>CM056599.1:8073148-8405648 GCA_029721355.1 Tegillarca granosa
TTGAACCAATTGCAAGCTGAATAAACATATTCGCTTATGTAGCAAATGGCTACAAATTCAAGTTTTCTATTCTTGTCCTGATAGTTTTACGCGTGAGAAACGCAATTCTCTTCCTTTCCTTCTCCTTGGTCGAAATTTGGACGCGTGAGAAACGCAATTCTCTTCCTTTCCTTCTCCTTGGTCGAAATTTGGTGCAAATGAAAGATGTGGTTTAAAAACTATAAATTAAAAAGAGTGCTATGGATATAAGACCATCATACACACATTTCAAACATCTCTAAGTCTGATTGATTTAGCTGTCTCGATAGCATGCTTTCTAACTGAGAGAGACGAGTAGTCTTATGACACTAGACTTTGAAACTCTACACTGTAACAAAGATCACTGCATGATAATTTAATATATATGAAAATTATACATTAATTTCTAACAAAAACTCATTTTATTGCATGTAAATATATCTAAATTCCGTATATAATTTTATATTATTAGATATTTTGAGTACTTTTCCAATGTATGTTAAACCTATGTAAATAAATCTTTTCTTTTTCATGTCATATTACCATATTTTTAATGTATTATAAATTTTCATTTTTTCTCAACTAAGTAGGCGATATTTTGCTTTTAACTTCATTAAATATATATGTTCTTTTGAGTTTTATACATCTCTGGCAGCGCCATAGGTAATATCTGAAGAATAATTTTCTGGATTTATATTTTAAATTAAATAACAATATTCAAGGTAAATTAGTTATTTTTGTAATTAATTTTGTAACAATATTTCTGAACTTCTGAATTTATTGGTTATTTTAATATACTTGTTATATTTGCTCTTTTGAGTTTCATACATCTCTGAGCAGCGCCATAGGTAATACCTTGAAGAATAATTTTCTTGATTTATATTTAAAATTTAATAACAATATTCAAGGTAAATTAATCATTTTTGTTAATAATTTTGTAACAATATTTCTGAACTTCTGAATTTATTGGTTATTTTAATATACTTGTTAGTGAAAAATGTAAATATAAAGATAATAAAATATCTAAAATAACTTATATATCATACCATGCTTATCCATCCGTATGATTTTGTTTGTAATTATCTTGGTTTATTGATTGTGTATTATACTGTTTATTGTTAGTTCTAATTTGTATATTTACGGATCATGACATGTTGATAAATACCAGTGACATGGTACGGTTCTTACAAAAGTATTTAAACCACAGCAGAGAATAAGATTTTACTAATTATACAATTTATAATATATCTGTTACAAGTCGGGGATTTTATAATAAATCAAGCCGGTTTCAAAACGATTCTCTGCAATATTGCCGTGCTTACAAAAGCACTAAAAGCACACCATTGAATATTGTTTTGTCGTTATATAATATGGCTGTTCAAAGTCGTGGATTTTATTACCAATTCAATCGGTTTTGCAATGGATGATTACAATATTGGTGGGTTTATGAAAGCAATTAAACCACACCAGTGGAGAACAATTATTTTGTAATTTCGCTCATTTTGCCGCGGCTATGACAACAGGCATTGTAAAATCTTTATATAAAGACTACCTAAAGGATATCAGACATGTGGACTTTTTGAAAGGTTGACATTATATAGCCTAGAGAGGGTTTTTTCTTTTTATTTTCTTTTCTTCTCTCTTTTCTTTCTGTCTTTTCCTTCTTTTCATTCTGTTTTTTCTTGTTGTTGTTGTTGTTGTTGTTGAAATGTTAAATTAAAAGACAAAAATCATTACTCTTAGTGAACAGGTTGTCTCTATATAAAGTTGATCGTTTTAGCAAGTTTTACAAGTTATAAAATCTTTATTTCATTTCAAACATGTTTTAATGGTTACAATTACTTCATTTAAACAACAGTGTGAAATGTTTAGCTACATTTTATACAAGGGCTACTTCTTCTAGATTGGAAATTACTTACTTTTCCAGGGAATTTTTTTTCAAGATTGTTTTAAGGTAACGTATGGGATTAAAGGAGACATGGCAGCAAGCAATCACCTCGAAAAAAAATGGTGCCAAATGATCACAATAAGACTTTTAAAACTTTAGACAGTCGCGTTTATTTTCAGAGTATTCTCTATCTATCTTTCTATCTATCTATCTATCTATCTATCTAATTATCTATCTATCTATCTATCTATCTATCTATCTATCTATCTATCTATCTATCTATCTATCTATTCTATTTAACGTCGATGGTCGCTTTTGATTTCAGATTATTATTGTTTTAATTTTATTTATTATTTATTTATTATTATTATTATTTATTATTATTACATCGCTTTTTTATTTGCTGAATTTTAATTTCAAACAATTTATTTCCCTATTATACTTTTTACTCAGGTTCTTTAGGTTTTAATAATTAGTACTAATCGGTTAAATCCGCTCATTTCCTCCTTTTTGAAATATGTTCTCTATTCTATCAAATATTAATGAATTCTTTAACAGTTTTACATTTTCTGCGTTATCATCTCTTGCAGGACAGACCCTGATCAAACTTTGTAAAATAAGTCGATATGGTAATGGCATATAAAATATTTGTTCGTTTTGAGTTTTTGTTGTAAGGTTGCTCTAAGGGAAATTGTTCTGCTAAGATAACTGTTCGATTAGCTTGGTTACTCTTCCTGTTATTTGCATTTTAATAATTAACAGATGAGGCGGTATTGATTGGATCAATATTTGTCAAAGATGAAGAGGAAAGCATTATATCATAATGCATACAACTCTACAGAGACTAATCCTGCATGTAAAATATTACAGGTTTTTTAAAGAGAAAATTGGGGGATTGTTTAACATCTTTGACATACTATATATGAGAAAATGGAATTTTAGAGACTTCTAAATTAAGACAAAATATTTCTTGATATTTTAGGTTTTTTTCACGTTATTTACTCAAAATTATGTCTTTAATTTATAGACAAGAAAGTGTGGAGATGTCGGAAATTTCGGATCCGCACGATTTGTCATACACACAGGAAAAGGTTTCTTTGCCGGATACTTGTAACTACAGCAGTGCTAAGGAGTCTAACGAGTACCAAGCTGTAACAGACATTTCATGTTGGGCACAGAAAGAAGAAGTTAAGGAATATCCTCAGGAGAGTCGACTACCCACAGCAGGATTTTCTGTCATATTTGCGTTATCTGTTTTAATTTCCGTCATTCTACAGGATACGTAACACATTATGTTTTGGATAAACATTACGGGAGTTGTCTGAAGTCATCTGATCTTCCAAATGTCCCAGTTAAAAAACTGAAACAGCCACATGGTAGGTCTCTCTCTCTCTCTCTCTCTCTCTCTCTCTCTCTCTCTCTCTCTCTCTCTCTCTCTCTCTCTCTCTCTCTCATTCTAATGATTGAATTGTCTTTATGAATTTGAAGTTATAACGGTTCCTTTATCACACACATAAAAGGTAAAACTTTAATAGAAATTTTTAGACAGTTCAAGATAATGTCAAAGTTAAAAAACAATGGATTTTTTATGTCTTAAAAATAAACAATTATTTATTAATAAACATATAAATTTAGTTTTTGTAAGTTTTTCTTTTATTAAAATATAAATTAAAAGTCATTCGAGCTTATGACACATTTTTCACGTCGTTAAATAGGATAAACTGTATCTGATGCTTTTACTGAATCTTTTAAAATGATCATAGGTTATTTTGCAATTTGCTTGAACAGTGATATACTTAAATATCTAAAAATAATTGAAATTTCAAAATATTTCAAGCATATATGTATCTTGGGATCTTCATAACTGAAGACATTTTGGATTGTGTATATCATAGTATAATTTTTATATGATTATATATAAGTATATAGTTGATTTTGCAATTTGCTTTAACAGTGAAGTCACTAAATATTTAAAATTAATTGAAAATTTTGTATGTTTCAAGTATTTTCACGAATCCATAGATTGAAGTCTTGTTATATTTTGTCACACGTACTGATGCTAAAAGCAAAAAGCAGAATTATTGTTTTTAGATATCATAAAATTTAACAACAAAATGAAAATAAAAAGAATGTAAAATATCATTATCCACGGTCTCCAAAGCAACTTTTATCTTTTGTCTCTGTAAAAAGGACATAAATAATTAATACTTCGCTGTCATCTTCAATATATTGTTCATCGATTATTTTCATGCTTTGAAGGTAAAATTAATATAATATAATTTTCTGCTTTAAAACTTACAAAAACAGTGAATTCAGAGGCTTATCAAAAAAGTCACGTTTCAGAAATTTCGATTTGATTGGTTATAATGACCTCAGCATTTTGTTTGCACAACAATGAGAATGATAATGTTATTTTTATGATTCTTCGGTAATTGCTAATTACATCCACATAACAACGATAATGTCTCCTTTTTATCCTTTTCGCCAAATGGACTTAAACTCAGGCTTATGGATCAAACTTTTTTATACGTTAAGATTCAAGACCATCTTGTAGAAGATTCAAAAGTGAAAAAAAATTGTCAATTCCCTTGCCGAAGGTCGATTGTTTCCTGAGGAAATTCCAAGTTCCTTCACCATTCTACCACTTTGACCATTTTGATTAAACTGAAAGTATTTTGACTGGGGAAACACCATAACTTCATTCTACCCTTATTATTATATCTAGAAATATGCCCTGAAAAATTATTATATGTGAATGAAGACTTATGCATTAAAAAAATCTAGATCTAATAAAAAGACTAGTACTATGTATTAAAGTGTCCTTAAAGAAACTAAGGCTTTCAAAAGTGAAAAAGAGAAGATAATGTCATTAAGATATTTTTTTAAAATATTAAATTAAAAAATACTTTTTACCATCAAAGTGAAGATATATTATCACATTGAGGTAACTTCCGAGTTTAAACATTTCCATCAAACTTGCTATGTTAATTATTTTTCCAAACAAATAACTCGTGTATGAAGTATGAAAAAATATTGTGTTATATTTTATTTCTATCGAGATGGCACCAGCTGTTGATATAGTTTTAATGTTGACATTGAAAAAACTTGTTGTAAAACGCTAATAGAAATACACGTTTCCTTTAAACGTACAACAGTTATTTTTCCGTTATTCCTTCTCATTATTCCTTAATTGGAACATCGGCACATGAATGGGTCTCTAGCAAAAAAGGTTAATGTCAGTTCCAAGTCTTTGTCAAAGCCGGAGTTATATCAGGACCTGCTGAAAAGAGAAACAATCAAATACTGTTTAAAAGCTTGTCATGTTATCACGTATTATAGTCACATATGCGTTCCACTGTTTATTACACTTATTCTCTTGTTTTAATACCATCGTAGAGGATAAATGGGATTGAAATTCAATTTAACGGCTTATCCTTGATCATTGCGTACTAAAATATGAAAATTTCAAACTGATTATTGTCAATCGATCAAATTCGTTTCCATAGAAATCTTTACACACACACACACACACACACACACACACACACACACACACACATATATATATATATATATATATATATATATACCTTGTTTCGATTTTGAAAGATTTAAAAAAGTAGATAGTATTTGGAATTACAATAATTTGGGTGGGTTTTTTTTTAAACAGTTTGAACTGTTTCAATGCGTTAAAATATAAAAGGTAACAATATTATACATATTAATTATCCATATTGCAGCTTAAAAAGTGAATTTTAGAGAAATATAGAAATATATGGAAAGTACTTTACAAGGTCAAATTATGTTATTGAAAAGACTTACAACCTCCGACTAGTTACTTTCGAATCCCCAATGATCATATAAGTGGTCTATAAGCGATTTGAGGCTCCAATGAACTAAAATAATAAGATGATTCGTTAACGATACGTGTGATTTATTATTTAATACGTAGACCAAACCTTAATTAGTTAATGAAGTGATTAACATAAATTCAAAAATCAATATAGATCAAACATTTTTATGGCATTAGATGAATTTATGATTTTAAAATAGTAACAAAACTTTTGATTTAAAACAAGAGATAAGCTAATTAAGTTTTTAACAGCAGGGACCCGAATAAATACCTTCTGTAACATACCAAAGTTTGTGACGACATCAACTGTAGAAATTTAAAAAAGCCAATTAACCACTTAATAGCCTAAACACGTAATCAAAAAACCCTCGTCATCTCGTATTCTACTGGGAACTTTCATTTTGTTGGTCACATATTTAGTGCATACAATTTACCACAAGAGGCAACTAGACGTCCCTTCCATAAAGTTAAATAGAGTTTAAGTTAATTTGTTTGTCACTTATTATTTTCAGATTGTAAGGGACACTTTACCAATGGTGCTGTTGTTGATGGGGTTTACAGAGTCTTTTACAATGCTACATCTTCAATGCGAGTCTATTGTGACATGACAAATGGCGGATGGACTGTGATCCAAAGGCGCATGACAGGAAACGAGAATTTTGATCGGGACTGGGTAGACTATGTAAACGGATTTGGAGATTTGAATGGTGATCACTGGTTAGGATTGGAACAGCAACATGCAATCACTGATCATGACAAACAATATCAGATTTTGTTTGAGTTTTTATTAACAGAAACAAAAAATCTAGCAACTGCTATTTATGACCATTTCCATGTCGGCGACCAATTTACAAATTTTACATTAAGCATAAGCTCTATGGCTGATTATAATCCCGAAATGGGCAAACATATTGATACTAAAGGGGACTATTTCTATTATAATGGAGTACAATTTACCACACGGGATGTTGACAACGATAAACTGAACACAGGGAGCTGTGTGGAGCTGACAAAATGTGGAGGCTACTGGTACAAAAACTGTCATATGATGTGCCTAAACGGAAACTTTAATAAAATGTACTTTTTCGGTAAAGCTAATAATCCGATATTTTTTTCACAATCGCTGATCAAGATTCGCTCAAGAACTTGAAATTGTCTTTTAAGAGTTTGATTTAAAAAAAATAAAGGCCAATGAATTGTTATATATTATTGTCCTATATTAAACCTTATAAGTAATTTAAACAGCTATGTAAAGGAAGGAACTAGTTTTGAAGAATAGCTTATATAAAGAAGCAAAATGATGTCACACTCCCTGTTCTTTTTTATGCGTCAATTGATATTAAAGTCTACATATGTCACATTTACAACGAAAGAAATTATACATTTGTAAATAACAAAGAAACCCGTTGTCAAAGATGCAAAACTATTGATATCGGTTTGATACATGACCCAGGCTGCGATATAACATGTTTTACTGTATATGTTAATACATGTCTTAGCACTTATATTAATCTGTCTCCAGGGAATATGAAAGAAAACATCTTTTCAAAGTTGAAAAAAAATGATAAACATACCTTTGCGTCACTTTCGATTTCCTTAGGCGTTTTCTTTGATTAAACAGATTGTTGACATGTATTTGTCTGGTTTTTGATTTTGTTAACTAAGTGCTAGGTCTCTCAATTTTAACTTCAATTTCATGGTTTCTTGACATATATGGGGTCACAGGTTTCTAGTCGGTATAGATAATTATCTGACATTAGATATCATTGTAGTCTATTGCTTTTCTATTGTATTGTAATGCAAAGAATTGGGTTTATCGGATGGAACCTTTGCCATATGTAAGTCATGAGAGAGAGAGAGAGAGAGAGAGAGAGAGAGAGAGAGAGAGAGAGAGAGAGAGAGAGAGAGATTAGATTGGAAGCACAAGTTAAATATTTGTTTAATTATCAATTATATGTTGTAGATGAGGTTCCGATAAATTTGATCGATCTTTATGTATATGCTGTTGGAAATATTCTGTTTTCACCCTGTTTGATTTATTATTAACTACGTGACTCAATTTTTGTAGTAATAACTGCCTCATGTTATACTGTCAAATTGACAGAATAACAAACTGAATTTATGATTGTTAGAGAAATTGTAATTTATCAAAACCGTTGTAGTTTGTCATAATCTGTCAGAAGATCGACAATTTACCAGTATGATCATTTTGATGTTGATAATATTGTTTAGATTTCTGTGTGATTTTGAATAAATGAATTCATTAATAGCTTGTTTTTTCTTGTCTAATCTTAAGCTAATCGCATTGGTTATTGAAAAAAACAATAAATGGAGGCAACCAAAAGGTACAACGAATAAAATGTTGCTTGTGATTTTTAAAAAAAGTGCTATATGCGTTATATCATATTAGATACTATAGACAGACTTTTGAAGAGATTCAATTGAAATCGCAGAACAAGAAAGACAACTCGAGAAATCCCGTTACATATAAGCAACCAAGTTACGCAAACATGTTCGTCTTGAATGCTTCCGATATAAGTTCGTAGCTACCCAAGGCTCGACTAGGCCCGTGCCTAAACATTTTGTCTTTGTTTTTTTGATGTCTGGTAAATAACAGTTTAAATCATTTTATTACTTTTATGATGGCATGCCTTTATTATATTGAGCGTTTTCTTACGTCAGTTGTCGTATAAATCTGTTAAGTTCTGTCATTCTTGATCATTGTTAATGCCTTTTCGCCATTGACCTATGTCAATTATTTTCCTATTCATGGTTTGGCAATGCTATCATATACGGGGTCCTTATCTATCTTTCTTTAAAATTATCTTTTACTTTTTTTTCACATTCGAGTACAGGTAACTGTTTAAAACATCAAGATTTTGTAGTGGAAAACATATATTAAGGTGACACCATTCTTGGACATCATCCTTCAACTTCGATAACTCGAACTCCCCGATAACTCGAAGTCCCAGCGAAGTCCCGAGCACTTCGAGTTTATCGAAGTTCTACTGTACTTTATTGAAAATCTGAAACTGCGAAGCTTCCGGGTTGGGGAACACTTAGGCCGCCTTCCCTGGAAACTTCTATGAGGGTTTGGTGCCCTTGACCCGCTTGGGGCCTTGGCCCTAAACCCCGCGCCGGCATAAGTGCCTACTGTTCATTTTTCATCCAAACTACGCCACTGATGCACCACGGTATATTTAAATAAAGTTGATGACTTTTAAGTATCGGTGTGTGGCTAATAATCAGTCTTCTGGAAAATGCTGTCTCATCAAATCTGTTATGTTAAATTCCTAATTCATATAGGTCTTATTTTTAAAGACTTACTCTCTAAATAATATTTCATTCACACTTTTATACGGCACCTTCACTATATACGATGTATTAACCACCAAACACCTGTAGATAACATACGTCATGTGATTGCGCATTCATTTCTCGTAAGTGATTTTTGTAATGGCAACAGTATATTATTCTGTGCTGTTCAATAAAAATAAGAAGTTATTATTATTATTATTATTATTGTTGTTGTTGTTGTTGTTGTTGTTTTGGTTTTCTTTTACAATAACAATTATACTGCCTTAAGTCTACTTGTTTTTAAGGACACTTTATCCCACAATAAAAACGCAATTCTATCACCTTACAAAGCAAATCAGAATGAAGTGCACAATACTGACACACCACACATACGTATGCTAGAATAAAAACAGCCATGTCTAGAAAAAATAATAATGAGTAATGATTCCGCCTTTTTATTTGCAAGTGCGACAAGAACCATTAGAGTTAATTAATCATGTCCTACCGTAAATGGAGAATTTTCAGTTGTAGCAAAAGTATAAATGAAAATTAGTATCTACATTATCGCAAGTAACTAAAAACAAGGACAAAATTTCTCACTGAAAACCAGAACTTGGAATAAAACAAATGTATCCAATAACACAACATTAAACGTGTTTAAAAGGGACAAGATTTAAGACAAAAAAAGGGAAACATATATTGGATTACTGATTGTAGAATCAAAACTTCTGACTGTTGACGGATCACGACCGAACCAAGAAAATTTTACACAAGCCATTCCTTTCATCGATTTTTTACTTAAGTATTACTGAAATATCAGTTTTGGTGAGATCTAATTCAAGAAGCGTTGTTAGTACTATTAATGCGCTTGCCAACGCATAGTTTGGGACGTTTGCAAAATCCACGAAAAGGTTAATAAAAAAAACTAATCCATTGGCTATTGATTGCTTTCAAGAGTACCCATAAAGACATATTTTATTCGTCATACTTAAATATTATTTTAGCAAAAATACCATACAAATCAATCCCCGAAAGGTCGATATTGAGGTTCCGTCTTGTGACGTCACAACAGTAACATATTCCCACATTAATTACAAACTACCAAAATAAGACAAATCCGAACTCATAGTTGAACATTCTTGAAATCTTCCATTTTTTCATGATAAAATCATTAAATGGATTAAATTTATATCCGTTGACACTTACCAATAATTACAATGTACGGTTATTATAAATCCATTTGTTTATTAGACTCATTCGTTAGATTGAGACCCGTACCTGTAGGTCAACAGGATTTTTCTTGTAATTTGCAAAATTGATTAAAAACCGTTCAATGAGTTACCTTATGATCCTTGGTAATTACAATAGTACTACTTCCAATGGTTGGAGTAAAATAAAATAATTTCATGTTACAAAGGTTTTTGTCATAAAACAAGATTTCACTTCGAAAAAATGAAGACTCGTATGTATGACAGCAAACGTCATCGTTGGAATTTTCGTAAAAAATTATTTTTATATATTTCATTTAAGTTTCTATGTCATTAATAATAATAATAATAATAATAATAATAATAATAATAATAATATCCGCTTTTGAAACAGTGCCTCTCATCACCTTTTTTCGATTCCTACGCAGGGCATATACTAGTGTTAAAAAGTTTGTTAGTTGGCTGTAGGTTGGTAGTTATACCCGGGGACTCCCGTTTCCTCCATCATGCCTTTCGTAGAGCTTAATACGCCTCAACAATGATACCTTTCCCCAGTCACATTATCCCCACACGGTATGAATTAGTTGACACTCTGCCATCTTAATGTTGTGCGCTAGGCGAAGAAGTATTTCTCAAATTTAAAAGCCTTATGTATGGCGCGGTCAGAACTCGAACCCACGATTTCCTGCTCTCGAGGTAGACCTTATACATCTGAGCCACCTAGGCAGGTATAAGAAAATATGGAATTAATGTTGTCAGAGTTAACAAATTGTCTGTGATTTCTAACAAAAATACTTGATTGAAAGAAAATACTTTATAACCGAAGACCATGTCCTTGGCTATAGCTTCTGTAGAGAAGAACTAGCAATAATACAAAGTGCATAGGAAAATGCATAATGAGAAGAGAACTCAGGGTTTTGACACAATTATTTAATTAATATTTTTAATGTCTGTAACTACTCGAACGGTACCCCCCAAGTGCACGGGCTCTAAAATTCAGAGTTTAAAGTGTCTTTTAAGCGGGGAGTCACCGAAGTTAACAACAGGGTAAAGGTAAAAGGTTTTTGTAAAAGTTTGAGATCATTGATACTAAATAAAAGTATTTAAGCAAAGTTGTTCTAATTGTTTATCTCATTCAAATAAAAATGTCATCCTTATATTTTGCAATAATATCTATAAAGATTGCAAAATATTTTTATTTAAAAAAAATCACTGCTTAAAACCTTAATGTGCATTGTTTTAATCTATTGTTCTCGTCCTCAGTCGACTGAAAATGCGATATATATTTTTTTCTTTTCTTTTTTTTTTTGGGGGGGGGGGTGTGGGTGGGTTGAAAGTCAAATTACACACAAACTAAAGTTAACAGTTAACAATTTGGTCAATGTTTCCTGGTATATTAACACTTTTCTTATGTCAACATTTGAGCACTTTTGTACAAAGCGGACCAGATCCACTTGTGCCTACTTACGAACCAGATGAAGTTGTGTTGAGACTAACTCTCAGTATAAGATAAATCTCGTTTTAGTAAATCTACCGATGTAACGTACAACAATATGCTAAAAGCCAACCCATCTATTTTATTTTTATGGTGGAATTCGTTTGTGATTCTCATACATCACTATTTCCTTTTCCTTTCTATACCTGATTGTGTTGAATGAAAAACTGTTGTCCCGCATAGTATGAATATTTCAAAAACCATAAAAATCTTGGCTCACCTACGGGTCTCATTAAGCAAGATCTTGAAATCATTGTGATTGTATAGGAATACGTTCATGATATCATTGATAATTCTTCAATGGAGGTATTAATCAATTCCGTTTTTATTTCACTGTTGCAATTATTATTGTTAATGAGTTTTCCATAACATAAAACCACTAGGGATTCCAATCAGCCTCTTCTTGTTCTAGGGTTTATACCATATTCATTGTGTTCAATATTTGACGTTAGATTATAATTCACTATATTACTATGCGTGTCTTTAATTGAAAAGGCATCAAAAATAGAACGATGACAAAAACGAACATTTCTTTTTTGCATCAATAATCTTGAAACAATTTATCTTTCAGTTCCAATTTATGTTAGCTGCGTTGTTTGTTGGAATTGAAAAATAAAAAACAATCCTCGATATAATTGTTCAGTAAATCATGGGTAAAACTTAATAGAAATTGAACGACTTCCTACAAGCTTTTTCCTGAAGCACAAGTTTTACAGATGATATCGCGTAATTTAATCTTCATTTTCTCAGAATCACGATGATGTTTACATAAGATTTCACCTGTCCTCTTTACGAAGTAGTGGATGAACAAACTGTATACTCAAGAAGTTGTACCAGGAAGGTAAATATCTTCATCATTTATTTTGATTTTACAACTTGACAAGCTAACGTCTTATTCATTTGTTAACAAATATTTATTAATTTATTTATTTATTTATTTATTATTATGAATAGATTTAGGGCATGTTTAACTGATATTGCAAATTGTTTGCGTAAGTGTGATAGCTTTTGAAGCTTGAATGAAAAAAGATTATTCTTGTTGACAAATAAAGAGCTTTTGTATGGTTTTTTTTCAAGTGCTTGTAAGGAAGACCACCATTTTGCTCACTTCAGATCTGTATAAGTTTGGCCATTAATCAACCAAAACAACTTTTACTATGAGTACGTAATATTTTAGCACACGCTGTGTTTGATAAATTTCATATTATATGTGTTAATGAAAATTTCATATTGCATATGTTAATGAAAATTTCATATTGTATATGTTAATGAAAATTTCATATTGCATTATGAAATTCATATTGTATATGTTAATGAAAATTTCATATTGTATATGTTAATGAAAATTTCATATTGCATGTGCACAGATCTACAGTAGTCAAAATATTTAAACAGTTATTTTATTTTAGTTGTTTCTTGTTTGCCCACTTAAGAGGAAAATATTGGGATTACCCTGGATTGTGTAATACTTCACCGTTTTTAATTTTAAATTTTTAATTGTCCATTGTAATGAAACCATTTAACCTAAATTAATTCTTTTTTTTTATTTGTTTTTGTTCAAACTATTGCTCTAACAATAGAAAGGAAACACAAGAAACACCGTCTCTCGGGGTCTCGGTGACCTAGTGTAAGCTTACAGATTTGCTACATGTTTGTTATTTTTATTTTTGATACGCTCTTAAACATTTTGTTAAGTTCATTATACTTTCGTCGTTTTTATACAAGGAAAGTATCAATATTTTTTGTGGAATAAATAGGAGTCGTTTTGAAATATTTGTTACAATCTTGTAACTAGCAACACAACATCGTATATTATAACGGTACACCATATTCAGGTATGCCTTAACTCATTTAACTATTTTTAACAATCTTAAAAAAGTTGAAGTGTACTGAATTAAAACAAATTATAATACGTGTATCTCTCTCTCTCTCTCTCTCTCTCTCTCTCTCTCTCTCTCTCTCTCTCTATATCTATATATATATATATATATATATATATATATATATGGTGTTTTTTCAAATTGTTTCTCTATCCTCTAACGAAATCCTCATAAAAAGCTAAATTGGTCTGTTCTCACGTTTATTAGAACTTGCTTCTTAAATGAACCGTCATTTTTTATCTTCACGTTCCTGGTATATAGTTATTGTAATTGTGAAATTTTGTTCCGCGAAAAAAACTTTTGGCGAAATTTTGATACAGGAACATTGTTCCTGTCCCACGAGCATTTTGCCAAAAGACACCTTAGATGCCAATCTATTGTTCCAATATAGATGTATTTTATTTGATTGTCACAGTCAAGAACTTATAATTATTTCTAATGCGAATCATGATCTACACATCCAAACAATCCTTTTGCAAAGAAGATTGAAAATAAAAGACCAGTCTTCTTAGTTATGTATTGAGGAAATTGGAAATTATTAAGTGTACACAGCTGTTTTAGAAAAAAATAAAAATACGAAAAATGCATACAGATAAGTTCATCACTAGCCATGTTAGAATGCTTTCTATCCATATGTTAGTTAGGGAAGGGAAAAATGCAGATATTAACACTAGTATGCCTGCATAAAGATTATAAGCTTTAAATTGCGTTTTCATCAGTCTCGTTAAAGCGATGGGTTCGAATCCTCCCGTCACATTGGTATAAATTTTAATAATGAAATAGAAGGCTCGTGTTTACGATTTTTGTTTATAAACTCAATTTTACCCGGAGGTTTAGCCATTTATTGTTGCGTTTATTACTTTATCAGAAAAAATCCATTTTCGATTTGAATTATATTAAAATCTGTTAAAGAAGAAATTTTTAAGAACAAAATCTAGTTGTAAATGTTAAGAAGGCCAGATTTATATACTTTTAATAATTTATATATATTTCATCTATATCTTTGGCATAATCATCAAGATATAATATTTTTCGGTTTTATGGGTTTCAGTTTTCAATCATTTTTTGTTTAATGTATCCCGCATGAATACCTAAGCTAAAGAATTCATATATATTGCACGATAAAGTTAATGAAAACTATTAACTTATTTTTTTGTGTTTTCTTCATAAAAACATCATGTGTATTGGAAATTTAATCATGAACATGTGTATCGTTTTCTAAGATAGCTGCTTTATTGAATCAGTTACCTTGTCAAAAAGATTCAAATATCAGGTGCTTCGTACTATATAATTTAACAGCAATTTATTACCAGTAGATCAATTTCAATTCAAATGTTTAATGCCATCTAAAGTAGTAATAATGCTAACTTTAATTTGTAAAAATAGCTCTTTTGACATATCATGCACGTTGATATATATTGCAAGCAGAAGAAATATAAATTACATATAATACATGTATTATTGTTATTAATATTATTATTTCCATAAGTATTATTATTATATATTGAAACAAAGTTTGATTGGTGTTTTAAAGACTTTAAAGCATTACCTTTAGATAGAAAGAGCAAATTACAAGTTTTAAACATGTATTTAGGGAATACGCAATAGCGATGAACATGAGAAAATGGTGAAAAACATCAACAACTACAAACCTCTAGACTTTGAACAAACACTAAATTCAATACAAGAATGGTGTCTACTTGCATCTTTATAAAAATTGTGGATGACTCAAACCATCTTTTCCACCTCAGTCTTAGCGGTTCTAAACACTTCAAAACAAGTCCTAACTTAAATCTTTTATTTTGAAAAGAAATATATTACCTTAAACTTGTTTATTTTGGTAATGAAATCGATTTTTCCACAGTGACTGAAGTAACCCCCTCCCCATGTAATTTTTCCTAAAACGATCAAAAACAATTGGAATCTTCTGGAAACAGAGAGAGACTACTCATTCTCATTAACATTTGAACAGTTCTGAAAAAATTGTTTTACCAGCCTTGTATAAATATTGTTAATCAAAAATAAAATCTTATCATCGTTTGTGTTTAACACTCAGACATTTCAGTCGGTCAATTTAAAATCTTCAATATGGTCAGGCTTTTTAAGACATGATCTGTGTAACGCAAAATATATGAAATGTTATTTTATGATAAGGAATAACACTGCTCAACTATCCACCAATTCTTTTTTAAATAATAAATAAATTTTTAAAATCTTTAACAAAACATTTTTGCAGAAACGTTACCATGTCAATTTTTAATTTGATAATTCTCTTGTTGTTTTACTTTTTAACTTCGTTTTTGTTTTAGTTAAATCTTTTGAGACTTTATCCTTTTTCCACAGACAAGACCACTATTTATTGATTGGGATGACAGACTTAAAGTTTTGCATTTTTTGCACTCTAATTGGCTTAAAAATACATAATTGCTTTCTGTTTTCATAATTCATCACTAATTTATCCTTTGTTCTTTGATAAAAACGCGCATGTACCTTACGACCATAACACATATACGTCAATGATGCAAATTATGTAAACCCTTTACTAGTTTAGCAATCCTGTAGAAACCAAATACTTACTACCCAAAGACCAAGTATTTAGGGTAATAAATAGGTTATGTCAAGGCAACCTGACTGCTTTGTTTTAGATATGTGATAATTTCTCGCCATAGCTCCGGGTATTTAGGATTGTAAATATGCTATCTATAGAAAACCTGGCTACTTTACTTTTGATACCTGACCATTACTCGCTATTTCTCCAGGTATTAAGGTGACTTGAAAGTGGGTAGTGACTGTTTTTTCGCAAAGCACTCGGCATTACGAAATAAAAGTCACGGTTCCTTCGGATGGCAATTTAAAATAAATGAGATCCCGTGTCATGACAGGCGTGGCATGATAAAGAACCCTGCTGTATAATGCCATCAGCGCAACGCACAGGCAAAATTTCTGCACTTTCGCCTTTTAGCTGGCGACGTCTCGATATAAGTGAAATATTCTTGACTGGGACGTTAAACACCATTACTCAACTCAACTCAACTCCAGGTATTAAGGGTGAGTAAGATATTTATAGGAAACCTGGCTACTTTTCTTTACATACGTGACTGTAAATCACGTTTAAGATTATAAGTAACCTACTTATGGGATTAATAGATATCATTCTATAGATAGCTGATGTGATCACAAAGATACCTAAATAAAACCTGGTTATAATAATAATTTATCATTTAAAGTTGAGTGTAAATTAAATAAAGAACAAAACCGAACTTAACAACAGGTATCGAGAGTTATAACTGTCACATTGACATTATATTTGTTTGTCGAAAACACCTGTAATTGTATTTTATGACGTAAAATTCAACTAAAATACTTATTTACATAGAATTGAACTTATTAAATATTAACAACATTTTTTATTTTAATTTCATTTTACAATGCTTTGCCTTTAATATAGTTTCATAATACGCGCGTTAAAAATTTAATAATTTAACACATGTAGTAATTTCTGTGCGATTCGTTATTTACAGAATACAAATCCGAAATACAGGTAAATTAGATATTTGACAATGCCTTAAAATATATTGGTTTTGAAATTATAGAACAGTTGTATAAGATATTAAATGACTGAACTAATATATTGTATCTTATAATGACTTTTAATTAAAACATGAGCATATCATGACCTTCAAAAATAAACTCTAATCACTGACAACAAAGGATGGCTACAATTAGGTTGGACTTTTAAATGGAGGACCTTTCAGTATGTGCACCTTTAAAGGGGTAAGGATAGAATTTATTCATAGATCTGCTTACTAAAATATATTTAGGTTTTTGTATACACGTAAAGGAATTCAGTTTTAATTTGAACATGACTTTATAATAAAAAAATATAATGATTGAAATGAGGAGATATTCCACTGTTGCAGTATGAAAATGACATCAGCATATAACATCTGCAAAATTTATTTTACAAAGGTATGGTCCTTTATATCTATCTACTGCATTGCTTGGAAGCAGCGCTTCTTGTAAATTTTTAAACCTTGGATTAGTTCTGACGGCTGAAGTTGTAAGTGTAAATATTTTATCATTAGCCGGTAAGTACAAGTATGTTTGTTTAAACGGCGACTTTAATAGCCGTACTTGTAATTTAAATGATTTTTTTGAAGACTGTGAAATATGTGATTTTGATTATACTGATATTAATGATTTCTCAGCAGTAACTGAACTAGATACACTGAATTTCCCCAGAAATAGATTTAACAAAGATACTAAAAAGAATAATTATGGTACTTATTTATTAGATTTATGTAAGTGTAATAATTTGTTTATTTTGAATGGAAGGGCAGGTAAAGATAATGGTATCGGTGAATATACAACTAGTAAGTTATCGGTCATAGACTATTTTATTGGTAATACTGATTTTCTAAGTTGCATCAAAGAATTTGAGATTTTGGAATTTAATCAACTTTTTTCGGATATACACCGCCCTGTTATTTGTAATTTATGTTTTAACACTGTAAATAACATATGTAATAGCAATACACATCAGTCCACAGGTAATAACAATGTGAAGGTCAAACGTTGGGACCCTAATAAAAGTGTAGAATTTTGTAATAACATTGATATTATCGAAGCTGATTCAATCTTGAACCGGTTATGTGTTGCTTTTGATGGTCAAGTTGATAAGAAAAATGTAAATAGTATTTTTAATTGTATAAGTGATCTACTTGTTGAAGCAGCAAAACAAACATTTGGTATTTATAGTCCTAAATTAATGCGTAAGTCAGTGTCTTCAAAAGAGTGGTTCAATAGTGACTGTTTTTCTGCTAGGAAACAATATCGTAGAACAAAACGTTTATATAAAAAGTATAAGTCAGAAATTTTTAAATTAGAAATGTATAATGCAGAAAAGAATTATAAAAAAATCATGGATAAAAGTATTAAGAAACATAGAGTAACCTTGCAAAATAAACTCAAATCCTTAAAAACTTCAAACACAAAAGCATATTGGGAAATTATAAATAGTAATGATAAATTTACAAATAAATGTAATGTATCAGTAAAAGAATTTTTTGATTATTTTAAAAGTGTAAATATAGATGTAAATGCTGATTGTATAGTTGATGCTGATATTGATGTAAATAATAGTGATATTAATTTTGATGTATTAAATATCCCCATCACATATGATGAAATAATTAGTAGTGTAAAAAAACTAAAGAATAATAAGTCATGTGGTATAGATCAAGTTTATAATGAATATATTATCGCAAGTATTGATTTATTGTTACCTATTTATCACAAATTATTCAATATAGTGTTTGACACGGGTATTGTGCCTGATGTCTGGTTAGAAGGCAATATAATTCCTATATATAAAAACAAGGGTAGTAATTTAGAACCCTCTAACTACAGACCAATAACATTATTAAGTTGTTTAGGGAAACTTTTTACCTCTATAATAAATGCTAGGCTTATATTGTTTGCAGACGAATATGAAATATTTTGTGAAAACCAGTCTGGATTTAGAAAGGACTATTCAACAATAGATAATATTTTTGTTCTGAACACATTATTTCAATTAATAGATCTCAGTAAAAAAAAATTGTTTTGTGTATTTGTTGATTTTAAAGCAGCGTTCGATAAAGTATGGAGAAACGGTCTGTGGTACAAACTTTTGAATAATAATATAAAAGGTAAATGTTTTAACTTAATTGTTAATATATATAACGGTACAAAATCCAGAATATGTATAAATGGTTGTAATTCAGATTTTTTCATATGCACGTCAGGGGTTCGTCAAGGGGAAAACATGTCTCCATTTTTGTTTGCATTGTATTTGAATGATTTAGAAAATTATTTTTGTAATAATAATGTACTAGGTCTTACGTCTATAAGTGATGAGCTAGAAACTGAATTGAATGTATTTTTAAAGTTATTTTTATTGTTATATGCAGATGATACAGTACTTATGTCTGAATCTAAAGACGATTTACAACATCAACTTGACTGTTTTTCTCAATATTGTAAGGATTGGAAGTTAACTGTTAATATTGATAAAACTAAAGTAGTTGTTTTTTCAAAGGGTAGATTACCAAAAAACTTGATATTTACTTTTAATGATGTAGTTTTAGAAATTGTAAAAGAATATAAATATTTAGGTATAATTTTTTCTAGAGGTGGATCATTTTTAACTGCAAAGAAATATTTAGCTGATAGAGCTACAAAAGCTATGTACACGGTTATAAAAAAAGCAAGACGTTTTAATCTGTCAATCGAATGTCAGCTAGATTTATTTGATAAAGTTGTTATGCCAATTCTGCTTTATGGATGTGAAGTATGGGGTTTTAGTAATTTAGAAGTTATAGAAAGGGTTCATTTGAAATTTTGTAAATTAATATTACATGTTAAAAAATGTACACCTAACTTTATTGTCTATAGAGAGTTAGGGAGATACCCACTTAGTGTATTTGTAAAAACAAGAATTGTCAGCTATTGGTCAAGAGTTATTTATTGTAAAGAATCAAAATATACAACAATATTATACAATCTATTATTGAAAAAATTTTCGAATGGACATAATTCAAATTGGATATCCAATGTACAATCAATATTTTATGAGTGTGGTCTTAATAATGTATGGTTATCTCAGACTTTTTCTAATAGAGTATGGTTAGTAAAATGTGTTAAACAAAGATTATGTGACCAGTATTTACAAAATTGGATAAGTGAATGTAATAACTCTTCTAGAGGCCTATCATATAAATTATTTGTAAATTCTAACTTTTTATTACCATATTACTTGAAATCTAACTTGTCTTTATGTAACAAAATTATTTTAAGTAAGTTTAGATGCTCCAGTCACAAATTACCAATAGAAACAGGTCGAAGGTTAAATGTACTTAGAAATGAGAGACTATGTAATCTGTGTGGCAAAGAACTTGGAGATGAATTTCACTATATAACGAATTGCAATGTTTTCTCTCCAGAACGCAAAATTTACATTCCTTTTTATTTTCGTAATAGACCAAATACTCTAAAATTTAATCAGCTTTTTTTCAGTCACAAAACTGTCTGTATTGAATAACTTATGTAAATTTATTAAAATCATTAATAAGAGGGTCAGTCCTCTGGGTTAGTTATTTAAACAAATATTGTCTTGTAATTTCTTGCACATGCATTGTATTGTATTTATGTTTATGTATTGTATATATATTCTCTGTATTGATAATCTTCAGTATGAGAAATAAAGAAACTTGAAACTTGTAAACTTTAACAATTATTAATTATAAAGCTCAAGGTGGGTTTCTTAAGCTTTGTCTCTTTATAATTCTATTATTGTAAAGTAGCGGTTTTAGAAAACAATCGTAATCTTTATTTATTTATTTATAACCATTATTTTTATATATTATGATAAATAATTGATATTGAAGCATTATTTTTCATTGTTTTTGTTATTTTATCGGAGAATAACATGTCGATGACGGATAAAAAATTGTATAAAATTGCAAATATACAATTTTTGATCCGTCATCGACATGTGATACTCCGACAAGAAAAAAAAACAATGCTTGTTATTACAAACCATGTCGAGATTGAACATGTTGATAAAATTTTAAAAATTAAAACATTTTCCCTTGGATTATTTTCTAAAGTTTGCGTAAGGATATATCTCTTTTCACAAGTATCAGCTTGGTTACGACGCAGTTGATGCAACGCTAAGTCTTCAAGACTACTACCCTGACCGAAATGATATTAACAAGGTTATATTGTTAACTTAACAGTCTATTTTATTGTAAACATTTTTCTTATAACATCTTGTAAACATTTTTTTGACAAATTTAATAATAATTTTACTTTTTTACACACGACTTTCACCTAAAAACGTGTCACTATATCAATTACATTAGATTAAATTTTGGCATACAAAAAAGTCGCTCAGCTTCTGGATCACAGTGTAAAGGTAACTCTAGTGCTTGGACGGGACACCCCTCCCCACCAATGGCATACATAGAAGTTTTATCTAATCATTTCAGTTCATTTATGATATTATTAATTTATTCAGATTTTTCTGATTTTTTTTTATTTTTAAACCTTTTAAACAAATAATTATTTTTCCGAGATCTTACACAATACCGGTCTATTTATACTGGGTGACCCGCCATTGTTCTTGTCGGTATTTAAAGATTTGGAAAACACCGAAAGTAGTTTCTACAAAAGTTTTTGCTGAAATAACATTGCAAAAAAATCGTCAAACTTGAGTCAAATAACCAATCGGAATTCTTAAATAATTGAAACCACGCCCAGTTTTTTCATTACTTTCTAATACTCATTTGTTATTATTTTGGTTTTACCTCTAAGCTACAAACGTAAGAAAATTCTTAATTTTTAGGGGAGTTATGATTAAAACTGACAACTATTTAAAAATATTGGGATTTTTTATTTTTAATTATATACTTTTTCAATGCACTACTGTTTTACTGTTTTATTTTACTCCGAAAGACGTCAATGTTACTTATGATTCTATTTTTTTAATCATTTCAACGGAAATAGTCTTGGTTTATGCAAACGATTAAAATATATTGTCAAGTTGCAATCGAAAAAATATTTTTTTATAAGTTATTTTTCATATAAAAACAATATATAAATTTAAATCTATAGCCTTATGCTATGATATTTTTTTTCAAATGTAGAAAAGAAAAAATAAATCGGACTTAATAGAGCGCGTGCTAATATTCACCTGATCTATACATGAACAATTTTCACATAAAAATCTAGATGACATTTTTCGTCTCAAAATATCTATTTGACATAAAAGTAATTGTTTTAATACAAATTGTTGTTTTAATTTTATCAAGGAAGTAAAGAAAAAGCGCCATACAGATTTGTGTAATGTTATATATATATATATATATATATATATATATATATATATATATATATATATATATATATATATATATATATATATATATCTTGTTTTTCCTTTATTGCTTTGAGCCATATATTATTGCCCTAAATCAATTTTGTTAATTCTATTTGGATTTAATGTAGCAATTGTTTTAACATGAAAATTAACCATTTCGATCTTAAAGCAAATTTGACTTAGGTGAGCCTAAATGGTCCAAATAGATACTTTAATCTTCATTCTAAATATAAATATACATAACTATTAAATAATTGACATCAAACTAAATCTTGCACCATGAATTTAACTATATTTCTGACACCGTCACTGGGATGCAAACAACCCCCTCCCCTCCTTACACACAATCAATTCTACGAATAGTTGAGTTAAAATGCTTTATTATGTTTTCCCAATCTAAAAATTTAGTTTCCTTACATTTGAATGGGTTGAATGAATAATTTATACATAATTACTCATAGAAAGGGGTTCAGCTTTTCAAAACAAACAGTTTATTGCTTGCTTAAAATGCTGTTAAATCATGTTGTTACATAATGGTGTTCCAAATAATCACGTTTACTAACTTTGAAGCAAGAAAGGTTACATTTACTGACATCTGGGTTGGCTGATTACTATAACTGAGAACTAATGCTAATTTTAGACTTCATGGTTTAACAACGCTAGAATATTAGTCTTAAATAGGATGCGTAATTCATAAATAACTCTCCATTGTTTTCCGTTTTTAATTTATAATTACGTGTTGTTGGTAAAGATTATTGTGAACAGCATGCCAAACGTGGATAAACTACAACGAATATTCATTATGTTCACGAAATTGACATGTATATGTTAATATGTTTTTGAACCAAACAAATTTAAATACGATTTGTCTTTTAACTAAAGTCGAACATTAATGGGCTTGTTGAATATATGAACAGTTTTGTAGACAACCTGAACAAGAAATATTTAGTCGAATCCCGATGAAGAACAATCCATTACACATTTAATGTTCCAGTATATCATCAATACTATTGTTGGAATATCATCAGGTGTTACAATTTCTGAAACCACAAAAGGGAATATGTTTAGTTCACATTAAATCGAAATCCGATCCATAGAAGTATCAAGCGCGCTTAGGTGTTTTCTTGAGAAAGAAGGGAAAAAGATCAAGCTGATTATAGATTAAAACAGGATGGTAATTAGTGCAAAACACGATTTATATGAATATTTAAAATATCTTAAAAGCACACCAAACAAAACCTTATGTTTAAAGCGTCTTGTCATATCGAACTGGAATCGAGCATCACCTTATCAGCGTTTTAATCTTTACGGCCTTTTTAATACTACTGATAATGGATTTCCTCAATCAATTGTACAAACAAAGGTTGTTTGCATTGATTGTTTTGGATGAAGTCACATGCAAATATTTTAAAATAAATACACTTTGATTTTTTTCTCTAAAGAATAATTTTCCATCGACCATGAATACATATGTTGTTGGCATATCTGTTTGTCTCTTTGATCAATAATGCTACAATTTTTAATTGCTATCTCGTATCGGTAGACTATATATTTCCCTCTTTATTTTGCGACAGATTGGTTTATTTGTTTTTAAGATTCTATCTAGATGATACACAATACCGGTGTGTTGACGTTAAAAAGATATATTTAATACTTTACCATCTGGAAGAAATCTACAGCTGAGTTTCCTTACAAGAGCAGGATAACTTATTTTACATGTATAGTTTGATTTGGTTTAAGTGTGTTTTTAATGATAAAAGGTGGAAAAATTTTAAACCAAACACAAAAAGGTAAAATTATTCTAATTGTAATTTTCAATGCATCAGTCTACCAGAAATATGAAATATAGAAATATAGAGACAAAGGTAAACGTTCTTCTCTAAATGTTAAGTTATTTTCTTCAAAGACAGTAATATGTCTATTTTTTCTAGGGACATGGAGATAGAAGTGCATACAGATAATATTCTAAATCGTCTCAAATATTCAGACGAGGATGTATCTATATACGCAAATGGATCTGAATGTCAACAATACAAGCCGATGCCGAAAAACTCGCCGCAACAAACTGGTAAAACAAAAGAAGTAACAGCGAAAAGATCAAACCCGACAGGCTACATTATATGTTATGCTATATCAATTTGTGGTGCTATTATATCGACAGGATTTATCTCTCACCACATTCTAAAACCTCATTACGATGGCTGTTTGACTGTTAGTGGTCTCCCAGATTTACCATCCAAATTACTACGCCCACCACGTGGTATGTATTTATATTTATTTAAAATTTTTGTGTATCAAATTGTAACACTGTGTTAGTACATGTACTAAATATATTTTTTTATAAAGTCTTTTAGATTTAGAATAATACATGCCACTTTTTTAGTGAAAGGGTTTAAACACTAACCAAACATGCAAATCAAATTGTAAAAAGGGGATAACAATATTTACACTGATATAGAATCACATATTTGACGTTTCTTGTACAATTGTTATTCCTGAAAAATACGTTGTTGGTTTTTTCCATACCAGGACGATTCTTCCCTCCAAACAAAAAAGATCGAAACATATTAAGATAATATTTACATTCTAACTGAAGGAGGCACTTGAAATAACCTGAAAAACCAAGTTACATAATGGATTTGGCAATGCACAAGTGTTTTTAAATATTATCTTTGTGTTCTGGACATTTAGTAATTTACACTTTTGCATATATAGCAACTAATTTTCTTGGAACATGCGGGAACTACCGAATTTTTCCAGTGACGAATCATCCAGTTTACCACAATTAGCTGGTTTCCAAAGTTTCATAAAATCGTGCAAATTTTATGCCATTTTAGTAACTGTTCTTTTTAAAACAAATCAGATAAAATAGATTTTGTTTTTTTTAAACTTTTGATAAAATCTTAAAGGTTATTGTACCACAACTTATACTTATTGCAGTTTAAAATGTAACAAAAACTTTAGATCTTTTAACAGTGTTACTTATAGCACTTTACATTTTCTTTGTCACATGCTCAAATAAAATAATGTCTTGATATTGAAATGTGCTGTTTTAGTCACTCTTTTTAAGGGTTTCTAACATAAGCCTTACAATTTTAGAATTTGATTTAAACAAAGCAGGGTTTATCTACTGCACACTGAGTCAACAGAAATATCTTTCTGTTTGTCCATTTATTGTTTGTTCATGTGAAATAGTGCTTGAATTATTCGTTGCTTCAGAGGAATTGTATAAAACATAAAAAAAACGATTGTCTTATGAACCAAGTTCTTGAACAAAGTCTAAAACTATTATTAGAACCCTTTTTAATGATCTTAAAAAACAATTCAATATAATTTTAAACATGTCTTTATTTTGCTGTATAAGGTAAACAATAGATAATTACACTTTGATTATAGAAAACAAATAAGATGCTAATAATTCTTAATTTAATCTATTGCGTGTCATATTTATTCTATTATATACTAAAATCACTATGTGACTAGTATCCCAGTGTCGGACATAAATAGTCGATATATCCTATATGATGAGTTAGAAACCTGACTAATGGATTATTGACTACAATTGTTCTTAAAACTGTTAATAAACCTTGTTTATTGTATATTAAAATGTATACTGCAATTACTTATTTGACATAAAGTGAATGGTATAACGTGGTAATTATGAGACAAAATGTTATTGATAGTTTTGCAACAATGACACTTTTTGGTCCTAGGATCATTTTTTGAAATTTTTGACACAACGTGTATTTTGAAACAAATCTACATATTATTGATTAGTAAATCTAGAACACAGATTTTACTTTTCTTGCATCATCATCATCTTCTTCATCATCGTTTAGAATGAGGGACATTTATTTAAACACTTGGTTTAAATTTTTAAAAAAGGAAAATTGTTTATTGTAAATGGTCATTCATTGTTTAAAACAATGCCATTGATTCTTTTTTGGGATGGGGGAGGGGTAATGTAATTTATAGGGTTAATGATAAAATGAAGGATATTAATTAATTATTGGTATCTGCACTTGAAATATTTTTTGTTTACATACTTTACAAACTGCATATTAAACTGGTGTTATTGTCATATTGTTCGTCGAGACTATAACTATGAGTAACTTGTTTTACCTGCATCATTTTAGATTGTAATGGTCATTTTTCTAATGGAGCATTAGAGGATGGGGTGTATAGAATTTATCCAGAAATGACGGAACCATTTCACGTGTATTGTGATATGACGAATGGCGGTTGGACAGTTATTCAACGAAGAACAAGTGGTGACGAAGATTTTGACAGGACGTGGACAGATTACGTACGCGGGTTTGGGAACCTGACAAAAGACCACTGGTTGGGACTACAACACTTACATCTAATAACTAGACAAGAAAGAGGTTATCAAATATCTTTTGAATTTTTGTTGAAAGAATCGGATGCTATGGTAAAGGCAGTCTATGAGAATTTTTACATAGGCGACCAAAGAACAAATTTTACTTTGAAAGTTAGTTTCAGCGACGGATATAACAGTGAAATGAGAAAACGTATTGACGAGAAGCATTTATTTTTATATCACGATCTAGCACCATTTTCAACAAAAGATGTAGATAATGATTTCTGGAAAGAGAGTAGCTGTGTTGAAGAGATGGAATGTGGTGGTTTTTGGTATACATATTGTACCATGCTGTGCATAAACGGAGACTTTAACGGAATGTTTTTCTATGGTAGAGCATTTAAACCTGTTTTTATAAAGACATCTTCAGTTAAAATTCGTCGTTCGGTGTGACAATGTATAATTGTGTTTTCGTATGTGCTCAAAAATCAAAGTCATGTGTTACTTTAAATATTAAACAGAACATTAAACGCGCATATGAATGCATTGGTGATGCCACTTATGGAAAGTGCAAAAATAATGTTAACTACGTAGTCTGTCTTTTTATAATAAGGGGGAAAAGACAGTTATGATTTATATTGAATTTTTGATTAACCTAAAATCGCATTTGATCGCATGTCGAATGATTATTTGTAGAGTTTGACAGTCATGACAGTTAAACAGACGATTATTGTAACAAAGAAATTAGTAAAGCTCATTTGCTCATTTCAAAACGTTATCTGGCCTTATACCTGTATAAGTATATTTGATATATTAATTTATTTTCGTAATTTATATCATATGTTGTCAGTATCACAGTATGTTAATCAGAGTAACGTTTAGAAAAACAACGACAAAAGAAGTTTAATCTCAATATATCAAGAAATGAAGATATAGATATGCTAGATACGAAAGAAAATACAGAATGCGATATTTAATATCCTCACGTACCTAATGAGTTTTTGGCTTCATGTGCAGTTTTTAGGTTATTACAATCTTTTGTTTTGTATCAATTCAATTATATCTCTGATCTTTCATCTTGTGTCTTTTTAATAAATATCCCATTTTCACAAAATTAATTAGTTACGAGCAAATTGTAAAGTGATAAATCTTGTTAATACCGTTGCTACAAACGTGTAGTATTTTAAAGGTTTAAAAGATAAAGAAAGAGCATACCAAAATATTCCTTTTTAGTTTTTTGAATATAATAATTGTAGCAGACAATTGAAAACCAATCTGACAATGATTAGACGATGGCATACTTTAAACAAAGATAAAACAAAAATCATTGCTTGACTTGCATTCTTTAAATTGTCTTATCCCCCGTATCATCAATCAACGCGTGACCAAGTTGTCTTAAATCTACAATAATGTTCTTACATGCGGTATCGAATTTCGTATGGTAAGAAAGGAAATGTAATTGTTCACTACCGTGTACATTTAACAAAAACCTGCCCTTTAATCAAAATGCCATGTAATGCCTCTGGACAAAATAGTTTGAACTATTTACAGCATGGTTTTAAATGCTTAAATACAGATTTTTTAAAATAAATCTGACCAATAAAAAGGGAGTAGTGCTAGTTATCAGCATTTCCATCTAAGTAGAATTTGAAGATGGACTCTAAATCAAACACAACAATACCGGTTCATGTCCAAATACCAATCCAAAAAGCAAAGTAAAAACTTAAAACTAGCTAAATAAGTAAAACACGTGAGGTCGGATGCTTCTTTTATCATTTTCTACAGAAAAGAAATGAAAACTTGGGTCTAATGCCCCTATTAATCCATATCCATTAAGCACTCATTCATC
This sequence comes from Tegillarca granosa, assembly GCA_029721355.1. Taxonomy (NCBI): domain Eukaryota; kingdom Metazoa; phylum Mollusca; class Bivalvia; order Arcoida; family Arcidae; genus Tegillarca; species Tegillarca granosa. Next base: position 8,101,878 of record CM056599.1, read on the forward strand.
AATCAGCAAGAAATATTTTAAGATTAAAGGTTTGAAATGCAAATCTTTCAGAAACAATCTTTTGCGGCATATTTGTGTTACTATCTACATTAATGTTTTATTAACAACTGAATGTAAAACGAACGGGATGATGAGAGCGAGCTAGGCTTCATTGTGACTTAAGATAACATGTCCATCCTGAACTCTTTATTACCAGTGTTGCGACTGTTTCTACCTTGCCTTTATTCCTTTTTTTAAATGGGTAATTTGATCAATGTCCAGTATCAGAATAAGCTTAACACTCTTGACAAATATCCATCTTCATCAGCTATAACATACTGTAAAGTTCACTATAGCTGATTTATTCTCTTCTTTTTTAATTTGTTAAAGCTAAAATATATTTAATATTAGTTCTTCATGAGGCATACTATTTGTTTTGCAACGAATGAAATCAAGTCTAACGCGGGTTTGGGACAAGGAAATATCGAAATCGCTCAATACCCGACAAGACTTGCGTTTAGAATGTTTTTGTGGGTTTGCAATGGTTAATGTTCTGGTATTTAAGAGTTACGATAAATGTATCATGTCATACCAAAATGATTATTTAATTGCAATTTCTCTTCCATATTGAAATCGTACACGTGTTCTTTTTTTATTAAACATACATGTGTTTGAAGATTTCAACACTTTATCATCTCCATTTGGCATTGTTTTGACATATTCCGTGTTTGTCAACTGTCGAGATTTTTATATTTATTAATATCAATTTGTTGCGTAGTGTTTTTATTTAAATTGATAATAACCTTTCATGTGTTTTCAGCTACACTTCATGTATCGAATTTTGAATTGCAAATGATAACAGCGAATAGAATAAAGTAGTTTTCGCGTCATTTAATTTTTGCGAATATTGGCATTTCAAGAAATTCTTGTATTTGTATTTTTGTTTATTTGGATAATGGTCGGCATTAATGCAATTAATATATTAAAGTAGATTTGCAAAAATAAAACGAACACGAAAAATTCTCGATTTATAAAAAAGTTTCTTTTTTAAAATATGTTTACTGCAAATAACATTAAATATATATATGTTTTTGCGGTTCGTATTTCGTACTACCAGTTATATCTGTTGTCACAGATAAAATATAAAGGTTCATTATTTAATAAAAGCAACATGTTGCATAAAATCAATTTTTACGAATTGTAGGTAAATATACAATAAATAAACTGAACAACAATAAGGTATAAGTATATCGCTAACACTCATGTTCAAAGTACAAATATATATATATAACCACAGTTACAGTTAATTTACAATACCAGAAAGAAAACGAAGAGCACGCACAACACAACAATGCAAGTCAGTGATAAAAATTACCAAGCCAAATAAAGCAAATCAATTATTATAGTAAATATATAACACAAATACCAGTTGAATTTTGATGTACCAGATGTGCACATTTCGGAAATTAATTCCTCATCAGTGACACTAAGACCAAAAAGTTTGATAATAAAAGCATAAGCCAAACAGTTGGAAATTATTGAAACTAAAGTTCCAAAATTATATTAATCCAAATCCAGCTAAGGAATGCTTTGCATGAGGGAACAAACCTTAGTTTTAAACAAATTTTACAATTTAAGGCAGCTGAAAATTTGGTTAAATGGTACATTTTCTGACAGCACAAAGTACTGCCTACTGAGTTATGGATACCCTCGGGGAGTTTTACTCCACCAGCTGCGGCACCCGCTCAGGAGTAGTAAATATATAACACAAATACCAGTTGAATTTTGATGTGTAACTGAAACCTTAAAATACACGGGGTAAATGCATGTTTATGTGACATCAACAACAGCTGTCAAGGCAATTCAATCATATTGTAGGTGTTTTCTGTTTTGAAAACTTGATTTATACAAAAACATGCATCAAGTTCTTTAAGTGATAAAGAAATGAGGATTATTGCTTGACTTAATAAATAGTAATTTAAATAATCGCAATTAAATGAGTTTAAAAAGTGTATATCGAACAAAAGCACGCAATAGCAAATATTTTAAAATTGGGTAAGATGGTTATAAAATATCTGATGTATCAGAACTATAGCTAGTGACGTAAACCATATTGCTTACTACCTTTAATTAAAAAAATTCATATAGTCGATTATCAGAAGAATTTAAACACAAAACAACTAACGTCAAAAGTCTTGAATGTCATAAAAAGAAATCTAAATATTGAAAATTGTGAAACTTTTTACTTCCGTGTATAATTGCAGGAGAGACAGGAACGCCCCAAGAAGAGAAAATAACCTAAAAATAGTTAAGGCTGCATTAAGTTTTCCTAGGAAAAAAATAAAACGATGCTGATTTACTTAACGATGTTCCTAATGAACAATGTTACATTTGGTTCAACAATCTCGAGAAATTAAGAAATAACAGTAATTCCCAGCGAGATGTAGACCAGTGGGATCTAATTTAAGAACATAATATACAGTCGAAACTCATTATGTCGAAATCGGATAAGTCGAAACTTCGGATATCTCGAAGCTTTGTATTCAGTCCGAAATAAGTCACTATATATTTCAGTTTAACAACCTCCGCTTAAGTCGAAATCGAATATCTCGAAATATCGGTTATGTCGAAGTAAATTATAAGTCCGTCGGTATATTTTAAATGGAATATTACTCTGGTTAAGTCGAAGTCTTCAATTTTTAATTAAACAATGTTTGTACTCACACCTGTGTCGAAAGTGATGACTTCACCGTCAGTAATTAAACAGTTACATAAAGGGGATTTTTGAAGCCATCCGTGAGTAGTTTTCAGTAGCTTGGTGATTAAAAGATGTGTCATTTAAAGCTGATTGTGATTGTCATAGGAAGGTCAATTAATGAATGTAATTCACCTGGAGTCAGATATCTTTTGATGTTCGCGGGAGTTCTTCTTCTTTTTTTTTTACTATACAGGTGTACTTGGAAGGTTTGGGTTATTATAAATTACAGAGCGGTATCTCTCGGAATAAACGCGAGTTTTAAGGACTAAGCGTGCATCGTTTAATTGTTGTAATTAAAAACTAACCATTATTTTCTACTCATGAGTTTCTCATTTCAAACATTCCTACTCCATATAAACCAGAATTTTCCAAATATGTCATTACCCAACAAGTTCAGTATGACGAATGATGTTTTTTTTTTCAATCTGTAATTTATACTTATGTTGTGTATTCATTGTCATGTTGATGTTTTATTTTAGATATAAATGTACGTAAACTTTGTTTTGTGTTTGAACGTTTGTGTTTCGTCTTGTTTTTCTTTTGACATCATCATGAACCCGACAGTGATGGTTATCTCATAGGAACCTAGTCAGTCATGCACAGATACTCTATACTGACTGCCATCTCAATGGAACCTTGTAAGTTACGGTGAGATTTGTCGTGATTGTTCTTTATGTTGACGTACGTTGACGGACGATCAAAAATATTCATGAGTTTTATTCCATAAATTAAAACGATTGCAAATTAAATAATATATTTATTTGTTTATTTTTGTTAAAAATAAATAAATAAAATCCTGGAAAATTGCCGATTAAATTTTGCATGACCCTAATGGTAAACATTTTGTAGCTACAAAAAATCCCCTTGTTCCGAATTTGCACAACCCCAACTTCGGTTAAGTCGAACTTCGGATAAGTCGAAGTATTTCTTTCCGTGAATGTCTAGATAACGAGTTTCGACTATATATATATATATATATATATATATATATATATATATATATATATATATATATATATATATGAAAATCGAAATAATTCAGAAAATTGAACAACTTAATACAGCTATAAGGATACATTTTTTCCTGTTTTTCAGAGTCGTTAAAGATTTCATTCGAATACGGTGTCTAAAATAAATACCACTGGTTAACATTGACATTCTTTTACACAGTGAAAAACAATGTAAGTACAAAAATAGGGTTTTTTGAAATAAAAAATTCAATGAGGTCAGCAGATATAAAGAAAGCATACACATACACACAAACTAAATTAGAAAAAACTGGGCGGTAAATTTGAAATTCGTAAAAATCGGGGTACACTATCATGATATTAGCGAACAAAGTAGTTCCTAACACATTATTTGTGTCCATCAAACATACAATTTTGCAATTATATCCAAAAAGGTAAGAAAAAAATACAAAAAGATTGACTCGAAAATATACTACCCCACGGAGAGAATGTAGCGTCAAAGAGATTATAATTGTATAACAAAAACAAACCATAGTAATTATTGTATAAATGTATTTACAATTACCTAATGAAAAGATAAAATCAATTCTTAAAATGTTAGAAAATGTCTTATACAAAAAGTGTAAACATGCGAGGCATTTTGTTATTAAGTTACATTTGCAGAGGACTAATAATTTCCTAATTTTTCTTACATTTTATAAGAATTCGTTAAATATGGCAATAAAACATTAAGAAATACAATATCTAACAAAAACACAACCGACTTTTTCTTTTAAAAAATAGTTGTCCTCCGGTTCTAAGGTTCAAGTTGAAATTTAAAAAATATCAAATGAACTAGAGGTTAAATATATGTATATCTTAGAACTTATTTTAAAGGTTCACTTCCTTAACTATTTGCAATACTCTAATGATAAACTTATTTTACAACACACCTTGCAATTGTGATATCATTCTTGCAATGTTAATTAAAAAAAGCTTATAATAGAATAAAATGATGAATTGTTTAGAACTAATCGGGTCCTTTGATTAAGGCAGGCTCTTTGTTTATTCTTTCTTGCGAAATCAATCAGTGTACAAAGAAAAAAGTTATTATGATTGAAGGTTTACACATTTAAAAAACATTATCAGAGTCTCTCTTGTTAAACAGTGTTTAAAGTAAAAATAAATTCCAATAAAAAGTAGGATATTTAAATTCATAAAAAGAAAATGTCAACCTCCAAAATAATACTTGCTAAAATTACCAGTGGAATAATGATGGGCCGGTGCGTACTTTATTATTTTTATCATTATTGTGTTTGTTTTGTTTTGTTTGTGTGTTTTGTTGGTTTTTTAAAATAAATTTAACGTTACTTATGTATACTTGTATAAACACCTTGTGACAGCCGTATACATGTAATACTAGTAAAATCACCACAGCAACAACGTCACCAAACAGGTAATGTCTGAAGTGCAAACGGATTGGTCTAGAAATATCGATGATTGCATGTTTCATTAACAAATACATTAACATTACCAACTGAGGAATCTGGAAAAACAAATCTTCACTTAACAATGTAAAGTTTATTAATAAACTCGTATTTGTTTTATATTTCACTTGCGATGAAGTGTCTGACAATGTTCAGGGTTCGTTTGTAAACATTATGTGAACATATGGTTTTTCAGTCTGTGTTAGTGACATGATTAACTGTCAGTGGCCATCGGTTTTTAGTTACAAGTTCAACTTTAGTTTTTCACAAGTATTTAGAACTCTAGTCTTGTTAATTGACGAAAAAATGTTATTTTAAAAGTATTGAATCATCCATCAAAACAAGGCAACATTGTAAATACCAACAGCATTGTTAGAATCACTATGAGCTATTGTTCTACTTCGTAAAATCAATAAAAAGAATTTAAAACAATAATAATTTACAGAGTTCAGTGATGGTAAGGATTTTCTCACATCATATTTTGAATAATAAACATTTCAGTTGTTTAGCGTATTTTAAAGCATTGTTACCAAGAGAGAGGAAGTATGTTATAATAAAGTAATCAATTATATCTTAATATAATAATCCTGTCAGGCCATCGACGTAACCAAGGAAAACAAGAGGTAGATTTATTACTTTGTTTAATGATCTCAGTGTAATGAGAATAGAGACGGATTTGTAAGCTAAGATATTGATGCTTCCCCTTAGGAAAAAATAAAACAGATATGAAAAATTGAAAGAAAATTAACAACTAAAATAACTGTACTTATATCTATATATTGATATTAAGGGAAAACCTAATGTCATAGAAATAAAACGAATGAAAAGACATGAATTTTACCTTTGATACTGACATGAGAGTCGGAAGTTCTATATATTTTCACGTGTCGTAATCTTGTACAATTGAAATTTGTTTGAATTTTCTTTATAAAATGTACATCTTTTCTGATTATAACAGATGACTTGTACAAACGGTTTTATTACGAAGTGTTGTCGCTATTCCCTTAAGTTGTCGCCTAATGATTTTATTTCTTACCAAGGTTTGAAACACCATTCAAATTCAATACAACTAAATTGGAAATTTATAGTTTATTATGCTAAGAAATTTTGAGTGTAAAAGATAAATGTTGCTGGTGGTAGTTCTTAACTTTTCTACTTGAAATTTTACTTTACTTATAATAAGGGCAACAAACGAAGTATTTTATCTTTTTATAAAATGATCTGAATGATCAATGCCTTCACATAACTTTAAATGTATTGTGCGTGTTTTGGTATTATTGGTTGGGTGGTTTGAAATCAACAAAATTACAAAAACAACATTTGGTATCTTTTTTAATCATGCGTAGTCTTTACACACTAGTGTAAATTTGGACCTATTGTTATCCTTCGTTAATTTGTTTAAGCTATAACTAAGTACTTTTTCAGTTACAAATTATATTATTTCATTTTATCATATCTTTTTAATAGTATAGTTATGTAAAGAAATAAAATTCGTTCAATGTTTCAATGATCTGCATAAAAAGATTTATGGATCATTAGTAACAAGAGTTTTGCGTTTGATAAATGTAGCTTTTATAACGGAATAAATTACATTGTGAACACAGAATCTTGTTAGATTGTCTGTAATAAGAAAAACTAAAAGATTTATAGCATGCAACAGTGATATCCATATAAGGTCATGAGATAAACGACGTAAAATTCAGAAGAGTCCATGTTGTACATGTATCAGAAAACAATATAGTAAAAACCGATACAAAAATCTTCAGTATAGATTATTTAAACGATTAAAGATAATACTTTATAAAGGACAACCATCGCATTTAATCAGTTAAATTACTTATATAAAGTCTTAAATAAAACTTTACCATGAAAAATCCGAACTGTCTTTCAAAATTCAACAAATATAGCTTAAACCTCAATACACTTGTATACTTTTGTTTACTACAACATTAGAAAACAACTAGTAAATTTGCTACTGGTCTGGTGGTTGAAACGGAACAAACATAATAAAAATAAGTCAACTTTTACAATGAGAAAAAATACACATATTTGACCACTGATAATAGAACACCCAATTTTAGATAACCACATTGATTAATCTTCATTAAAATAAACCTTATTTTAACTAAAGAGAAAAAAATATAAATCATACATACATGTATATATGTTGTAAGTAATGTTATATTTTAACAATAAGTCCCTAGATATATTTTGTCCATAACGGTATTAAAATCATGGCTTTTTAATGTTTTTTTCTCATTGAAACTTTAAATTTACAGGAGGTGCTTCGTTTCCGGGGCACCCAGCCTCACTTCCTTGATGGAAGTTCACGTGTATAACATATTTTGCCAGTTTGCAAAGTTTTTACTTTGTTTTTTGGATTGTGATATGGACAAAGACTGGTTTGTTTGTTTTATTATTACAAAAATTCTTGTTTAATTTTGATGTGACAAATATGTACATTATGGAAAGTCATTTCTCATCAGCGACAGAAGATGATGAAAAAGTTGAAAGATTCGAACATAAGCCAAATAGTTGAAAGTAAATGAACAAAAAGTTAAAAAAAATTATATGAATCTAAGTCTAGCTAAGGGTTGCTTTGCAAGAGGAAAAAAACTCAGTATTGAACATTTTGCAAAAATTCAGACGAATGAAAATTAAATTCGTGTAATTTAAATTAAAAACGAAATATTCGTATAAATTGTGAAATACAGAACAGCGTCTACCTATGATTCCCAACAAATGATATTAATGTGCACATATTGTACATCAGAATTAAAAAGGTATTTTTGTTATATATTTATTACCCCTGAGTGGGTACCGCCCCAGGGTATCCATAACTCAGTAATGCAGTTCTTTGTTTTGTCAGAAAATGTAACTTTAAGCAAAATTTTTCGCCGTCTTAATTTTTTTAATCTATTTAAAACAACGGTCTGTTTCCTCATACAAGCAATTCTTAGCTGAATTTGTATTTATATAATTTTGGAACTTTTGTTTCCTTAATTTTTCTGTTTGGCTTATGTTTTTTATATATCAAACTTTTCGGGCCCAAAGTGTCACCCATGAGGAATGACTTACCGAAATGTGCACATATGGCATTTCAAAATTAAACAGGTATTTTAATTCATATTTACATATTATTTCCAAATCTAATAGACATTTCTTTTAAGGAATTATATACATTTTTTATATATAAAGCACATTGTCAACCTTAGACATTTGTTTCCTTAAACTTTACGACCTTTGATATACTTTATTATTAAAATCGGTGTAAAACTCGAAATTGAAGAGCTAATGATGAAACTCACATCTGACATTTACGACAATTTTCAATCTAATATAAAGTTTTGTCTTTACAACTTTATGTTTGTTGGTAATGCAATTGTGTTGTGTATCATGTTACCTCTCTTATATTCAAATTTGAACTTATTTTGGTTTTTTTTCTTGTAAATTCTGGTCAGAATAAACAGTTTTGTCACCATTTTTGACAAAACCTGAAGAGAAGAGTGTTGATTATATATAGATGACGTTCTATCTCTTAATGATCCCGATTTTGGAGGGTCAATATGTGAATATCATTTATACGAGTGAGCTTTAAAGATACGATCAATTTTCTATGTTCTGTTTTAATTTTTTTACTTAAAACATATCTTTTATCACAGTAAAATTTGACTGGTATTTGTGTTATATATTTATGATACCAAAAAGGCTACATTTGAAGCTATGTGTCAAACGTGATGATTTTTCTACTTATAACTTTCTTTGCAGTGATATTCCTACTTCTCATGCGTATGGTGTATATATTTCACAGTTAATATCGTATGGGAGATTTTGTTCACAAAACGAAGACTTCTACAACGAAAGAAGCAGTTTACAAATTAGTTGCGGAATGCTCGGTGCAAGGCTAATCAAGGCCCTTACAATGTCTGATGGACGTCATCATAACATCGTCGTTGATAAGTTGCTGTAATCAAAGTTTTACTTGCTGTATTGTACTTCCGTGCTCTTTTATTTTTAATTTTGATTTTGCACGTGACGTGGCGGGTCAGCTGGCCGGACACGAGGTTCTTACTCTTCCGGAGCACCTGGCATCTCTTCTCTCTTTTCCGTTGGAAGGTCACGTGTTGAACTAAATTAACCAGTTTTCAAAGTGTTTCCTTTGATTTTGGGGTTGTGATTTGGACTTAGACTGCTATGTTGTATTTGTTGATTATTAATCACACTCGTCAATGTTAACGCAATGCTTACATTTTAGGTTTTCATCGCAGGAGTATTGTTTATGACATGTATATTTCTTCGACATATTCTCCATTTTCTTTGATATTTTAGTTATGTTCTTTTTGGAATTATCTGTAAAAGAGATTGATGCTAATGTTCTCTTGACTTTGAACTGTCCAATACTGTATATATTTATATATTTATTCGTAAAACATTTTTTAGTGAATAATAATAAAACAAACATACCAGTCCGTGTCCACATCACAATCCCCAAAACAAAGTAAAAACTTTGCAAACTGGCAAAATATGTTATACACGTGAACTCCATCAAGGAAGTGAGGCCGGGTGCTCCGGAAGGGTAAGCACCTCCTGTGTAGCTAGCTACACCCGTCACATGCAAGTCAATTTTGAGAATGAAAGGAAAAAAGAACTATGGTAAGTCAAATATATCCAGTATAAGTTGGGATACAGTGACTACATACTTATCAACAATATTGTGATGACGGCCATAAAACTTTTTAAGGGCCCTGATTAGGCTAGGCTTGCAATATCCTTGTGTCAACAATTTAATTGTGAGTAATTTGCTTCGTTGCAGAAAGTCCCCATAGTGGGAACAAGCTCTACCGTACCGTATTCACTGTGAAACATATACACCATACGCAGGAGAAGCAGGGATATTACTGCAAAGAAACGGAAAGTTGACAATAGAAAAATTGAAGTCATCACGTTTGTCGTACTGTTTCAGATGTTACCTTTCATGGGTGTCATAATTGAGGTATAAGTCCAAATATGAAGCAGAACATGGAGAATCTGTCGTGTCTTTTATTTCAAGCTCACTTGGATAGATGACATTCACATATTCTCCAAATTTGTGATTATTTAGAGAAAGAACGCCATCTATATATCTGTATAAGTAGTTGAATGATTTAGCGACAGCCTTCTCTCCAGATTTGACAAGGTTCTGTAAAAATTCTGATTCATATGAATAAAGAAACAAATCAGCAAGCAAAAGTGCACAGTTTGTGCCCATTGGTATACCGATTGTTTGTTGAAAGATAATATTGCCAAACACAACAAATATGTTGTCTATCAAGAACTCTAACATTTTGTTGATGGTATCTTCAGTATATTTATGTTTGCAGTATGTATGGTGTTTTACAAAATAACAAGAATCACTGTTGAGCACTAGATATTTATATCTTGGTTTACCGTTTTTGTAAAAGAAAGAAAAGTGAATGATTTGTTTTAGACGTTCTTTCAATTTAGCATGAGGGATAGTGGTGTAAAGGGTAGAAAAATGAAAAGTTTTTTATACTTTTTACCGAAGATAGAGTATTAGAAACAAAATGGTCAAGTAGTTTTTTCAGTATCATTACATTTTTAGATATATTTTATATTTTTCTTTATTTCGATTTAGCCAGTCAATTGAACCTAACGTTCAGAAAAAAATCATTTACTGTATACTTGTCAAGGTGAGAGATTAATTACTTTCAGAGAAGAAAGTAAATATCACAAGTAAAATTTAGTGTTAAACAATTTTTGGATTAATTTACAGTTTAAGATAAACCATAATATAATATTTACAAATTCAAAACTTTACAGATGTAAGTTAATTGATACGGAGTTACGTACCTTCTGTTCTGAAACTAGAGAATCTCTAATACACTTATTTTATGAATGTTACATTGTAAGAACAGTTTGGTTTCCCTTTTTTGGATCAATTAAACGTCAATGGTAATATCAAAATTAACAAAAAAAAACATTTATTTCATTTCCGGTATTTATAATATTTCACAAAGTCAGATAGTAAATCTTTTCTTTCTTATCATTAAACGCTATAAATATCTATGTAAATTCAGAAATACGATGCCAAACTTTGAAGGTGCATTACAGCTGATCAAAACCTATAGGAATATCGAAATATCCTCTACATTTATGTATAGTCTCAGAAAAAAAGAAAATATTGTAAAAATTGGGATTTGATGAAATTTTAAATTAATTGTTTCACGTGTATTCATTTATGTTCTTATATCAATGTGTAAAATGTGGATGAATGTAATATTTGGATGATGAATGAAAAATACAAATACCAAAAAACATTTTTGGATTGATTTCTTAATTTCGAAGTTTTTGGATTTTTCGAGTAAAATGATACTTTATTATTAAAAAAAGATAAAAGACAATTACAACATGTACTTTTCTATGTAAAGATAAATAACTCAATATTTGATTTTATACATTTTTCCTTTTTCCATATCTCTAGTAATTTTATACTATTGTCATATATATATATATATATATATATATATATATATATATATATATATATATATATATATATATATATATATATATATGAGATTATTATTTTTTGTAAAGTTGTAAATTTAGAATGTATTTTAGAGCCAGTCTGCAGGTGATTACTGAATAGTCTGGGTCGCTTTTCCGATTCACTTTTAGAGAAAAGAGAGTATTCTATATGTTGGTTTTTTTTCAAAAAATAAATTTCCTTTTTTTTATAAGCATGACATATTAGCTAATAAATACAAATATTGATTATGAACAAAGAACACAAAAACTTTTTATTTAAATTCAAATTTAACAACGTTCTACTTTCAAGTAGTTAATATAATATCAGCCCGGATGTTGCTGTAGACAGCTGGCGAACTATGCTATGTAGCTACTGAAAGAAGAAAAATTCTGTCCCTAACTGAGGATATTTATAACGTTTAGTTAAGTACATCTATATAATTGATCTTGTTTGACAGCCACAATACATTTCATTGATTTAGTCAGTTTACAAACTATACCTATATAGCAGCATGTCGTGTATCTATTTTTCCGTGTAACTTTATTAAGCTCCAGTTTAATGTCATATTAGGTAAAGTTATTTATTGGACTGAGGATAAGTACGAAGAGACTTACCAAAATGCACAGGTATGATATTTACTGAATTATATATTCATCATTGGTATTTTCAAATTGTATCAAGTGACATTTTTATCGTATCAGGAATGTGGTGCACTTTTGGTGATTCCATATTTGCATAAAGCTTTTAATACTTACAGTAACTTTCAATTTTTGATTTTTCAAATTTTGTTTTTTTTATTGGATGAATCTCAATAAGTGAAGGCATAAATTTAATTTATTACGATTATATTTATACTTCTAACATCAAAAAGTTAGTATCAAAATAAAATGGTTTTGAATATAAAATCTTTGTTAAACGCTGCATTTTGAATAAATACTTCCATACAAATACAAAAGTTTTGATGAGAATAATCGTTTTTATAAACATAGGGGGCATTACTTTCTATCAAAGATATTTTTACTACCAATACTCCTTTTAAAATATTTTATCATTTAAACGCAGTGAATATATTTCGTAAACAAATAACCTTATTAAGTTATGCATTGCTCATCTGAACGCATAAAAAACTAGTTTAAAAACATGTATATGGTACGACATTACGATCTATTATAGGGCCACCTGTGCGTTTCCTATTAACAATTTTAAGATGTCCTTTATTCCGTCATGTTTTAACAGCCTCATTGCTTAAAATCCTTTCCAAATCTAAGTAGAAACCCCTTAGTATTAACAGCATATTATTTCTTATAATTATAAAACGCTTTCATATGTTTGCAACACATAAATATACATGTAGGTACATTAGGCAAAGATTTATTTTTATTTGGCCTCGAGACAATATTGCGTTTAGAGGTGTCCCGAAGGTGTAACCTTGTTTTTTGACGCCGGAACGCTCGGCTTTTTGAGACGTCCTTTTTTTTGTTCTACAATTTACAACATTGTTTTGTAAAGATATTACAGCTTGATACTACAGTTTAATTTATGTTTTAGACTTTGAGAGAAATAGTAAACATTATCTGAAAAATCCACAAAATTATTCTTTTATATAGTTTGCTAGTTTTCATTTAAAAGTAAATAAGTTTAATAAACTAAATTTAAATGTCTTGGTAACGACGGATTTAGAAGGTTTTTACGTATCTATAAAGGCTGTACATTATTTTCACAGATCTGTTTATGTAAGATAACTTCTCCTATATAACGAGAACTTAACAATTAGGACACAGCTGTGACAACTATTCTTGTTTAATTAAATGCAGTTACCAATGTATACTTATATTTTGTCGTTAAAACACATGTTGACATATGGTCTATGCATTGTATGTAACTGCTGAAGACTATTCTCTAAAAATTTTAAAACCAGAATGTCACCTAAAGGTAAATTTATTATTTTACTTATGTTAAATTTGCTTAGTGTGCTTTTCGAATGCTGTTCTTCACCCATCTAGCCCTCATTATCATTACATTGTTTTCGACACTTCTTCAGACATTTCCATTATGAGAATAAATACTCATTTTTATAATCATTGGTATTCACAAATCTATATTTTGTCTGTTTTTGATTTCATATTTTTTGTCTCATTGGCTTAATTGATTCTTCGTTCTGTAGCAATTATTATTGTTAAATTTAGAAATAACAAATAACAAAAGGAATACTAAAAACAAAACCGTATAAGTAACAAATAATTTGTTAGCACTATTTAAAACTCTTACTTCAACCAGGCACTTGCTATTCTCCGATATCATATTGTCGCTATTATTGGAATACCATATATTATTAAAATCTTTTATTTTGCTGAATAATGTACAAACATTCTACATGGAATATATAAGGAATATATAATGTAGCACTTGAAAATTATAAAACAGAGGTACAACAGAAGTCCATCAACAAATAATGTGTCCTAACTGTATTAACTTAGTGGTCTATTGTTACGAGGTATAGATATAATGTCTGAATTATTCAAACTCCATTAACCGCGTCTGTTAGTTTATTGACACTCTTGTTGAAATATAAAAGACCGTAATCAGCACATTATGAGTTTAAAGAAAAAAGAGAATAGTCGCATGAAAATGCACATAAATAAAATATTTCCAACTATTCATGTACTTAAATGTAAATATTGATTATAAGAAAGATAATTTACACACACACACACACACACACACACACACACACACACACACACACGAAACTGTGTCGCACCAAAATATTAGAAAAACAAAAATTAAGGAACGTAAGTTTTTTCAAAATATCAGTGGAAATCGGTAAAGTTTGACAATTTAAAATAAATTCAGAATCATAGTATCATCATAAAAGTGAATGTTTATGAATCATATGGGTTTCTTTATCATTTAATCATTAAAACACTTTCTCTAAACCGAACTTATTAAGATATCTCTATTATTTAATAGTCAAAGCCCTATGCAAAATGTAAGATATGTCACTGATTAAAAATTAAACAGGTATTTTTTTTAATATATATATATATATATATATATATATATATATATATATATATATATATATATATATATATATATATATATATACTATCATAATTATTTCCTCGAACTTTCAATATCCTATTTGAAAAACAGAATATTTTGCATATGACAAAACATAAAAAAATTGTCATTTAAACATTACCAGGAAAACATTATAACTGCATATAAATTAGATTTTATCTCTAGCAATAATTCATATAAAGCCAATACCGCGGGATCTTAAGAACGTTATAAATCATTACTTTGTATTTTTTGTGATTTTCGCTACATTGGGTTTGTAAATTAGGGCTATAACGAGATTATGAATTATTTATAATGCATTAAGATTATTATGCAAAGTTAATTTTTTTAAGATTTTGTTTCCCTAACAAATTGTTCTGTAATAAAAAATAAACGTTTTCATTTTTCAATACCTACTATTACCTTCATCACAAGGTTACGAAAATAATGGAGACCATGATCTACCCCAGGAGTCTCAGGTCAGTCAGTCGCTTATTAACGAAACATTTATATGTCCCGAGATAGTTAACCAGAATAAAGACACTATTGATCATCTTGATAGTGAATTACAAAATTTACAAAAAGATTTGCATATAGAAAGATTATTAGATCTTACAAAAACATGTGAAAATGCATTAACACTCTATCGAAGTATATTGTGTCGAGGGCAAAATCCATACCCCATTGTCCCCAAGGGAAACTCAAGAGTAGAAAATCCACAATAAAAAGCAGTAGCAATTTTAAATAGGCTAAAGACTGCTATATACTTCAGATGTTTATTTTTGGAGAAGATTCTGAAATTGATGAAATCTTTACTAGACCAAATTCATCAAATGATCACATCAATGAACAGCCAAACTCAAATTCTATACCTAAAATAACACTGGTTCATGCTTTAGAACAATTTCATATATTATCAGAAAAACTCACTCAACTAGAACATAAAATCACAGAAAGAGACAATCGGGAAAGAAAGTTAAATGAAAAGTTATTGCATGTACAAAAAGAGAATGATCACCTTAGATTAATGTTAGAAAGACACATAGATGAAGTGAACCCTAAGTTGGTTCGTTATGACAGTTTTCAAAGGCGCGTTGATCAAAATTTAAAGCAGTTCTCTGATTTTGATTATAATGCGTACACAACAGACATGACCAAAATCAACAGTGATATCAAACGTTTAAATGCAACCGTATGTAATACTCAAAGAAGTATTAAAGAGTTAAACAGTTCCAAAACATACTGTGAAGCATTGAAATCCCCCGTACAGAACCCCGATGTAAATTAACCAAAACAACTCTGATGAAATAGGTATAGCGGGTAGTAAAACTGCTCACGATACGGTTATAATTCCTTCACCTATACAGGAATGTGTCAGTCAATCACCAAACAAAGCTGACGATTTTTGTAACGGTAAACAAAGTTCGGACAACTCACTGATCCCTATACTTCCGCTAACGTCGTCAGTCGCTACATTTCATGTGGAGAATAAAAGTCCCGTAACTGAACTAAACAATGTTAGTTACCAAAAAGTCATAAATCAAAAACAGCAATTCGCACGCAACATGGATTCATCAGGACATTTCAGTCAATGATAAAGTTGATCATGTTAATACACCGTGTACGATGCCTGTAACTCCAGACAGGTTAAAGTATCAACCACTATCAAATCCCACATATAGAATACCGGTATGTCTAAATAGAGAAGCTCCCGCACCTGAACCCTCCAATAGGCAGAAAGACATATTTATTGGCGTTAGTCGGAAGAAAGTTGCTCGTTATTATTTAGCAAACATTGACTCTCAATCAAGTAGATCTGGCATAATAAATTATATCCAGGAACAGGGCGTTACCGTTACCCATTTACAACTTTTCACGGGTAAAAGAGGAAGGCTTAGTGCAAAATTGAATGTTGTAGCCAGTCAATCACAACAGCTAGAATCACCAAGTTTTTGGCCGGAGGAAATTATCTGTCGACCTTGGTTATCAAACGCGAGTGGCAACTTGAGCTGGAGGAGCGCAATGGCAACAGATATGATAACTAACTCTTTAATTATGGCTTTATCTGTATACTTATTATTTATATTTATGTCAGGTCTTAGTCTTTTGTCTTGGAACGTTAGAGGTGCTATGTCGTCCTCTCTTTGTCTGTCTGAAATGTTAGACTTGTACCATTGTGACATTGCATTCCTTAATGAACATAAACTTAAAGATCACACCAGAGATTTCTTAGATAGTGTTCATAGTAAATACAAATCTATAACTCAATTAGAACCTCACACAAATTATCATTGTGGTAAGGGTGGGGTAGCATTACTTTATAAAAAGTCTATCGAGTTTAATATAAGGGAGATAACTGACCTCCAGTCTTGTAGGGTTGTTGGCCTAGTACTTAAGCGTCCAAACTTTTGTTCAATTTTTTTATTTTCTGTATATATGCCAGCAGGACAATCAATTGATATATACAGACAAGAATTAATGGTAGTAAATGATATATATCAATATTACTCTCAATATGGCTATGTTGTATTAGCGGGCGACTTTAATGTCAGTTGCAAGCAAACAGATGTAGGTAAAACCAACCCTTACAAATCTAACATATTTATAACATCAAATAACCTTGTACCCCTAAATGCAACTACAATTAATCACGGTAGTTCATACTCCTATATACCATGTAAAACAATGCCTGACTATATATTGTGTAATGAGGTAGTGGCAGCTCAATGTATTCAGTGAAGGTGATGTCAGTATCACGTCAGACCACCTACCTATAATTGCATCTTTGCAATTAGGTGAATGTTATAACAAACTTAACTGTCCATCTGTTAACAACAGTTCAGCATGGCATCGTATAAAAGATGACACTAAAAATTGCTATGAACAGAAACTTTCCAGTCTATTACATCAACTATATGGCAATTATGATATGCATGACATTGATACTTTTAATGAAAAGTTAGTTGAAGCAATGCATCAAGCTGCACATGACACGGTACCTTATTCACGCTACAATGAATACACAAAGCCTTACTAGACCGACGAAGTTAAAACAGCACATAAACAGGAACGACAAATGCGAAGTATTTGGGTAGCAGAAGGGAGACCCCGTGGTCTACAACACAAATCGTATGCAGAATACAAAAAAGCTAAACGTTACTTCCGTAATGTATTAAACGCAGAAGCCAATAAATATTACAATGACACTTATCGAGATATAGAAAACGCTGCAGAGTGCGATGTAAGACTCTTTTGGAAATTGATCAAAAAACTTAAACCTCGCAGAAGTAAAGTTTACCCCGAAATTATACATGATGGTAAAATATGTACCGATCCCGATAGCATTGCAAAGGCGTTTGCGGATTACTACCGGCAAATTTATACACCAATGACCGATACCAATTTTGACGACGAATTTGAGCAAAAAACACAGCGTGAATATGGAGACATTCGAAATGCGTCAAACCAGACTAGTGAAATATCGGGAGGTAAAATACAAGTTTCTGAAGTGCGCAAATGTATAAATGAACTCAAAATGCGTAAAGCTCCAGGTTGTGACGCTATACAAGCGGAACATTTAAAGTTTGGTGGACCAACTTTACTCAGTGTTATAACAGACTTCTTAAATGTGATTATACAAGAAGGTCGTGTACCTGTAAAGTGGAAACAAAGCATAATCATACCTATTTATAAAGAAGGTAACAAAAAGATGACATCTCCAGATAATTATAGACCCGCCTCCTTATTACCAACACTCGAAAAGCTTTTTGAAAAAATTATTATGTGCAGAATTAAAACTCTCAAACCAACAAAGCACTTTCCTAACCACCAGCAACATGGGTTCCAAGAAGGACTGAGCTGCTTAACTACCTCATTTAATTTGCAAGAAACCGTCTACAGTAATTTGGAACTCGGTAGTAGGGTTTATGTTGCCTTTTTAGACACTAAAAAGGCGTTTGATACAGTATGGCGCCTTGGCATCAAAGGTAAACTTTGGCGCCTAATTGATGATTTACACATTGATACAAATAGCTCAGTCTTGGTAAATGGTAAACAATCAAACTGGTTAAATGTTTTACAAGGTGTACGCCAAGGTGGTGTACTGTCTACATTTCTGTATTTAGTATTTGTTAACCAATTGTTAGATCAACTTGAGCATTGTAATAATGCAGGTAAAATTGGTCATATTATAAGTTCCAATCCATGTTTTGCTGACGATGTTTCGTGTATAAATACAACACCAGTAGGGTTACAGTCTATGCTTGATTTATGTACAGATTATGCTCGTAAATGGCGATATCAGTATAATGTCAATAAATCATGTATACTTGTTTATGGATATTTATCACAAAAATCATATTTTAACATAAATAACAACTGGACATTAGATGATGTCCCTGTACCTGTTAGCTTAAGTTATGTTCACTTAGGTATAGAACAAAACGTGTTTTCTCGTTTTAATGACAGAACTCGTAAAAAGTGTGACAAAGGCAGAAATGCATATTTTTCTATAGCAGGTTTACAAAATACAGTCCTAAATCCGATGGTTTTAACAAAGTTATATAAGACAGTTGTACTTCCAACTGTTTTATATGGCTGTGAGCTTTGGACATTAAAAAACTCTGATGTAGAAATTTTAAACAAATTACAGCACTTTATTTCTAAACACATACAGGGGCTACCAAAAAGAACCAGGTCAGATATGTCAGAGAGCATGTTAGGTTTATTGCGTGTAAACGCTTAAATAGACAAAAAGAAACTATTGTATTTACATAAACTATGTTGTTTAAATGTGAATATAAATACAAAGAAAATATTTCTACAACGATTGTATACCTATTGTGTTGATCCATCCAGAAAGCAATATGGATTCATTCCTGATATATGTAGTATCTTACATAAGTACACTTTGTCATCATACTTACTTCAGTATATTAAGGACTACTCGTTTCCAGATTTAAAACATTGGAAGGAAGTTGTATACAATGCCGTCTTTGTTGCTGAACGGTCCAAATGGACTTACAGACTAAATCAAAGTACTGATTTTATGCACTTCAAACACTTGCATAATAACATAGAACTTGCATCAATATGGACGTTATGTGAAAACGGATAACATCTTAATCTGATAAAATATATGGCAAAGCTATGGACAATTCCAGTGACATCTGTTGAAAACAAATGCCAAATATGTGGAATGGTTTATAGGGACTTGTACGAACATATTACATGTAATTGTCTGTGTGTTGAACTCATCCGCGATCAGTTTTGGGAGGTTATTACGAACAACTTTGACATTTCATTAAATGCTGAATTATGCAGTTACAGCGACGAAAGTTTATACAGGATATTAATTGGAGCCAGACCAACAGCTATTTCGGACCAAAGTGACATAAACCATTTCACTTATACAGTTTTAATTATGTTCGTGCTTCATCAGCTCATTACTATAGACTTCTGACTGCATCAACACAATAGGTATATAACCGCTGATTATTATATCTATATATGTACATTTATTTATTTACTTGTTCTGTTTAATATTTAATATTTAAGTTATAATTAATTTATTATCACTCTATATGTAAATATGATCACATTATAATCTCTATGAAAGAGGAAATAAAGAAATGATGATGATGATGATGTTAAAACGCATGTTGACATATGGTCTATGCATTGTATGTAACTGCTGAAGACTATTCTCTAAAAATTTTAAAACCAGAATGTCACCTAAAGGTAAATTTATTATTTTACTTATGTTAAATTTGCTTAGTGTGCTTTTCGAATGCTGTTCTTCACTCATCTAGCCCTCATTATCATTACATTGTTTTCGACACTTCTTCAGACATTTCCATTATGAGAATAAATACTCATTTTTATAATCATTGGTATTCACAAATCTATATTTTGTCTGTTTTTGATTTAATATTTTTTGTCTCATTGGCTTAATTGATTCTTCGTTCTGTAGCAATTATTATTGTTAAATTAGAAATTTCATCAGTGCATGTTAAACTCTTACTTCAACCAGGCACTTGTTATTCTCCGATATCATATTGTCGCTATTATTGGAATACCATATATTATTAAAATCTTTTATTTTGCTGAATAATGTACAAACATTCTACATGGAATATATAATGTAGCACTTGAAAATTATAAAACAGAGGTACAACAGAAGTCCATCAACAAATAATGTGTCCTAACTGTATTAACTTAGTGGTCTATTGTTACGAAGTATAGATATAATGTCTGAATTATTCAAACTCCATTAACCGCGTCTGTTAGTTTATTGACACTCTTGTTGAAATATAAAAGACCGTAATCAGCACATTATGAGTTTAAAGAAAAAAGAGAATAGTCGCATGAAAATGCACATAAATAAAATATTTCCAACTATTCATGTACTTAAATGTAAATATTGATTATAAGAAAGATAATTTACACACACACACACACACACACACACACACACGAAACTGTGTCGCACCAAAATATTAGAAAAACAAAAATTAAGGAACGTAAGTTTTTTCAAAATATCAGTGGAAATCGGTAAAGTTTCACAATTTAAAATAAATTCAGATCATTAGTATCATCATAAAATTGAATGTTTATGAATCATATGGGTTTCTTTATCATTTAATCATTAAAACACTTTCTCTAAACCGAACTTATTAAGATCTCTCTATTATTTAATAGTCAAAGCCCTATGCAAAATGTAAGATATGTCACTGATTAAAAAAATTAAACAGGTATTTTTTTTAATATATATATATATATATATATATATATATATATATATATATATATATATATATATATATATATATATATATATATATATATATACACTTATCATAATTATTTCCTCGAACTTTCAATATCCTATTTGAAAAACAGAATATTTTGCATATGACAAAACATAAAAAAATTGTCATTTAAACATTACCAGGAAAACATTATAACTGCATATAAATTAGATTTTATCTCTAGCAATAATTCATATAAAGCCAATACCGCGGGATCTTAAGAACGTTATAAATCATTACTTTGTATTTTTTGTGATTTTCGCTACATTGGGTTTGTAAATTAGGGCTATAACGAGATTATGAATTATTTATAATGCATTAAGATTATTATGCAAAGTTAATTTTTTTAAGATTTTGTTTCCCTAACAAATTGTTCTGTAATAAAAAATAAACGTTTTCATTTTTCAATACCTAGTATTACCTTCATCACAAGGTTACGAAAATAATGGAGACCATGATCTACCCCAGGAGTCTCAGGTCAGTCAGTCGCTTATTAACGAAACATTTATATGTCCCGAGATAGTTAACCAGAATAAAGACACTATTGATCATCTTGATAGTGAATTACAAAATTTACAAAAAGATTTGTATATAGAAAGATTATTAGATCTTACAAAAACATGTGAAAATGCATTAACACTCTATCGAAGTATATTGTTGTCGAGGGCAAAATCCATACCCCATTGACCCCAAGGGAAACTCAAGAGTAGAAAATCCACAATAAAAAGCAGTAGCAATTTTAAATATGCTAAAGACTGCTATATACTTCACATGTTTATTTTTGGAGAAGATTCTGAAATTGATGAAATCTTTACTAGACCAAATCATCAAATGATCACATCGATGAACAGCCAAACTCAAATTCTATACCTAAAATAACACTGGTTCATGCTTTAGAACAATTTCATATATTATCAGAAAAACTCACTCAACTAGAACATAAAATCACAGAAAGAGACAATCGGGAAAGAAAGTTAAATGAAAAGTTATTGCATGTACAAAAAGAGAATGATCACCTTAGATTAATGTTAGAAAGACACATAGATGAAGTGAACCCTAAGTTGGTTCGTTATGACAGTTTTCAAAGGCGCGTTGATCAAAATTTAAAGCAGTTCTCTGATTTTGATTATAATGCGTACACAACAGACATGACCAAAATCAACAGTGATATCAAACGTTTAAATGCAACCGTATGTAATACTCAAAGAAGTATTAAAGAGTTAAACAGTTCCAAAACATACTGTGAAGCATTGAAATCCCCCGTACAGAACCCCGATGTAAATAACCAAAACAACTCTGATGAAATAGGTATAGCGGGTAGTAAAACTGCTCACGATACGGTTATAATTCCTTCACCTATACAGGAATGTGTCAGTCATCACCAAACAAAGCTGACGATTTTTGTAACGGTAAACAAAGTTCGGACAACTCACAGATCCCTATACTTCCGCTAACGTCGTCAGTCGCTACATTTCATGTGGAGAATAAAAGTCCCGTAACTGAACTAAACAATGTTAGTTACCAAAAAGTCATAAATCAAAAACAGCAATTCGCACGCAACATGGATTCATCAGACATTTCAGTCAATGATAAAGTTGATCATGTTAACACACCGTGTACGATGCCTGTAACTCCAGACAGGTTAAAGTATCAACCACTATCAAATCCCACATATAGAATACCGGTATGTCTAAATAGAGAAGCTCCCGCACCTGAACCCTCCAATAGGCAGAAAGACATATTTATTGGCGTTAGTCGGAAGAAAGTTGCTCGTTATTATTTAGCAAACATTGACTCTCAATCAAATAGATCTGGCATAATAAATTATATCCAGGAACAGGGCGTTACCGTTACCCATTTACCACGGGTAAAAGAGGAAGGCTTAGTGCAAAATTGAATGTTGTAGCCAGTCAATCACAACAGCTAGAATCACCAAGTTTTTGGCCGGAGGAAATTATCTGTCGACCTTGGTTATCAAACGCGAGTGGCAACTTGAGCTGGAGGAGCGCAATGGCAACAGATATGATAACTAACTCTTTAATTATGGCTTTATCTGTATACTTATTATTTATATTTATGTCAGGTCTTAGTCTTTTGTCTTGGAACGTTAGAGGTGCTATGTCGTCCTCTCTTTGTCTGTCTGAAATGTTAGACTTGTACCATTGTGACACTGCATTCCTTAATGAACATAAACTTAAAGATCACACCAGAGATTTCTTAGATAGTGTTCATAGTAAATACAAATCTATAACTCAATTAGAACCTCACACAAATTATCATTGTGGTAAGGGTGGGGTAGCATTACTTTATAAAAAGTCTATCGAGTTTAATATAAGGGAGATAACTGACCTCCAGTCTTGTAGGGTTGTTGGCCTAGAACTTAAGCGTCCAAACTTTTGTTCAATTTTTTTATTTTCTGTATATATGCCAGCAGGACAATCAATTGATATATACAGACATGAATTAATGGTAGTAAATGATATATATCAATATTACTCTCAATATGGCTATGTTGTATTAGCGGGCGACTTTAATGTCAGTTGCAAGCAAACAGATGTAGGTAAAACCAACCCTTACAAATCTAACATATTAAAAGAGTTTATAACATAGTATAACCTTGTACCCCTAAATGCAACTACAATTAATCACGGTAGTTCATACTCCTATATACCATGTAAAACAATGCCTGACTATATATTGTGTAATGAGGTAGTGGCAGCTCAATGTATTCAGTGTGGAATCCCTGTTGAAGGTGATGTCAGTATCACGTCAGACCACCTATATCCTATAATTGCATCTTTGCAATTAGGTGAATGTTATAACAAACTTAACTGTCCATCTGTTAACAACAGTCCAGCATGGCATCGTATAAAAGATGACACTAAAAATTGCTATGAACAGAAACTTTCCAGTCTATTACATCAACTATATGGCAATTATGATATGCATGACATTGATACTTTTAATGAAAAGTTAGTTGAAGCAATGCATCAAGCTGCACATGACACGGTACCTTATTCACGCTACAATGAATACACAAAACCTTACTAGACCGACGAAGTTAAAACAGCACATAAACAGAAACGACAAATGCGAAGTATTTGGTAGCAAAAGGGAGACCCCGTGGTCTACAACACAAATCGTATGCAGAATACAAAAAAAGCTAAACGTTACTTCCGTAATGTATTAAACGCAGAAGCCAATAAATATTACAATGACACTTATCGAGATATAGAAAACGCTGCAGAGTGCGATGTAAGACTCTTTTGGAAATTGATCAAAAAACTTAAACCTCGCAGAAGTAAAGTTTACCCCGAAATTATACATGATGGTAAAATATGTACCGATCCCGATAGCATTGCAAAGGCGTTTGCGGATTACTACCGGCAAATTTATACACCAATGACCGATACCAATTTTGACGACGAATTTGAGCAAAAAACACAGCGTGAATATGGAGACATTCGAAATGCGTCAAACCAGACTAGTGAAATATCGGGAGGTAAAATACAAGTTTCTGAAGTGCGCAAATGTATAAATGAACTCAAAATGCGTAAAGCTCCAGGTTGTGACGCTATACAAGCGGAACATTTAAAGTTTGGTGGACCAACTTTACTCAGTGTTATAACAGACTTCTTAAATGTGATTATACAAGAAGGTCGTGTACCTGTAAAGTGGAAACAAAGCATAATCATACCTATTTATAAAGAAGGTAACAAAAAGATGACATCTCCAGATAATTATAGACCCGCCTCCTTATTACCAACACTCGAAAAGCTTTTTGAAAAAATTATTATGTGCAGAATTAAAACTCTCAAACCTAACAAAGCACTTTCCTAACCACCAGCAACATGGATTCCAAGAAGGACTGAGCTGCTTAACTACCTCATTTAATTTGCAAGAAACCGTCTACAGTAATTTGGAACTCGGTAGTAGGGTTTATGTTGCCTTTTTAGACACTAAAAAGGCGTTTGATACAGTATGGCGCCTTGGCATCAAAGGTAAACTTTGGCGCCTAATTGATGATTTACACATTGATACAAATAGCTCAGTCTTGGTAAATGGTAAACAATCAAACTGGTTAAATGTTTTACAAGGTGTACGCCAAGGTGGTGTACTGTCTACATTTCTGTATTTAGTATTTGTTAACCAATTGTTAGATCAACTTGAGCATTGTAATAATGCAGGTAAAATTGGTCATATTATAAGTTCCAATCCATGTTTTGCTGACGATGTTTCGTGTATAAATACAACACCAGTAGGGTTACAGTCTATGCTTGATTTATGTACAGATTATGCTCGTAAATGGCGATATCAGTATAATGTCAATAAATCATGTATACTTGTTTATGGATATTTATCACAAAAATCATATTTTAACATAAATAACAACTGGACATTAGATGATGTCCCTGTACCTGTTAGCTCAAGTTATGTTCACTTAGGTATAGAACAAAACGTGTTTTCTCGTTTTAATGACAGAACTCGTAAAAAGTGTGACAAAGGCAGAAATGCATATTTTTCTATAGCAGGTTTACAAAATACAGTCCTAAATCCGATGGTTTTAACAAAGTTATATAAGACACTTGTACTTCCAACTGTTTTATATGACTGTGAGCTTTGGACATTAAAAAACTCTGATGTAGAAATTTTAAACAAATTACAGCACTTTATTTCTAAACACATACAGGGGCTACCAAAAAGAACCAGGTCAGATATGTCAGAGAGCATGTTAGGTTAATTGCGTGTAAACGCTGAAATAGACAAAAAGAAACTATTGTATTTACATAAACTATGTTGTTTAAATGTGAATATAAATACAAAGAAAATATTTCTACAACGATTGTATACCTATTGTGTTGATCCATCCAGAAAGCAATATGGATTCATTCCTGATATATGTAGTATCTTACATAAGTACACTTTGTGATCATACTTACTTCAGTATATTAAGGACTACTCGTTTCCAGATTAAAACATTGGAAGGAAGTTGTATACAATGCCGTCTTTGTTGCTGAACGGTCCAGTCCAAATGGACTTAGAGACTAAATAAAAGTACTGATTTTATGCACTTCAAACACTTGCATAATAACATAGAACTTGCATCAATATGGACGTTATGTGAAAACGGACAACATCTTAATCTGATAAAATATATGGCAAAGCTATGGACAATTCCAGTGACATCTGTTGAAAACAAATGCCAAATATGTGGAATGGTTTATAGGGACTTGTACGAACATATTACATGTAATTGTCTGTGTGTTGAACTCATCCGCGATCAGTTTTGGGAGGTTATTACGAACAACTTTGAAATTTCATTAAATGCTGAATTATGCAGTTACAGCGACTAAAGTTTATACAGGATATTAATTGGAGCCAGACCAACAGCTATTTCGGACCAAAGTGACATAAACACGTTTCACTTATACAGTTTTAATTATGTTCGTGCTTCATCAGCTCATTACTATAGACTTCTGACTGCATCAACACAATAGGTATATAACCGCTGATTATTATATCTATATATGTACATTTATTTATTTACGTGTTCTGTTTAATATTTAATATTTAAGTTATAATTAATTTATTATCACTCTATATGTAAATATGATCACATTATAATCTCTATGAAAGAGGAAATAAAGAAATGATGATGATGATGATGTTAAAACGCATGTTGACATATGGTCTATGCATTGTATGTAACTGCTGAAGACTATTCTCTAAAAATTTTAAAACCAGAATGTCACCTAAAGGTAAATTTATTATTTTACTTATGTTAAATTTGCTTAGTGTGCTTTTCGAATGCTGTTCTTCACTCATCTAGCCCTCATTATCATTACATTGTTTTCGACACTTCTTCAGACATTTCCATTATGAGAATAAATACTCATTTTTATAATCATTGGTATTCACAAATCTATATTTTGTCTGTTTTTGATTTCATATTTTTTGTCTCATTGGCTTAATTGATTCTTCGTTCTGTAGCAATTATTATTGTTAAATTTAGAAATAACAAATAACAAAAGGAATACTAAAAACAAAACCGTATAAGTTACAAATAATTTGTTAGCACTATTTAAAACTCTTACTTCAACCAGGCACTTGCTATTCTCCGATATCATATTGTCGCTATTATTGGAATACCATATATTATTAAAATCTTTTATTTTGCCTGAATAATGTACAAACATTCTACATGGAATATATAATGTAGCACTTGAAAATTATAAAACAGAGGTACAACAGAAGTCCATCAACAAATAATGTGTCCTAACTGTATTAACTTAGTGGTCTATTTTTACGAGGTATAGATATAATGTCTGAATTATTCAAACTCCATTAACCGCGTCTGTTAGTTTATTGACACATCTTGTTGAAATATAAAAGACCGTAATCAGCACATTATGAGTTTAAAGAAAAAAGAGAATAGTCGCATGAAAATGCACATAAATAAAATATTTCCAACTATTCATGTACTTAAATGTAAATATTGATTATAAGAAAGATAATTTACACACACACACACACACACACACACACACACACACACGAAACTGTGTCGCACCAAAATATTAGAAAAACAAAAATTAAGGAACGTAAGTTTTTTCAAAATATCAGTGGAAATCGGTAAAGTTTGACAATTTAAAATAAATTCAGATCATTAGTATCATCATAAAATTGAATGTTTATGAATCATATGTGTTTCTTTATCATTTAATCATTAAAACACTTTCTCTACACCGAACTTATTAAGATATCTCTATTATTCAATAGTCAAAGCCCTATGCAAAATGTAGGATATGTCACTGATTAAAAAAATTAAACAGGTATATATATATATATATATATATATATATATATATACTTATCATAATTATTTCCTCGAACTTTCAATATCCTATTTGAAAAACAGAATATTTTGCATTTGACAAAACATAAAAAAATTGTCATTTAAACATTACCAGGAAAACATTATAACTGCATATAAATTAGATTTTATCTCTAGCAATAATTCATATAAAGCCAATACCGCGGGATCTTAAGAACGTTATAAATCATTACTTTGTATTTTTTGTGATTTTCGCTACATTGGGTTTGTAAATTAGGGCTATAACGAGATTATGAATTATTTATAATGCATTAAGATTATTATGCAAAGTTAATTTTTTTAAGATTTTGTTTCCCTAACAAATTGTTCTGTAATAAAAAATAAACGTTTTCATTTTTCAATACCTAGTATTACCTTCATCACAAGGTTACGAAAATATTCTAGTTTTGGAACATTATTCAGATATTGTTCGTACGAGTTGTTTTTATCAGATACATTTTGTAAATCGAATGGTTAGAGACTACTTGCTGTAATTGATTAGCTTTATTTTCTTAAATCACCTTAACCACACCATCTGAGACCTTTTCTGTTATAGCATTTAACAGTGCCCGTCCAAAGTCGGAATTTCTTCCACGTTTATTTTGTCAGTTTCGTCTAATGCTTAACAGATTTAAAATACACATTTTAGATACATTTAGGTTACTGCGTTTCACATCTCAACGGTTTTTTTTTAAATTCGGTGTTTAGTTTTCCTGCAAAGTGTGCATGTATATATTTTACATTTGAGATTCTGCATTTAAAACAAAGATTTATCTCCCTTTACTTTTTCGTATACATAATCTGAAATAAAGACTATTAAGATTGATTTTCGATAAAATCGAATAAAAGTGAAATTAATACTTCAAACATAAGATGGATAATCGCGTGCTATAACTTATACTTACCATCTAATAAACCAAATGACATCGTCATAAAGGATTTAACTCATTTTAAGAAGAATAATCAAGGTATCACTAATGAGGTAACACTGTAAAGCGTACACTTTTATTATAAAGTAATGGTTCTCAGAAAACTAGCTTCTGAAATAAATTGATTCAGAATATAAGGAAATAATAAATCTCTCGAAAATCTCCTTTATGTGTTTTTATAATTATTTAGTGAATTTGACTTACTATGGCTTAAATACGGTCTCAGATTTACTCTGGAGATATTGTTTGTTAAAGCGTTTATGTTACTTTAAGTAAGTGAGAACTGGTGTATGTGTTCACATTAAAGACAATGTATCATTGTGGAAAAATGCGTAAATGTAATATGTCTGGTTATTTGTGCAATGTATGCTACATAATAAAACTACTATTAGTCTATTGTTACAATAAGGGTCACTAACGTATACTGACTTCATTATATATTACACTCAACATTTGTGAAAAATTTATTTCTATTGGATATGGAATCGCATGAATTGAAGGTATGATTTTCAAAAAGCCGAGGCATCCGCCTATAGAATTCAAAATTTTAGTTTTTTAAAAATAATATTTACACTTTAAACATACAAAAGAGAGTATCAAAACGAAACGGGTTTGAATATTAAAAGTTTGATAAAACATTATATTATGCGCTTAAACATTCATTTCAGAATACTGCATTCCGCATACTTCCATACAAATAAGAAAATTTGGATGGAAATAACCGTGTTTTTCAATTAATGCACATAGAGCGCATTCCTCTCCATCAAAGATATTTTGATTTGGTTGATGGAGAGGGATGCGCTGGCACTGAAATTTGGGGATAAAGATAAAACACATTACCCCTTAATCGCCCCAAACAATATAATACTTGATATTAGCTAGCATACGTTTCCAATACCATCTACGCTGGCGTAGGAATTGATAACCTCAAAGTCCTGGGTTCGAATCTTATATGTCGTCCGTTTTTTATTTGTTTTAATATATTTTATAGTAATTTTTTTTTTCATTTTACAATATTTTTTTCTTATTTAAACGCAGTGTATATGCTTCATCAACAAATAACCCAATAACATTACGCACTGCTGATCTGAATACATCATTGGAACTAGTTTTAATACATGTCGTATATATCTAACAACATCAGGCCCCTGGTCAATACGCATGCGTTCCTATACAAGTTTAAGGTATACAAAGCAACATTACAATGCATGTAAAACACGGAACATGTAGGCACTACATTAGTTCTGAGTCAAAAATCATATAATGTGAATTTTACTCTTCAGAATCACGGGTAATAATAGTGAGAAAACGACCAATGACATATTTTTCATATTAAGTTTTTTTTCAGTAACAATATTGAGATGTCTTTATTACTTTAAGTTTTATATAGGCACGTTAGGCTAAAATTAATTTGCATTTGGCCTCGAGTCGATGTTGGGATATAAAGGTCTCCCAAAGATGTAACTTTATTTCTTGGCATATTTCCTGTAGGCGGATCGCTCGGCTTTTTAAGACTCATTCTTTCCTTTAAACGCAGTAATATTCCGGACATATATAACATTAAAATATCCACATTGTGTCGCACAAATTTAATGAGTAATTTATCACGTGATACACTGGCGAACATCATTGGCAAGCGAACTGAAAAAGTGACTAACACTGGATAGTGTCCAATAGGATTCAAACCTATATAGCTAGTAAACAAGTGCACTACGATACATGAGCCATAGATACTTTAAAAATAAAAAGTATTTGTAAAATTGAAAAAAAAACTATTGACGATTGTTAATAAAAACTATCTTGACCTCGAATTCACAATCATTCAATATACATTAAGTTTTTCTTAATGTAAATCTGTTAATTTTAACATTTTAAAACTTTTATTTTTTATTGAGATATATAGAAACTTAAAGCGTCATTTTAAAGATCACTTTAAAACTTTAACAACTGTATTTAGTTTTGACAAAATATTCATTAGTCGTCTCAAAAAAGATTTTTCACATTTGTTAAGTTATGAAACATTTTAGATAAGAAAGGATTGTAAAACTTGGAACTGATAGTTTCTGTAACCTCATTTTGTTGTTTTTTATCAGAGATTTATTTCTCTAAGAGCAATGCATTAGCGATACGTTTTGTAAAGCTGTAATGTCTTTTTAATTTAAAACAAATGAAAAAAATTATTCTGGAATTATAAGATATGGTATAAAAGTTATCAAGATATTAATATTATTAGGCTATTTTGACAAAATACCTTCTTACTGTTCTATATGGTGAGTTCACACAAGTACTTCATATGCGTTAGAAGTGTGAAGCTTGCATGAAATACCATAAAAAACACACAAATATCAGAGAGATAATTAATAAACAGATAAAAATATGTTGTCAGTTTCAATGTTTTATTCTTTCCGATTGATACCGACTATGATTTTGCGACAAAATTATCTTTTATTCTCCACACATTTGAGAATTTAGATTTTTTGATACGCGTAATTATTGTTCAGTCAATTTGTAATACGTTTTCGTATATTTTTAATGCATTGATACTATCTTTTTACAAAGCATATTTAAGCATTACACAACCTTCCATTAACTTAATCTTTGAATTCCCAGACAAAACTACATTTTGAAATGTACCAATTGACATCAAGAATTATAACGTTTGACAACAATGCTTTTAAATAAAAATATATGTTAATGGAAAAAAAGCATCAGCATCGGATATAATGCTATAGATTATATAAGATGTTTATTGTTACGGAAGTGATCGCCATTTAAATCAAGTACAATGCTTCTACAATATCGTAAAATGATGTAAAAGATATAGGTACATTAAACATATCAACCTTTTAAAAAGAAAATTGCTTCTGAAATAGTTATTCTTCAGTAATGTTCTGGAAAAGTTATGTGCTAAGGGTAAATTTCTCATAAAGTCCCATTTAATGTTTAAGCTTAGTTGTAGAATTAGGTTTCTCAGCAACAGTTTTACGCTAGAGAATTGGTTATAACGGTACTTATTACGTTACTGATGGTAGTGCATTTACTACCATTAAACATCCTGGGCATTGTTGTGAAACACCAGAATTTTTTTCACATTTTTATTTTCTGATTTAGGACTAAAACGTAAGTAAACATAATTGTTTGGGGGCTCTAACATGACTTTTTGATGTGTTTCCAATCAGAATTGTTTGGGGACATAATACATTAATGTAATGATACAATATTATAAAACCATAAAACTGGTCAAGTATTTTAATTAAAAACTCTATCTCCTTAATTTTCTTTTTTTCTATCGATTAATGTTTCCAAATTCAACAGGTATCAGCCTATTTTCAAAATAAAAACAGAATGGATTTGGGCAAAACTAATCCATATGGAACATTCTGCTCATCGAGAAACTAAGAGAGAAATTAGAATATCAGTCTTTCTCATCATTTGAACAAATTAGACAAGCATTCGAAATACACAGCTTTTTGTAAGGAATAAAATAAATATGCAGATCAGGTCCACACTTTTAAAACATATTTTATAAGTTGTTATTTTCAAAATTTATCATTGTTTAGAAGTTTACAAAAACAACAAGGTCCGTAAGTTAATGTTGAGAACGATTTAGTTCTTCATTTGATACCTCGTTATGAAAAAGTTGCGCTTGTTCTATTTATTATTCAGAAAATACTTAGTGTAAATTACTTTCGACAATACTTTGGTACTTTATTCGAGATCTTGCTTTTCCTAAGATACACTTGTTAAACTTCGGTATAAAATTTTCTGGCAAATTGCGTATGAATTATTGTTTGCAATACTTTTGTACCTAACTTAATACCTCGATATTACTTGGTTGTTCCTGTTTTAAATTTTTTTTAAACCCGAGTACTATTTAATATTGACAATGCTTTAGTACCTTATTTGATATCTCGCTGTGATTTTTTGTGCTTGTTTTACTTCGGTTCATATTTTACAGTTACAGGATGCGACAATGGTTTATTACTCTATTCAAGATCCCGATATAAATTGGTTGCACTTGTTTTTCGTCGGTTCATATTTTAAAGGAAAAACCGGGTGCTATTTTATGTTGACAATCTTTTAGTACTTTATTCGATATCTCGCTGTGATTTTTTGTGCTTGTTTTCCTTGTTTTGTGCTTGTTCGTATTTTACAGTTACACGATGCGACAATGGTTTATTACTCCATTTAAGATCCCGATATTACTTGGTTGCACTTGTTTTTCGTCGGTTCATATTTTAAAGGAAAAACCGGGTGCTATTTTATGTTGACAATCTTTTTTTATGCTTGTTGAGAATGCTTTAGTACTTTATTCGATATCTCGCTGTGATTTTTTGTGCTTGTTGACAATGCTTTAGTACTTTATTCGATATCTCGCTGTAATTTTTTGTGCTTGTTGACAATGCTTTAGTACTTTTTTCTATATCTTGCTGTGATTTTTTGTGCTTGTTGCTAATGCTTTAGTACTTTTTTCGATATCTCGCTGTGATTTTTTGTGCTTGTTGCTAATGCTTTAGTACTTTTTCGATATCTCGCTGTAATTTTTTGTGCTTGTTGCTAATGCTTTAGTACTTTTTTCGATATCTCGCTGTGATTTTTTGTGCTTGTTGCTAATGCTTTAGTACTTTTTTCGATATCTCGCTGTGATTTGTTGTGCTTGTTGCTAATGCTTTAGTACTTTTTTGATATCTCGCTGTGATTTTTTGTGCTTGTTGACAATGCTTTAGTACTTTATTCGATATCTCGCTTTGATTTTTTGTGCTTGTTTACTTCGGTTCATATTTCCTATTCTCCTTGATATTGACGTAATAAATTACATACCAGCAGCATCATGTCAGCCTCATAACATCCAGTTATTCCTATACCACTGTATTAATCTGAACTAATGGGTTTTGTGTAATCTTTTATTCCATATAATGATGTGAATTGTATCAACGTAAAATCACTTATAATCATCTCTTTGAAGTTCGGATTTCAAGTCACTACTTTGTATCGATTTTTGCCTTAAAACTTTCATTTACAACATTCTTATTACAGTGTCATTATAATGACTCATTTCGACATCAATTCTCGATTACTGTCAGTAAGAATACACATCAGTTTATCAGCTTGAAACATGTTCTGTACATTTACAACGCGTTACAGCATACTATAAAGATTTCTATATGGTAAATTTATATTGTAATATAACCATCTTATGTACAGTTTTATGGTAATATTGATGTGTTTTACGAAGTGTTTCATGAAGTGATTTATTTCAATCTGATGGTGTTTTATATGATATTGAAGAACAACAATTTTGTTTATTCATTTCCATGTTAACCTGATTGAATTCTTCCATCATGGAATGAAACATCTTTGTATTTTTAGAAAATTGCTTTTAGAAATTTATTTCTTATGTTCAACAATACCTTTTTGATTAACCTCCGTTGAAGTATGGAAGCAAGGTTTGAATTAAGAGCGTCCCTGTGGTGTTTAATCACTTAAGCTGACATGTGGATAAAGGAGATTTGAGATAAAGAACATTAAAGCAATTATATGATTACAACAATTTGCTTTTTAACATGTTGATGTCAACAGTAGCAGTTATAGCCATTGTTACCTAGGCAATGATTTGTTTGTAATATTTCAGTAAATTTGAGGTACATTACAAATATAGAAATGGACAGGTGAATACACGTTTTCGGCAATAGCCAGAAAAAACGATGTTGATATATTCCAAGTGTTTGTGTATGTGCTTTGAAGAAGTTTGCACATATGGTCGCCCTATCTTACACGCTGTTTGTGTTATCTCATTTCATTGTTATCACGACTACGGTAACTCAGTACATAGAGTGCTCGCTTCGTATGTTGAAGGTTGGGGTTGAAACCCTGGCCGGATCTGACCAGGAATTGAACATTGGTAGTAACTGTTCTTTCGCTAAGCACTCTGAATTTTAGAAACGAAAGTCACGCGGTTCTTCGAAGGAGACCTTGAAAAACTTATGCTCCGTATTACAGCAGCCGAAAGGCAGGGCACAATAAAGAACCATCTCTGTCATTGCCCCGAGCACAAAAGGTCAAAATTTCTGCCTCTTCACCTATAGCTGGTAACATCCTGATATAAGTGAAATATTTTTGACTGGGACGTAAACCCTGTTAAATTAAATCAAATCAAATTAAATCTTTGTTATTAATTTTTTG
The DNA here is from genome assembly GCA_029721355.1 of Tegillarca granosa. Classification (NCBI taxonomy): domain Eukaryota; kingdom Metazoa; phylum Mollusca; class Bivalvia; order Arcoida; family Arcidae; genus Tegillarca; species Tegillarca granosa. Next base: position 8,137,436 of record CM056599.1, read on the forward strand.
ATAGCATTGACTTTTGGTATTTTTCTTGACTGTCTGAAATTGACTATTACCTATTTTCAAGAACAATTATGTGTCACATGTTTTTCAATACAATACTTGAAATGTTTCAACTTAAGTTCAATCCCATTGCATAAAGTAATATTACAATTATCAATAATGTATGTTAATGTCAACTTAAACAAAAAGTTACAACCGTTGTAATAAATCATTTTGACCAGGAATAGCTACTTTGTAAAGTAAATAAATCATCAACTAACTTTGTCGACAGAGATTTAAAATTCCTGTTTTCAATATCAGCAAGGTAATACAAAACCGTCTTTAAAATCTCTCTAAATTAGGTTTACTAATTACGTCGTTAAATCGTTACAACCGTGCAAATAGACTCTTCTCTTTTATCGATTCTCTGGTGTATTTTATATTCATTAGTTTTTCCAGGCTATTTGATCCTAATAAGTCTTAAAGTATTCATCAATAATTATGCGGAAAGAAGTCCCCCAAATTACACAAAAACAATATTGTTCAGTACGTCAAAATAATCGCAATAATCGTAATCTCCCTCCAGAAAGCGCCTAACAACCTATTTTGATTATATTGATTTCTTAATAGAGATATTGCAAAGTAGTTGTTGAAGCCTTGTTCTATACTATTAGTGTATTAATCTCGATTGCCAGAGAAATATTTTTCATATTATCCCATTATACTGGAGATAAATTGAGCTTCTTACTTTATAAACCGTGTTTTCTCTTGGAAGTTAATATATTTATTTGACCCAGCGACACAGTGTAACCGTTACAGGTAAATATATTACTTTATCAAAATCTTTTGCATTTTAAAACTACAATATTTTTAACTTTTTGATTAATAAGACTTTTGTTTTATTATTTTTATTTTTTATTTTATATTTAAAAACTAAATTTTCACAAATTAATGTGAAATTATATTAAGACATATGGTAGGGGTTTTTTAACTTTACTTAAGAGTATATGTTTGAATTTGTTTTATCTTCATTTTAGAGTAATAATTGACATTGTTTTGTTAGACATTAAATTAACTCAAAGTTTTTACATTGTGAACGATTGTTCCAAATGAGTAAATTTAGAATCCTGAAAAATTTAATTGATACAACAAATTATAGAACGTAAACTTTCTTCTTTGGACTAGCGGAAAAGATTTTTCGTTTTTAAATTAAAGATGAAATTAGAAAAAAGGACTTGTGATTTTTTTCTTCTCCGTTATAATTTTTTCATAAGCGGTAACAAGGGCGACAAAATATCATAAGCATGAATTTAAAAACATTTTCCTGAAAGAAAATTACGAATGTCAACATATGTCAAAACACAAAGCTCTGGGGCAGTATGCAAATCTCCTAAAAGTGAAACCCGTTTTCCTGTATATATCATGTATTGTTTTGCCTGCAACAACGTTAGACCCGGTATACGTATTATCATGACTTTAATGTTGGTGGGCTTCGGGAGTTATCAGTGAAAGTAAGATAAAATAAAAATTCATATGTTCAAAACAGACGTAGCTATGCGTAATCAAGATTGCTTAAAGTAGGTGATAACGACGTTTAAGTAGCATAAACTATTGTGTTTGAATTTTACCTAGAAAGTATTTCGGAAACAAAACACAAGCTAGATCATATAATATAATATAATGGTCACATGTTTAATGGGTTGCCTGTTTTGTCAATGTGTTATGGATATATAAAGGTTAACTGAATTATAAATAATAAACACTGTATACAAAACATGATATTTATGCATTATATATATCCAATACAAATGGGTTATCTGTATTTAAATAGTTAAAGTGTCATATACCACTTTTTGAATGTATTTCTATGATTAAATTCAAAAAGTGGTATATGACAAAAGCATCGATAATGTAGTTTTTTTTTTCATGATTTTCCGACCTGACATGTTATAAAAACCTATTACGCGTTATATTTCAGTGATTATGTTGTTTTTTTTTTTTTTTTTTTTTTTTTTTTTTTTTTTTTTTTTTGTGTGTGTGTATGGCCAGTTTCAGTAAATTAAAATTAAATCATACAAATAATTCTTCCGATAAAAGACAAAATTTGACCTTATTTACACATAAATCTTATGCCATGGATATGTCGCTAGTTGCTCCTGAATAGAGCTACTGTCTCCTGTCAATGGTTTCAATGGCATGAATATGTTATGTTAGAATATATAACTACAGCCAAAACGAAAGGTAATATAAAATGATTACAAGGAGAATCAAAAGAACTTCTGTTAGACCAAATGACTGGAGTGTTTATTGGTTTATTGATATACAATATAGAACTCAAAACAAATAGTCCAAAGTGTTAACCACGTGACAGACTAAGTAGAGTATTAAACATGAATTAAACACTCACGGGTTGCATGAAAATAAAATAAAAATGAAAGGGTTTAACAGTACAAACACTTTGTTTAGATTGTATCAAATAAGCATGGTAAGTATTGAAACCTCTTGGAAGTTACCGATCTCTCTCTCTCTCTCTCTCTCTCTCTCTCTCTCTCTCTCTCTCTCTCTCTCTCTCTCTCTCTCTCTCTCACACACACACACGCACACACGGTGGTGAAGAAAGTCGTGCATACTGCATTGCAGGGTCTAGTTACAGTTGTGAGAATAAATATAAAATATATATTTCCTTGTGTTATTAAAGCAAAAGAAATGCTCTTTATTCAAAGGCATCTAATGTTAAACAAAAATACATGTTTAATTTTGTTGTGTCATATTTGCACATGTATCAGTGACACAAAAAAGTTGATAGATTCAAATTAAGGCAGCTGAAGGAATGTTGAATACCTGATTGAGTATTGGGAAGGAGTTTCGCATCACCCGTGCATTAAAATATTTTTAATTAATAGATTTATACCTTGACTTTGTTTCGGCAATCTAACATACGCTGGTAGAACTAGTTTAGCTGTAACACTGAAGGGAATCTGATTTTACACTTTTATGCATTGTCATAAATCAAGCTTCGCTCTGTATAAAATTAAACTACTTATCACTAGTTATATTGAAGAAATTATGTCACATATAAGGTTAAATAAAACTCCCCAATATTTCGCCTCTTACTCACTGACATCAAGAATGTCGTCAGAGTATTTTAAAGCCCCCATATCTAATGCTATGTTATGAAATCTCTTTAAATTTGTCTTGATAATGTCATTATTTAAACGAATGAAAAGAAGTACTCTTGTTTTACAATTAAGTCAAAATTCTTGTATCGAAGCCAGTTGGTTCTATGATCATAAAATAAGCTAAAGTATCTAGAAAACCACAGACAATTGACAACCGTTACAAGGATCACTCCAGTTCGGAATGAACCGTATTTTGTTATTTGAAGCATTTTGACCTGTATGTTTAGCCTTCTAGTCCATTAAAATCTCAAAGTATAAAATATAAAACAGTGATGAATTCAGATTGCACTGGATTGTCTTGACTTCAGAGTTCAGATGTGCTTGGCTTAAAACAAATGTTGCCGAAAACATTACTTCAAACGCAAAAAAAAAGGTTCAGAAAACATTTTCTCTCGTTAGTGCTAAATCAATATAAATGGAGGTATTGCATGTTTTTGGACTTAGACAAGTTTTATACTAATGACAAAACAACCAATCACTGAAATAAGCATCTTAAAAACTAATAAAAAAGCTGTTTTAATTAAATCTCAATTTGTGACAAACTGGTTCGTTTAACAGACTAAACTGAACATGTTAGACAACAAAGCGAGCTTGCTTGTCTGTTTACAATCTATTCATTATACTTAGAATATTGTAACCAAAGTTCTTTGTTTCTTTTCAGAAAGCAACCTACAGCTGTGAAAAAATGTAGGTAAGTTTTAAAAAAGTTTTACAAATAAAAAAATAAATAATAAATAAATAGATAGATAGATAGATAAATAAATATATAAAAACGTCATTGTGAATAATCTATATCCTTTTGGTAAATAGCGAAAAAAGAGAAAAATACAAAAATAAAATACTTAATCAAGTAAAATCATTTCTACATAGTAATAATAGTTTATTGCAAAAAATCATCTCATCGAAATCTAATGCAATTTGTTTGAAATTAGCAATAAAACAAATGATATACGTGTATGGAAAATGTATTTTGAGATTATATCACGTACTCATCCGAGATTTGTGAAGCTGATAAATCTAGCTCTTCATGTGTTAAATTTCATTATTATATGTTTCCAAGCAACAGCCAATAATAAGATCAAAGCTAATAAAAACAAAGCGTACAAATATTTATTAGCTTTAGTAAATATCTCATATAGTTCACGTTTTGTGTTAACTGTGGGATACCATTATAAGAATTATATTTCTGTCATTTTTACCGAATTTGTTTTGCATAATATATTGCAATTGTTTGAATTAACAAATTTAAACACGTAAATTGTTAGAGAAAATACCGTTTAAAAATTATAATAATTCTCTTATAGGATTAATTTTGAAGTATTTACTTGGTTTAGGAAATAAAGAAAAAAGTTTTAATGTATTCGCCAAAGAAGCAATCACCGAAATCGCCAAAAAGAGAACCGCGTGCTGAACTTCCGGACCCGGGGGTATCCCCGGCTTATAATCAATAATATGGAGTCTGCCCAGTACCAAGTTGTTGGTCATTTTTCTGAAGATCAAGGCTACAGATCAAGTGCAGAAGAAATTGTCAAAATCGAACCAGTGCGAAATAAGAAGGAAATGAAACAATCGAAATGTGGGTTAGGATATGCATTGACGTTTGCCTTTTCCATTGCAACCTCTATTGGAGCCACAGCTTTTTTAACATACACCTTTCTCAAAGTTCACTATGAAGATTGTTTAACAGTAGATGACTTGTCCAGATTACGTCAAACACAGATACTAAGACAACCTAGAGGTAAGGCCTTATGATGTTGATTGAGTTTTTTGTTTAAATTTTCGCCAAAAAAAATAAACCAAAAAAACAAATTAATTAAATAAACAAATTAATAATGATGATAATAATAATAAATTCATTTAAAAAACGCATGAAAACATTAGCTGTGCGCGCGCGCGCGCGTGTGTTTGTGTGTGTTTAATTACATTATCTTTTGTCCTATATAGTTTTCAGTTAAAGCTGCATTAAGTTTTTCAATTTTCTTAATTTTTTTTTTGATTTTCTAAAAATATATTTTTATTAAAATAGATATCCTCTAACCACGATCCGTAAGATTCGTTTTCTAAAATTTCATTTCTTTTAGCTGTAAATAAACGGAATCCTCTGACCGGTTGGTCAATGTTAACGATGGTCATTATGAGCTTGAAGCATGCGCACGGATGTACGGAAAAACCCATGAATCGAAGGTGAAACATGACAAATTGCATTAATTGTCCTTAATTAATATCCAGATGTATTTGAAATGGTGTTATGTATCCCTTACTAAGTCACAAATGACAAATTCAACTAAGTTCTGTGTTTAATTTATCGTATTTCGCCGTTTTTAAAGTTGTTTTTAAATGGCCCGGGTATTGATGACGTAACCATGTTCTAATATTAGATCCCAAATCCTGCATCTCGCTGGGAAATTACTGTAATTTCTGTATTTATTCGAGCATTTATCGTTGAACCAAATGTAACATCGTTCATTAGGAACATCATTAATTAGATTAGCACCGTTTTAATTTTTTCTTTGGAAAACTTAATGCAGCTTTAAGAGTTATTCTCTATATGTAAAATTGATGAAAATTACAAGAATTTTTTTAAACATAATTTACTAATAAATCAAATACATTATTTATAAACAATGTTAAGTATGTGAGTTTTAATATAATTTATTTATTTTAATACAAATAGCAAAACAAGTTGTAGCTGAAAAATTGCTTTTAATAATTTACAGTCAGTGCAACCAAGAACATCAGCAATTAATCGAATAAAACATTACTTCAAAAGATAAACTAATATAACACCAAATGTTGAACATGTAAAAAGTACTGTTCAAAGTCTTTAAAAACAAGCAACTAAGACATATATAACCTTTGTTTATCAACAATTTGTGTGCACGCAGAATATTGAAAATTTTAAATCTAGCTTTACTTTAGCAAAACATTCTGCTTATCAATATTGATGATATTTTATTGTCCTGGGTTCTTTGGGACCAACGACAGATAACGACATCATGGCGCTGTAGAAAATGCGTAGAATTGATTGTTGTAAATACTAATTATTTGATAAGAAAGTAATTTTGTACTCCATTAGTTGTATATCATAAACATTCATAGGCGCATTTGTCCTCGTATACAGAGTTAGAATGATATAAATCGTTCCTTTATCTTCAGACACGACGGCTTATATTGAATACATAATTATGTAAATATGCCTGATCATTGTTTGGTAAATCAAGACCTATTTCTGATTTAATGGTGACCGCTGATTGTTAATTTTATTGGTTTGCCGTATGATGTTCTTCAGTTGTATTGAGTTTTTGGAAGATACAGCTACAAATTTATATTTCAAAGTAATGTCTTATAAGAAAATTATTAAAGTCTGATGAAATTAATTAATTTTCACAGCAGTATCAATAATTAATTCAAACAAGCATAAGCATTTTTCTGTAAAATTTTGTTCAAAAAGAACAAAAGTAAATAGAATTTAACAAAAGAAGCGAATAAGTTTAAATATTGATTTAAAAACAAAATATTAATTTTATAAATATATAACACAAATACCTTTAAATTTTGATGATCATGGAAAATCAATCTTCATCAGTGACACTAGGGACCGAAAAATTTGATGGATAAAAAACATAAGCCAAATAAATAAATAAAAAAATAAATAAATATTTTTTAAAAATTATTGATAAAAAAGAAAGCTTTGAACAATCGACAAACGGGATTCAGGGTTTCTTACTATATGAGATAATCGGAAGACTTGACGCGTCTTACTTACTAAAGCTAAATTTAAATGCATTGTCTTTAACTGTTAATTCATTACAAAGTCATCTCGTGTCTCTTTGATAATAGTTTATGATAACCACGTAATTACACCGTGAGTATAAACATATCTCTTAGCAATTTTAGATAATAATGGATTATAAGACATGCTGAGATTTATCCTGGCTATATTACATTAACAATGATGGTATACCATATCCATGTAAACTGTGGTCTTAACGGATAACATATTACTTCAATGTTTAGAATCACGTTCCAGCTACAAAACAATCCTTGAAAAACATCCGTTCTGAACAAATTAATCTACGAGCATGGAATACAAATCGCTAACTATCTTTTTTTTTCTTGGAAAAGCCATTTTTCTTAATAAAGACTGCTTCAGATATTATCAACATACAATCTATTTCTTGACTTTCCTTGAGATATACCTAACGAAATGTTTCTATGAAAATGCACTACAAGCACAGTTTTAGGTTCCAATAATGAAATAAAAAAACGGGGTGGGGGGGGGGGGGGGTTGGAGGAGGCCATATTGTCTTTTTGTGCTTTTTATCAATAATAAAAAAAGGAAAGAAACAACATGTATTTTGCATATTAAAACACACACAGGCTCGTATTTTATATTTCAGACTGCAGAGAACATTTTGAGTATGGAGCTCTAGTTGATGGCGTTTATAGAGTATACCCAGAAAAACTAACACCGGTACATGTGTACTGTGACATGAAAAATGGCGGCTGGACGGTCATACAACGCAGAATTAACGGTAATGAAGATTTTGACCGGTTATGGAACGACTACGTTGACGGATTTGGGAATTTGACAAAAGATCATTGGATGGGATTAAAATACCAAAATCTTTTTACAGATCATGAAAATCAGTATCAAATTTCATTTGAATTGCAATTAAAAAATTCAAACACCTTAGCTAGAGCAGTGTATGAGAGTTTCTATGTCGGCAATGCTGATACTAATTTTACCTTAAAAGTTACCCCCCGAGTCGAATACAACAAACAAATGGAAAAATACAGCGATAATAGACATTTTTTCTATTTCCAAAATGAAATGCAGTTTACAACTTCAGATGCTGATCATGATTTGAGAAGTGAAGAAAATTGTGCTGATTTTACAAAATGTGGTGGTTATTGGTACAAAAACTGTTTTACGTTTTGCCTAAATGGAAAATTTGATAGCATGTACCTCCTTGAACAAGCCAATATGCCAGTATATATTTCATCGTCAGTCATTAAGATTCGGCCATTCACTTGATTTTTTAAAGAATATATTTTTTATATTCAATGAATTAATGCATTTCTTGGTATACACAACTGATTTACTGAAAATGAGGAAATAAATCCGACATGAATCTTCAGAATTTATTTTGAAACCCAGTAAGTTATTTACACTGATCATTATAACTACTTGGATATACATATATTTTTCCACAAAATTGACGTTAGAAGATCTGTGTTCTAGTGTTATTTGCTAAATAACTTAAAAATTGACGGAATATTACGATTTACACATGCAAATGCGCTTTGCTTTTTCCGACATCTTTGGAACACTTTTTAGTTCTTTTAAAACAAGAATTGTTTTGGTTGAACCACATGTGAAACTTACATCGTCTTTAGACTTGCACATATCAACATCGTAGGAGTATTAGTTAGCTTTTAAACGACAATTTTGACAAGTGTTATAAGTAATTTTTCATTACATATGTAAATGTATTGAAAAAAAAACACACATTTGAGATAACCATCAATAGGCTTAAATCACAAAAATGATTTTAAAAATAAGACAAATCTTATTAACAAAATTAATATTCAAAGACTTCTGTTGCATGAGTTGTTCCATCACTGTATCATATGCAAATTTTTGAATTTTTATTTTAAAATTTTTTCAAAGTTTGCATTAAACATATGTATATTTTTAAATATTTTATTCTATAGAAAAATTTTTTAAAAAAATGCATACGTCAACTGATTGAGGAGTCATACACTGCACTTTAAAACGTGGTACACTTTTAAAATTAATTTCAAACATTGTTGTCCGCTAGGCTAATTAATAGAAACTTAAAAATGTGTTCAACTTAGTGTGGTTCATGTGTCTCGAATGTTTAAACTTGAGAGAGAGAGAGAGACTGTTTTATTTCAACTTTATGTAAAAAAGAATTTGATAATTCTCACCAAACTTTTTCATGATGTGTGAAAATCAGTTTCTAATTTATCGAATTTTATGATAATATTCCAACTGTTTTGTTCTAAATCGGATATCTCAATTTACTAAAATGACAAAGTTCAAACTGTGGAATTACATACCATATATACTTTTATCGAATATAAAACTATCAAGCTGTGTGATTTGAAGAGATTTTTCATTTTTACCATCTGTGCCTGTAATTTTATATTTATTTTGTGTATTCAGACAAATAGTCTACTTATTGACATTACAAAATGTTTTGAATGTTATGCATGCACTTGTTGCCATTTATAATTGAACGATCTCCATTATACTTGGAAAAGCGTAATCAAAACATCACTCAAAACATTTAATTAGATTTAGAAGTAATGTTGAATACCTTTGAGAAAGCTAGAAACAAATCGATTTAATTTTTTAACTATAGTTACAATGGCAGAGACCTTTAAAGCCTTGGGGAATTAGGAATTAGTTTTTAGAAACAATTGTGAAAGAATCGAACTATAAATCAGCTGATAAGGAAATAAAGAATCGTATGTCAGTAAAATGTTGTTGCTATGACGACAAAATTTATCTATCGTCCTGTCTTTAGTGAAATCCATTATTTTAAATAGTAATTGTTTCAGTCTCTTTTTTAAATTGATTCCCAATGAACTTCTTTTTTTAGTTACATACTATGACTTATTTTTCTTAATTGCGATTTTAAAAACATGAATTAAAAACACATTGTTTAAACTAGTGTTTTTATTAGTTTCGTATTTATTTTTTTTATCCAAACTGACAAAAATAAGCACTTGTATCTACATGCAACGTACTATCTACTATCTAGTTGCAATAAATGTGATTGTGATATATGAAAATGAAGGACATGGGTTCATATCATATTCCAATGGGTTAATATGATCATTTTTTTTTTAATTTTGCCTTTTCTAGATATTTTTATGACTTTTGGTCTCAACAATTTGCAGAATATGTCTTTGTATGCGTAACATTGATGGTTATATATGTTAAGTGTATTTTTTTTTATTTTGACTTCTGTTAACTTTCAGGATAAACATACATTTTAAGTGTTATTTTGATTATAACAAAAATGTAGAATTTAGTTCAGTTTTAAGATTGTCATGAATTCCATATTTAAGTTAAGGGAAATCGTAGTTAAGACTGGGGTCTTCCGTAAAGACTATGGCCGATGTCTTTATTAACATGGATTTTTTCGTGTATATATATATATATATATATATATATATATATATATATATATATATATATATATATATATATATATACAGTTAAATCTCGTTATCTCGAACACGGATATCTCAAACTTTCGGATAAGTCGAACTTTTTGAAAAAGTCTGGACAGAGTTGTTCTTTATTCAACCAAAATATTTCCGGTTATCTCGAACTTCCGGATATGTCGAACAATTTTTGGTCCCCTTGAATGAAAACCCTAGAAAAATTACATTTGTTAACTCGAACAGAAAAATTTTAAGATTTTTTAGTCGATTATATATATATATATATATATATATATATATATATATATATATATATATATATATATATATATGAACAGCCTACTGACAAAGTAACACTCTTTGCCACTAGAAAATAGTTTCATCACAATTGAAATGTAGATATTGTACATTATACCTGTCATTTCAATTTTTTGTATTAACGTTTAATAAAATTACGTGAAATTTTATTCCTGGTTTCTTTTTAAAACACGTAAGAATTTGAGGTTTTATTGTGCGACAGCATAACATATGAATGGCACGTGCTTATTTATTTATTTATTCTACTAAACACTACAAACCACTCATAATAATGCACAGTTAGTACCACGGCCCTGGCTGATGTCTAGAGATAAAATGTCTCTCAGAGAACAATATTGTTTCTAGTTCCAGAAGAACCAATATAAAATCTATAGATTTCAAAATCTGAAGCAGCTGCTCGAAAATTAAGAACTCTGACTGAAAACAGGAATACATTGCATTACATGTCTCAATGAAAGTTTATTGGCTAAAGTATAAAAGGACAATAGTGAGTAAACTGTTAGTTTAAGACGCAACAATATTCGGCACATACAAACACTAATTAGCCGTTCTATTATGCATTATCATGCTTTAAAAGGTGATTTTTAAACAAAACAAACAAACATGGATTCGCAGCCTATGATCAGATATTAAGACACATGCATACTCTACAATGACGTCAAACAAACAGACGGGAATCTGTAGTCCATGATCAGATATTTAGACACACGCATACTTTACAATGACCTCGAACGAACAAACAGGTATCCCGAGAACAGAGAGATATTTTCGGCCAGAGGAGAAGTTGTCATAATGAATAACATTCTTCATGATAACCCATTCCTACCTCGTCACCGGAAATAATATCAAGATTCAATTCAAAGAACAAATTTTTAAATATCCAGTCCTTGGTAACTGGATAACTTGATTTGATAACTTTTTGCTGACCTTGCAATGCAAGAGGCGTCTAGTTAATTATTTTCTTTTATTAAACATAATTGCATCTGTTTCACTGTGTTTTTGTGAAAAAAGAATTATTCAAAATTTTCAAAGAGATCTTTAATAACCTTACAATTTTGCATTGGCCTGCATTGCGGTGACGGGAAATCGCGATGTGTACTCCCTATCACCATTTATTATTGCCACGGAAAGATAACTGCTCTGCTCAAAATGACGGTACCCAGGAAGTTATGTCTTTGGGGGAGACCATCGCGTTCTTTAAATTTTGCTTATATTTCCCTTATAGCTCGTTTACTTGTCTTTGTACTTGTTATTTACCTGCATATTTATAAATAACTTTATGATGACAATATTTTTGTCTTTAAAAATGTTTTCAATATAAAAGGTCTATCTTGTTAATGAACTCAAAGCAATGAAAATTGTTTCTTTTATTTATGAAAAACGTTTATACTTTTATATTGCCTCGTAGTACTTCGAAATAAAGTATATCTCATTTTTCACAAAAATCCAAAATTGCATCGAAAGCACGTTTTCTGGTAATTCAAAGAAGTTAAGTACTAACTGATGTTATATTTTGAGTCAAAAAATAGATTTATAGGAGAAATGACCTAACGTATATATATATATATATATATATATATATATATATATATATATATATATATATATATATATATATATATATATATATATATATATATATAGATAGATAGATATATATATATATATATATATATATATATATATATATATATATATATATATATATATATATATATATATATATATATATAGATAGATAGATAGATAGATAGATAGATAGATAGATAGATAGATAGATAGATATATATATATCCGTTAGGATATATATATAAAATAAAATAAATAAGTACAACATGATTTTGTTTTAAGCTCTACTAACTGATTTTTATTTCTCCAAGTAGGTTCAAGAGAGACAACTTCTTATGGCTAACCTGTAATATTGCGTTTATCTATCTTTGTACTTTGTGTTATACATACTGTATTATAAATATCTATACCACGGTAGTATACGTTTCCGTTTGTTTCCTAATTGTGGTAAAAACATGTTCTTATTATCGAAATTTAATAAATTACGTGAAAAGTCACTCGCTTGAAACTAATAAAAATTAGGAATAAAGCAAAACTATGCAAAGTGGACCTTTCTGCTTTCGTTAATTAAACAAATGATAATTTGGAATATTTTCAATAAGGGATTTATCAATAAGTAACTACTGTTGGAGTCTCTGTGTTTGTGACAGTTATTTTGATTTATTTGACTTGAATTCAGTATTTTCGCTTACTTGATCCTAATCGTACTTGAAAAGTGATTTGTTCACCCACCATAAAGTATTTCATGTAACATTCCAGTAGCAGCAACATTTTCCTTTCTACAGAAATACAGTACAGGCCTGTCGAAAGTTTAACACTGAGCTGACGAAATACTTTTATATTGCCTTGTAGTACTTCGAAATAAAGTATATCTCATTTTTCACAAAAATCCAAAATTGCATCGAAAGCACGTCTTCTGGTAATTCAAAGACGTTAAGTACTAACTGATGTTATATTTTGAGTCAAAAATAGATTTATAGGAGAAATGACCTAACGGATATATATATATATATATATAATAAAATAAATAAGTACAACACGATTTTGTTTTATGCTTTACAAAATCATGTTTTACTTATTTATTTATTTTATTTAATCTAACGGACACTGAGAAACTAATTTTTTCTTTAAATATATATATATATATATATAAGTACAATAGATAGGTTTTTAATGATATTTAGCTATCTACTAACTGATTTTTATTTCTCCAAGTAGGTTCAAGAGAGACAACTTCTTATGGCTAACCTGTAATATTGCGTTTATCTATCTTTGTACTTTGTGTATTATAAATACCACGGTAGTATACGTTTCCGTTTGATTCCTCATGTACTTATTGTCGAAATTTAATAATTTGCGTGAAAAGTCACTCGCTTGAAACTAATAAAAATTAGGAATAAAGCAAAACTATGCAAAGTGGACCTTTCTGCTTTCGTTAATTAAACAAATGGTAATTTGGAATATTTTCAATAAGGGATTTATCAATAAGTAACTACTGTTGGAGTCTCTGTGTTTGTGACAGTTATTTTGATTTATTTGACTTGAATTCAGTATTTTCGCTTACTTGATCCTAATCGTACTTGAAAAGTGATTTGTTCACCCACCATAAAGTATTTCATGTAACATTCCAGTAGCAGCAACATTTTCCTTTCTACAGAAATACAGTACAGGCCTGTCGAAAGTTTAACACTGAGCTGACGAAAAGGAGTCGAGACTCGGCTGCCGAGGGGCCGAGCTGTGGACAGCTAGTGGCCGAAAAGTTGTCAACTTTGTCAACAAAAAGTGGCCGAAAAACAGCCGAGTTATGGACAGTTGCTGCCTAAAAGGTGACGAGCTGTTGATTACTAATGGCCGAGACATAACTGCCGAGGGGCCGAGACGAGCTTACGAGTCGGCACTATTCGGCACTAAAGTGTTTAACTTTCGACAGGCCTGTTCTGTACTTTATGGTAATCGCGGATGCTCATACCGATTTTCCAAATACAAAACTTAATTCAAGTTAATTCAATTTTTTATAAACATTTTGCATAATTCGCTTTCACAAACACAGTGACTCAAACAGCAATCTATTGGTCTGTATAAAAGCAGGAAGAGGATTTGGCAGTTGATATCAGATTATTTTTGTTAAGCGGCATGTATAGGTTAATGAGTTCCTTTGGTAACATTTAAATTCGAAACTATTATCAAAATAATACAGTATACTTTTTGTGGTTGATTTAAATGCTAATAATATTTAACTTTGTTCTCGCTATGTTTGGAAAAAATGTCATTTCAAAAATTATTTAATTTTTCATTGAGTCTCACTTGTTTCAATGTGAAAAAAGAATTTCACAAATAATTGATGACACTTATATATAAAAACCCAAGAACTTTACAATGGTACAGACAAAGCTTGAACATGACTTCGATGCAATGTAGAATATTGACATGTCTGTCCAAAGATAATTTAGTAATGCTTATCATTAAACCTGCCATGTAATTTCTTGAGAAAAGAATATCAAATAAACATCTTTAATAAAAATTCCATCACTTGTAGATATTTTTAAAGCTTACAACGTCATTGTCCAAATTTTTGATCCAGATTCCAAAGATTTAACCAAGATAGCTAAATTTCGATATTACACAAATGATACAACGTACAAAACATGTATAATAAGTTTTAAAAAGGACACGCCCTTTACAAGTCTACATTAGCTTAGCTTATCTTTGATTCTATTTATGGTATAAAGTGAGTATAGGGCGGATGACTGATATTGACGTCAGCATCTTTTTTTTTTACTATTGTAACATGTTTCAATACAAATGTCAAGCTTTTCTTTTCGCAAATCGAATTCTCATACAATTATACAAATACATACACTAATGTTTATTGGTGAACATACAAACACCTTGATGCTGTACAGGTTACCCCTGGAACAGTATAACATCAATTCTTACAAAATATCAAGAAAGATTAATGATTAAATATTTGATCATACTAAAATTGAGAGAGAGAGAGAGAGAGAGAGAGAGAGAGAGAGAGTTGATCAATAGTACCAGCATATTATACTATGTAAAGAGAATTATATATATATAATGTTAATCAGCATTTAATTTCATTTGGCTTGTCAGTATATTCGTAATGTTCTCGGTAGTATCAAATAAGGCGTATAGAATCTACAGATTGTCATAGCTTCCATCTTTACATGTTTAATCTTTTTTCAAGCAGCTTTGCAATTCTTGTTGCATCACGTGACATTAAGTCAATTGAGTGTTGTATTTGGATACTCATTAATATATATATATATATATATATATATATATATATATATATATATATATATATCTGATTTGTTGATACAGAATTCCCTTTATATACAACATTTTTATTTGATGATGATGATAATAATAATAATAATAATAAAAATAATAATAAACGTGTTATTGTTGTTGTTGATGAGACGATGATGATGATTTTTTGGAAAAAGATCAAATGATAACTTACATTTCTAAACAAGTTCTGAGACGTAGAATACTTCGTTATTTATTCGGTTGAGCAGACAATTATCTTGTTGCTTCTGGGATTTTAGATGTAAAATGAAATAAAAGAGATCAAATTCCCTAGTCACAGATTTATCGATTTAACAGTCAAATGTGTTAATTTTATCAGTTAACCTGGTAAAATCAGAGCTAATTTAACAATAGTTATCAAGTCAGTATTCATACTATCGATTAATAAAATACCGATAACACGATATCATTTATACATGTAAATGACAGACAACTCAAATATAAAAAGGACTCTAAATCAGAATACTGTAGAATCCTTAATATTCTTTGAGTTAAACTGTGCTTTTGTCTTGTTAAAAATTATGTTTGGGAGAAATTTCGTGGAATTATGTTTTGTAAAGGAAAATATTAATCACACTTATAAAATATTGAATATATATAGAAAAATATTGAACATGGAAAGAAAAATATTGAATATAAATATAAAATATTGAACATGAGTAAGAAAATATTGCATCTAAATATAAATTATTGAACATAAATATAAATATTGAATATAAATGTTAAAATATTGAATACAAATATAAGATATTGAATATAAATGTTAAAATATTGAATATAGATATAAAATATTGAATATAGATATAAAATATTGAATATAAATGTTAAAATATTGAATATAAATATAAAATACTGAATATAATTGTTAAAATATTGAACATAAATATAAAATTATTGAAGATTATTATGAAATATAGGAATATATAGAGTATAGATACTAGTATATATAGAAAACAAGTCCTTTTTTATATATAAACATCTACAAGTTCTGAAATACACTCCTATAACACCCGTTCATCTGAAAATTTAGAAACTATACTATGTAGAACTGACTTTTATTATAAATCATTCCTCCCTTCCACAATAAGAGACTGGAATAATATTCCAGCTTCAGTTAGAAATAGTTCGCTTAGTATCTTTAAATCATTCATAAACCATAAAAGTCAAATACCTCAACATTTTTTACACAGGTAGCCGCTTAGGACAAATATATCACACAAGACTTAGGTTAAAATGTAGTTCATTAAATCATCATTTGTAATGTAAAAACCTCGTTGATAATCCCAATTGTGCATGCGGTCAAACTAAACTACAAAACACTTTCTTCTACACTGCAACATGTATAATGATATAAGAAACAGCACTATTCATACTATAAACGTCTTCCATGATCTTGATACATGCTCAAAACAATGAAATTTTTACAATAGTACAAAATTACATATTTTTAACAATGTGGTTTTCTGTTTGAAAACGTTACGGTATTTTGAACTTACGAAACTCTTAACACAATTATTGCAATTGTAATTTGAAACGTCACTCTTTCTTCCTAATTTACAACATAACCTACACACTTATTTTTTTTTATTTACTTATTTACCTATCTACATATTTTTTACTTATTTATAATCTTATTTACATACATACTTACTCAGATAATAAGTTGTTCATTCATTTATTTATTTATCACACATGTTTCCCTCAGTCTATGACATGCAATATTGTAAATTGTATATTCATAATTGTCGAGGAAACCGGTTTATATAAGAGTATACTCTTGTTCTGGGATCTTCTGTGTATATTTTGTTAATTATACTTGTAAATGTAGTTCACGAAATAAAATATTGTTTAAACTAATATATATAAACATCTTATTCTATGTAATTTAAAGCTTAATAACATCGCAACAATAATTATTGCGAGTTTTTTCCTTTGTGAAATCGAAGAAAGAGAAATCAATAAGCACAGAGAACAGCTTGTGTGACAAACAAGCGGTTTTCATAATCCGCAAATAACGGTAACATGAGCTTAGTAATGTAATAACATTCACATGTAAAATTATTACACCGTGTAATATAATAATCATTGACACCTAATTTAATAAGCTAACTATTGCAATGCGTTATGATATGATGCTACAGGTAGTGCGACATCTTTAATCATTGGGTTTGACCTTTGACAGTAACGAATGAACATACGGATGAACAGATTTTTAAATAAGAAAAAAAACAGATATAAAATTTGGTTTGTTAATGCAAATACGATTTTATTTTTAAAAAATTAAACATTTAAAGACGCCAGTCATTATAAGAACGAGGTTTTATTCTAGAATCATACACGTAATGTTTTGGCTCCGGTTTCAGAATCATTCCTTAACTAAGATTTCTCTTAACCTTATTTTAATCATCAAATTTTAACTATATTGTTTTTGATAACAAATTTCCCTTCAAATTAAGATCAGCAAAATTTTACTATCTTTTTTTAAAATTACAAATGAATATTTATGATACAAATAATACAGATGATACAAGCTTGAAGTAATCTTCAAATGGCACCTTATATTCTTAAAAATCTTAATATTTAACAAAATTATTAAAATTTCATATTTGCCAGTTTCAAGTTTAGGAAAATCTTTGTTAACGAATGATTGTGAAACCGTGGCCTGGCTAGTATCTTGTGTATAAAATACAAAAGAAGCAATTGTTTAAAAGTTATCGACATAACCATAGAAACTTGCCTTTAAATGTTTATAATTTGATTTTATAATCTGAAGGGACCATGTTTATTGTTAAAATGTAGAACAGGAAAATGAACTTTTATTTTTGCAGACTATTAAACACGAATATACGAAGTCGGTTACGTTTAAAAATTGATTTTAAAAAAAAATTCATTGCTGACACATCACTGAAGATAAATGCAGTATCATTTTGGATCAATAATTATATACCTCGGTACAACATATTTTTTTTAAATATTGACATGTATGGTTGTGTAATGTCAGAGTAAACAATCATTGCATGAATTGAAATATTCTCATTAACATATTGAAAACGATACATTAGCACTATGTCACACAGTATGTGTTTTAATTAAAGCAATTTTAATATTGTAGTTAATAAATCCAAAATGTTCGTCATAATTTTTTGAAAGAACCTGCAGAAACAAAATTCTTTCATAAGTGTTGCAAAGTGCCGTAAAATGCACTTAATTCAGTAATTTGTGAAAATTTATTCTCGTATAACCAAAACGAATAAAAATACAGCTTAATATATACTACATTTATATGATGATATTCCCAAAGAGAAAACTAATGATTTAAAGTGGAAAGCCAAATTGAGAACATCACGAACATCATTTTAAAGTGTAACCAGAACTTCATTCTTATGACTTTAAAAACACCCATGGGATGTTTTCACGCGTTAGTTTCTGTGTGTGATTTCAGTTTGTTTATTTATTTATAATATCTTTAAGAGACAGTAATTCGAATCAAAATCGGACCTGATTTAGAACTACCCAATCAGGTTAAGTTATTTGTTTTTGTTAAATATTCCTTTTAACAGGTTGTAGAGATTCCCCTTTGGGAACATCCACTATCGATCGAAAGGGATAAAAGTTTACCTTACAATATTACCATTAAATTGCAACAATTTTATTGATGAAAAGTAAATTAATACACTGACTCAGAAAATCAATGCCGCTTAATGAAGCCATCGCTTATTCAGATTGCAAGCTCTTTTCTGTGTTCAAGCTTATATATTGTCTATTTTCAAATATAGTTTTATCGATTCAATAAAATTTCCACGGAAATACTTTCATAAAATATATAGTCGAACTTGAAAAGAAATCCGTGATCACCAGGACATATAAAGCCGATAATCCAACAAAAGCCTTCATATCCATCAACCAGCTAAAAAAATCTGATAATCAAATTACAATGCGTTGAGATAATTTAGTTATGTGAAGTAAAAACTAACGAGATCACATGTATTCACATTATTGAACAGTTATGTACTAGCGCTATTAAACCGAACTAACTAGGCACCAATAGTAAAATGATGCTATGATAACATTTTTTATTCACACACACAAACACACACAAACACACACACACACACACACACACTTTATAATGGTTTTTAAAATTTTCAGACAGCTTTACAAGTGATTTTGTTAAATGTCTTGTTGAATGTTTTGTTGAATGTCTTGTTGAATGTTTTGTTGAATGTCTTGTTGAATGTCTTGTTAAATGTTTTGTTGAATGTCTTGTATGTCTTGTTGAATGTTTTGTTGAATGTTTTGTTGAATGCCTTGTTGAATGTTTTGTTGAATGCCTTGTTGAATGTCTTGTTGAATGTTTTGTTGAATGTCGGGTTGAATGTCTTGTTAAATGTTTTGTTGAATGTCTTGATTTTCTTGTTAAATGTCTTGTTGAAAGTCTTGTTAAATGTTTTGTTGAATGTCTTGAAACTCGTTACGATAGATAACAAAACCATAAACAATTTTGTATTAAAACCCTGTTAAATGCTATAAGAATGTTGTTTTGTTGTCACATGACAAAGTTCTGGCCAAGTTGTGTTTCTGAGACGTTTACAACGTATATTCCTACTTAATCATGTTTTTTTTTAATTTCTTATAATTTTCTCTCATTAACATTATTCAATATTTTCGTTATATAAAATATTCATTATGTTGCTACTAGTAATAAACATTGTTCAAGATGTTATTTAATATACCTTGTTCAACTTGTTACTTTTATAAATAGTTCAATCTTTTACTTTTAAACATTATTTCATCTGTTACCTGCATCTTTTGTTTAATCTGCTGTTTGTTTACATTGTTCTTTCTAGTATTTGTATTTATTCCAAATTTTGGTTATTTATATGCATTGTTTCATCTGTAACCTGTATCTATTGTTAAATCTGCTATTTGTTTACTTTGTTCTCTCTAATATCTGTATCTATTCCAAATTTTGGTTTTTATATGCATTGTTTCATCTGTTACCTGTATCTATTGTTTAATATGCTATTTGTTAACATTGCTCTTTCTAGTATCTGTATTTATTCCAAATTTTGGTTATTTATATGCATTGTTTCATCTGTTATCTGCATCTATTGTTAAATCTGCTATTTGTTATCATTGTTCTTTCTAGTATTTGTATTTATTCCAAATTTTGGTTATTTATATGCATTGTTTTATCTGTTACCTGTATCTATTGTTTAATCTGCTATTTGTTAACATGGTTCTTTCTAGTATTTGTATTTATTCTAAATTTTGGTTACTTATATACATTGTTTCATCTGTTACCTGTATCTATTGTTTAATCTGCTATTTGTTAACATTGTTCTTTCTAGTATTTGTATTTATTCCAAATTTTAGTTATTTATATGCATTGTTTCATCTGTTACCTGTATCTATTGTTTAATCTGCTATTTGTTTACATTGTTCTTACAGTATTTGTATTTATTCCAAATTTTGGTTACTTATATACATTGTTTCATCTGTTACCTGTATCTATTGTTAAATCCGCTATTTGTTCACATTGTTTAATCTATTGTTTAAATACATGATTTAATTTGTTGCTTTTGTATACATTTCAAATTTTAAAGTTATTGCTAACAAGCCAATTATTCAAATTTTATGCACTTGGAAATGATCACAATATAAACCAGATGTAACTAATGGATACAGGATCTGTGGTATTTGATTTTACAGATGTTATAACACCTTTTTTTTTACTTCGAAAATTAAATTAAAAAACTAGCAGGTTGCTGGCAGTTACGTGAAAAAATATCGTAATAAATACAATGTGATATCATGTAGTGCCAATTTACATTCGGAAAAAATCAAATAGCCTTAATCATATCTGATTTAAAGATCAGATGTTCAGGTAGCCGTTTGTTTTGACAAATGCAATACCGGGAACAGAATAGGCATTATTTGAGCTTTAGTATTGACTTCTATATCATGTTATTCAAAATGTAAAGGAAAAAAAAAATTAAAAGAACCTGACGTAATTGTTAAACTGTGACATTTTTAAATAGATACATTTCTCCGTTTTATGAGCATTGCTTTAGAATTTTCTGTTGAAATGTTCGCACAGTAAAAACTCCAGGTAAGGCATTTAGTCATAGGAAATATAGATATGAACATTTTGTGTCGACGGTTGTAGTTCAGATTGTATTACACACAGTATATTACAAACATTATTAATGGAAAGACGTTTGTAGCATTTACCATTTATATGAGCAAAAACTTTAAAAATCAAGGTAAGTTTAAAATTAATTTGGATTCTGTATAAATATATTTTGTTTTTTGACCCAAGGAAAATATTTCAAGAAAAGTCATAAATTCGTCTTTTTAGGTATAAACCTTTAAGAGGGGTAACTGTAAAAACAAATTTAGAGCCAGAAGTATAATGGCCAAAGGATACTATGCGCCATTTTGTTACCATGTATATGTCTGGTGTCCGTTCAAAGTGTCGCATTACTACTGAGCGTATTGTTTTTATTAGCCTTTTATATATTTTGTTTTGTTGAAATTTGTATGACTCTTGCTTGTTTTAGATGTGTTTGATGTTTTAGCCATTTTAATTAAAAATTTTTGTAAGAGAAAAAAAAACGTAATAAATTATCGTTTCCTTTATTATATTAATTTTAAAAAATCAAACACGAATGAACCTTTAAAATGAATAATTTATTTTCTGTTTAGTTCTGTGTCTATAGACATCCTGTCATGTCTTATTGTTTTCTTTTAATATTATTTCTAAAACCTAAGGAACAATGCTCATGAATAACAAATTTTGTTTCTAAAATCAATATGACCCTAAAATATTTGTCTCAATGTTCTGTGTGTCTGTAAATAGTGTTATTATTCAATATGACACTTGTAACAGGTAAATTTTATTATTATTATTATTATTATTATTAACAATTATACATCAGATGCAACAGATTTTTTAATTTATTCTGCTTGTATGTGTTCCGAGAGATATTCTGTGTTTTCCAATTTTTTATCTCAAAACGAGGTATAATTAGACTTAATTGTCCCAAAACAATAAAATTTCAGAATTTATTCATAACATTTGGTTCAATAGAACATCCAGCTCAGCTACACGACATAGCCACGAGACACCTAGACCGCATAAACACATGAAGTAGTAATACATTTTGTCTTTTTTTAAAAATCCATATATATGTGCGTTGTCACAAGTTATTCAATTATTTTGACTTAAATGACAATAAAAAAAAATTAAATTGAATTGAATAAAACACCAATGTGACATAGCCAAGAAACACCTACGTGACGTGGTGATGAATGAAATTTGCGGAAGTTAACATTAAACACTTACGTGACGCTGAATTAAAACTTACATGCAGTAGTCATGAGCGCATACGTGAAATTTACGAGTCATAGGCGTGATACATCATAGTGACGTAAATATATAAACCCACGTTACTTGGTCATGAAATACCTTCGGGCCGTAGACATCAAACATGAAATACATCTATGACGTACATCTATGTAGATAGGTGATATCTGCAGTGCGTTCATGATTGACACCTTTTCTCTCACTTCAAAACCTACATAAAGTAAACATGAACACCTGCTTGAAACAAAGTAAAATTTCCTAGGACGTAGATCTATACGAAACATCTGACACCTACGTGATGTAGACACATATCACCTATGTAAAAAAACCTCGGAGATAGCCATAAAATGTGCTACGTGACGACGAAGATAAAAAAACCTTTGCGATTTGGACATTTTATTCTAAAGGGATGTAGATTTAAAAAAAACTTCGTGACTCACTTCCATTGGATGTGCATAAAACACCTACATGACAAAGACATTAATACCTATAGAATATAGAAAAGCGACGCCTATGTGACATGTATTCAAAACACCTATGTGTCATGTATTCAAAACACCAACGGGATATGGACATGCAAAGCCTACATAATGCAGACATGAAATGAAACATAAAGGGGTTGGTTTCAAGAAGTTTGAAACTATTTATAGGTGACGACTACCTGCTTGGCAATTGCCAAAACAATAAAAACATAAACCACATGGAATAAAATACAAAGCAAAACAAACTAAATGCAACTGAAGATAGCTTATTATAAAACTTGTAACAAGCACTTGAGTAAAGTTCCAACCATTCCACACATATTACTACCGGTGGTTCTTAATTATAAACATGAAACAATATCCCGATACAATTCAAAACGACATCAATGATTTAGACTAAGAATTGGTCGCACACAACAGCATAACTTTTAGGTGGAAAGCTGATTAGTAAATCGCAATATACATATCATGACTCTAAACAAGATTTTTTATAATTTACTGATTACTCATTACATGTCATTTTTGATGACCTATGTATAATGGGTTTTCTATTTATCATTTCGTAAAAGGTATATTTTCATTTCTAAATGCACTTTTTATGAGCCGATGGTTATAAAAAAATGTAATGGTTTGGTCAAACCAGAAATACTTCAACGACACAACATTCGTCATAATATCCATTGCCCGCCGAAGAAAAATCCAACAAGTTATATGTGTTTAATTTTTTTTTTTTTTTTTTTTTTTTTTTTTTTTTTTTTTTTTTTTGTTGGTCAAGCTAGTGTTTCCATTCCCAGAAGAAATTGCTTTATTCCATTTTAAATAACTTTGAAAGAAGACGACGTGATATCAAGTTTAGAACAGTATTTTTACAATCAACGGAATTTTCTTAGCTTTTATATTTAATGTTTCCAATATCCACGTTTTTAAATAACTATCTACAATGTTAATGTAATATCCTTTATTACACATTTGCTTGCATACATTTATAAAATGCACTGCATTTATTCAATATATGATGTGCTTTGAGATGATTAAGGACAGTCGTCACACAAATGTCGAATATAACTACATATTATATACAGGTTTGTGTACATACATAAACATCATTCATTCATAAGATGAATCTATTTTTAATTTTCATATCTTATTTGCTCCCGGACAAACACAGAATTACATATCATATTGATCATATTTATGATACTTAAAATTGTCGCAATCATATGTTTTCGTACATTATTTTGCTAATAGCAATGTAGTATCTGGTTAAGATTAATGAGACATCTATGTATATTATGTACTTATCGTTAGTTAAGTGATTTGGTGGTATAACAGCTAGTATACTACTGGGAAATTAAAAAATGAAATATGGGTATTTTCAAAGATTTAAAACGTGTGTTGGCAACAGCCATGTAACCAAATTCAGAAAACAAAACAAAAACTAAAAAAAAAAAAAAAAAAAAAATAGCTATATATAAAAAAGCTAAAATGGCATAAAAAGGAAAAATGAGTCACATAGAAAAGTAACCAGTGTTACACGGAAAAGTGATCAGTGTCTCACAAAAAAGCGAACTTGTCACACAGAAAAGTGACCAGTGTCACACGGAAGTGATCAGTGCCATACAGAAAAGTGACCAGTGTCACAGAAAAGTGACTAGTGTCACATGAAAAAGTGACAAGTGGTCACACAGAAAAGTGATCGGTATCACACAGAAAAGTGATCAGTATCACACAGGAAAAGTGACAAGTGGTCACACAGAAAAATGATCAGTATCACGCAGAAAAATGAACAGTATCACACAGAAAAATGATCAGTATCACGTGGAAAAGTGACAAGTAGTCACACAGAAAAATGACTAGAACCAAACAGAAAATGACAAGTCACACTGCAAAAAATACCCGAATCGCACCAAAAAACCCCACATAATTATAAGCAAACAATACATCAAAAAGGACTATATTTTATACAAAAGAAATCACTTTGTGGTTGAAAAACACATACAATATCCATATAATATCTGGCTTTTTGGTTCTTGGAACAGAAAACAACAAATAATCATGCATCGAGACAGTTGTTTAAAACTATCTATTTGATCGGGCAGTCCATCAAAGAAAAAATTGATAGCAACAAGCATCTCGCCTAATCTGCAACCGGAAGCTTTAAAACATAAACATGTCCTTTGCAGTTGTATGATTAAACCATTTACGATTCTGCATTTCCGACTCTGCATTTTTGACTTAATCAAGCTCATTAATAGTACAACAATTCAGTGATGAGTAAGAGGAAACACATCATTTAATAACGATTTAATACTTTTAATTAAGATTAATGAAAGCTATGTTTTAATATGGTTTTAAGAATAAAAATTAAGTTGCTACAACAATCTAGTTTTCATCAGTACTTTTTTAAATAATGGTACTAGGCGCACAATAAATTGTTAATGTTTTAGATAATTTGATTACTGTTTGATGAACTACAACTTATATAAGCTTAAACAGATAATCCTTAGTTTGATTGGAGATATTCATCTAATTCAGAACTATAAGAATCTTCAGTGTAAATTATCTTATTTCATGGTAATTAGTACCTAAAATTTAAACATGGCACCCGAAAGCGACGAGGGGCTTTAAAGAACATGTGTCTAATTATGACATTTACACAATTGTCCGTAAATACTAGAAATTCTTTTGAAAGAGGTTAAAACGAAGCCGCCAAAAATTCTGATTCGTTTACAAATTAAGGATATATTATTAAATGTCGAAACATATTTGCATTAGTTGATGTATTTATTTTTCTTTTTTTTTATGGTTGTTTTTATCAATATTTAGTAACGGGTAAAATAATACAAAATCGATGATTAGGACCTCACACTCACACCGATATCCAATATCTATAAACAACTAATAAATCATAAATTTTTAAATGATTAAATAATCAACAGAAATTTAAGGTTACTTAATTGTGATGGTATCGATAATTTAAACTCTCTCTTTTATCTTTTACCATGAATTGGTAGTCATAAGATAAAATTGCCAGACTCGCATCTTAAACCTCCATTTTACAGTCATTTAAATATCACTTTCTTGTATTTCATGCCTATTCCATTCTGGATTCAAATATTCCCATGATATTCACACTTCTAAAATGAAGAATTGATTATCGTTGAAGCATGTTTGCCGTACACAAATACATGTGCAACACTTCCTTTAATCCCGTGAGAACACACACATTTTAAACTGATTAATTAATAATTTTTATACAATTTACCGACAAGCATAAATTTAGAATTTTACGAAAAAAAGACAATGTATGACTAAATTTATCATCTTAAAGATCATAAAGATTGTTTTCTTGGCCTATGGTATTACAATAGTGTTTAAAACCTTGTTCAGTTTGATAATTCTTTGGCTTCCAAGCGATTGATGACTGAAAGCTGCTGACATGAGTCGGTCGATGATTCTATGTTAAATTTACAATTGTCAACATGGTAGGGGAAGCCAGGCTGAACTAATTGAAACAGCTCTCATTGATGTTCATATTCTTATTAGTTGATAGCAGTAACGATAATGGTAGGACCATTTTAAAAGTATGTTATTAACGTGAAACACTTTAATCAACGACATCGATTTTTAAACAATTAGATTCCTTTCAGAGTAGTGGATGTTTTTATCTCATACCTTGATGTATTCATAAAATAACTTTCTACTTTATAACGATTTTATTATATTGAACCGAATATGTGTTTTTTAGATATAAATAGAGCGGATATTATTTTTCAGGAAGAGCATTGTCGTGATAATGGATTCTTCATCCAAGCGGAGCACGCTATCGCCTAAGCGAGATCCGCTTCCAGAACCTGTAGATAGGAATGCTTATTCTAACAACATGGAAGCTACACAGTACCAGGTCGTCGGTGGAGCTACTAATAATAAAACATACTTAGTTCCAAGTTTATCCAGTGAATCAGAACATGGAGAGACTTCTCGATTAAGGATAAAATCACCACGGAATCCGTCCTGTTCTAAATGCAGATTTGATTTGGCATTTGCTTTTGCCTTAACTATTGTCGCCTCTATTGCAGCTACAGCTTATCTTACTTATTACTTTTTGAAGGTTCATTATGAGGGTTGTTTAACGGCAGATATGTTACCAACGTTACGCCAAACACAAGCTTTACGGTCACCAAGAGGTAAGAGACTTATGTCTTCATTGTTCTCTGTTTTTTGTTTTTTTTTTTTTTTTTTTTTTGTTTTTTTTTTTTTCAAAGGTTGTTGCTGACTGATAAAGAATGAGAAACATAAATGAACATAGAAAATGTTGTATACTTTTGGATATATAAGTAATAAAGTAGAACAAAATTTGGTTAAATGGTGTCTGGTTTACACCACTGAAAGCCATATTTTAAATTCTACTTTTATGTAGAAAGCAGGTTAAAGGATTTGTTTGTGTTGCGTCTTGTTGGTTTGTTGTGGTAAGTAAACTATTTTAAGTAAAATTTTCTGTATCCTGTCGTGTGGTTTTGTCTTTATTAATTTAAAATCAAATATATCACATGCTTTTTTAAATATACTAGTTTATATATTTGTCATATATATTTTGAATTTAATTCAAAAATTGTATAAGGCATATTTAATAAGAATTTTAAGTACCACGTGACAATATTGGTTTCTTTCATAGTTACGCAGTCAAATATTTATTTGGGATTATAAATTAATGTATCTTGGAACAAGAAATAATATGTACTAACGATGCCGTATTTGTCATTTTAAACTACTACTGCATTAAGAATTGAAAACTATGTTTTGAACTAAAATTGTACAGTAGTCACTAATACGAACACCTCATTTCCCCTAAAACTATCAAGGGACACAACATCACAAATCCAAATCCGAAAATACGGGATCAAGGGTCGTACACAAGACATTCATACATGTACCATGTGATACAAAAAACGTAATTACCTTGGAAGTAGACAAAGTCATCAAGGGGACGTAACTCTGTGTGAACAAGTTTTTTGTCCCCGTTTATTGAATGATTCACATCCACTATATCAATATTATGTATTTGTTGGCATGCTTACTAAAATTTAACATTTTCGGAAATACACACCACCAAAAGGCTTGACAGACAGACAGGGCTTTTCCTTTTTAGATGCATGTTTAACTTGAAAAAATTCTACATTTTTGTACAAACTGCGCGCGCGCACGCGCGCGCGTGTGTGTGTGTGTTGAAATGTTTTTAGTCATGCTTGTAATATTGTAGATATGTAACTATGGTTCTGTTCCTAAATTTTTCAGAATCGATTTTCTTGATTTTCTAACTGTTACGTGCAGTTTTTATTTTTTTCTTTCGTGTTTTGAAATTTTTTTCAGATGTGAACAAAATTTTTTGACTCATATAAAATTTTCTACATATATTTTAAAAAAAAGTAATTATTAATCTATAGAAATGCAAATATTTGTTGTCGGAACATCCGAAATAAGAAGTATAATGAATGCCTGACGTGCTTGTCTTCATCTTCTGTTTGCCTATTAAAAATCGTATAAATACTTCGCATGTTTGCAGTTAGTTCGAAAACTAGGTTCAATATCAGATAACCCCGAAAAAATCGAAAGTCATTTCTTATTAAATTTATGCCTGTCGTGCATGTCTTCATTTTACGTCAGTTAGATTTGTTTTCTATTACAGAAATCTCATTTAAAATGTGCCTTTTTTTAAATTATTTTTGGAATTGTAGCCCAGAGCAATATGAAATATTTACAATGTACTGTATCATGTATAAAACAAACATTTTTTCTCGTTCATATCTAATATTGGCATTTTATATTAAATATTGTATCATATTTATCATTATATTATTCAAACATATAATGCCTCCAGACTCTATATTACTAGAAGTCTCATATTAGGAATGATTCATATACAATATTACAAACAAGACTATTCCCAAACCTACATGTCTGTACAAGATAAAATATAGACCATAATCTTAAAATTATAAACTACGATTGATTTTGGTCTAAAGTTTCATAGTAAAAAAAAGATTTTTATTTGTACAGCGTACATATTTATGGACCACTTGTAAACAAAATTGGGTGGTAGGAGCGCAAAGGTACTATAGTTGCACCACTAGACATTAATTTGTTTTAAAATCTAATTCTTATTGGAGGTTTTTAGTCAATGATCTTCCTGCATTTCTGGTTGTTTTATTTTTTTCTTGTTTTGTCTAATTGTTATTGTTCCGTGTCCTGGGAAAAGCGGTTATTCTTAAAGAAATACTTTTAATCTATATTTTTCCATTATCACTTTACTGATGTGTTTTTCTTTGCAGTGGCTATAAGCAATGTTTATATGGTAAAGTGAATACTGAAATCTGAATATTTAACAAAAACTCCAACCATTTGAACAACATACATGTTAAACATCGTACATAAGACAAAAACTTTTACCGGATCTGAAGCAAGACTTGAAAGTGTAGTGACTGTTCTTTCGCCAAGTACTCGGCATTACAAAATGAAAGTTACGGTTTTTCGGATGGGGGCTCTAAATAAACGAGGTCCCTTGGCACGGTAGGTAGGGTACGATAAAGAACCGGCTGTATAGTGTCATCAGCGCAACGCACAGGCAAATTTCTGTACTTTCGCCTATAGTTGGCGACGTCTCGATATAAGTGAAATATTCTTGACCGGGGCGTTAAACTCCATTACTCAACTCAACAAAAACTCTACCCATTTGAATAACATACATGTTAAACATTATACTTTTGGAACATAATGCCACCTTAATTTTCGTTTCCTTTCATTTTATTATTTAATTTAATGTACGCATCTTTTTATTTTTCTAGATTGCAAGGAACATTTTGACAATGGCGCACTTGTTGATGGACAATACAGAATATATCCAGAAAAGACAACTTCAGTGTATGTGTACTGCGATATGACTAATGGAGGATGGACTATATTACAAAAGAGAACAAATGGAAAAGAAAATTTTGATAGGGGCTGGATGGATTATGTAAATGGATTTGGAAATCTTAGCAGTGATCACTGGATGGGACTAAAGCATCAACATTTACTGACAGAATACGACACACAGTACCAAATTGTGTTCGAATTTTTAATGGATGACACAGGAGAATGGGCAACAGCGTTGTATCAGAGCTATCATGTCGGTAACGAAGAAAGCAATTATACTATGCGAATTAGTCCTGTGGCCGAGTATAACAAGGAAATGATTAAATATATAGATGATAGAAAGGGATTTTATTATCATAATGATTTGCAATTTTCAACTAAAGATGTTGACAATGATCAGAGAGAATCCCAAAATTGTGCTCACGTTATGAACTGCGGTGGTTTTTGGTATAAAAATTGCCTGGTTTTTTGTATAAATGGGAGGTATGATCGTATGTTTTTATTTGAAGCGGCACATCTACAGAAATTTATATCTAAAAGTATCGTAAAAATCATTCCTTATGATTGACTTCGTGTAAATACATTTGTATTTTTATTTGCTTTTATTTCTATGTTTGTAGAAATATCGCTACGTGGCTCCCTGTCAAGATTGGGTGATATTAATAATAGCTATATTTCTTAAACATACAGATTTTATTTCTTTTGGATTCAATATGCAGCCTTTCTAATAAAAAAAGTATCATCAAAATGAACAGTTTAATAGCTGTGTTAAGCATGCAATATCCAAATACAAATTATGATTATTTTCCATATATTTTAGATACAATTACAAAGTTATTAGAACATTGATTTTTAACCTATTAAATTCATTGGTTGATAAATCAACAGTGTCATGTTGAATTCCTTGGAAATAAATTATTAAAGAATGGCACATGGGAAATAAATTATTCAAAAAATTGTATGTAGTTAATAGCAACTGAAATCAAACTGGATTTACATAAAGTGATCAATCAGAATTTCTATTTTGTTTTGTATATGATTGTAGTCTAGTAAAAGACTGTGGTGTTTATTCATGAGTATAACCATGCATATGCATGGCGAGTCTTTTAAAACATTTCATTGAAATACTTATTGAATTTTCTTGATGGTGTTCTGATCATGATACGTGTAGCACATGGTCAATTTTGTTTAAGAACAGTTTTGAAATGATTAAGAGATATATTTGTTAAAAAGTCTGGTGTCCTTATTATGTAAATTTGGTATTTTTTTTAACTACGTAAAGATTTTATTCATTGTGACTTCTTATCTTATCTTTGTCTTAAATATTTCTTACTATAAACGTAATATATGTAGTTCCATACGTACCTGGCCCCAGTTTCACAATCATTCACTCAACTGAGTGTACACATTTTTATTTTTCACTCATCAATATTTTTTTTTTAAAAAAAAAAATTAGTTTTAGAAGACAATGTATTGTTTTTTTTTCAACAAACCTACACTAAATAATTCAAATAAAACATTAGATATTTAATTCTAGCTGTGTAATGTCTTAAAGTTGACATTGA
Source organism: Tegillarca granosa (assembly GCA_029721355.1). NCBI lineage: Eukaryota > Metazoa > Mollusca > Bivalvia > Arcoida > Arcidae > Tegillarca > Tegillarca granosa. The sequence continues at coordinate 8,169,339 of CM056599.1, forward strand.
AATATTTTCTAATTTGAGTTGGGTGTACACTCATCTGAGTGAATAATTTTGAAAATGGGTCCTGACCTTTTGTGTTATAAATTTTATATAAGTTTACAAAACGCTTTTAATCTTCTTAAAGGGATTGGATATTTTTATCCAAGGAAATAATTTTTGAGGTGTATGATATTGTATAACATTCAATTTGACGAAATAAATTGTAAATTTAAAGGACGTTTCTACTATCCATTTAAAACTAAACTCATAATTATTAACTTGGGTATTTTAAATTAAAACCTTTGAATTAATGTTTTGCGTATCCGAGGTATATACCTTGTTATGGACAAAAGACAGTTACAAATTTGATAGATACATGTATTTAAAAATATCATTTTGACAGCATCTTAAGTACCGATTCTTACAAGAGAGTTTATAATTATAATATCATATTTATGATGGTAGTTGAAAATATTTATGTCAAAAGTCTTTTTTTTAAATAAATTCATTAGATGTTTAAAACATTAATAAGTGTATATTCTCTATTTAATATTGGTTAAGAAAAGTGGTTCCCCGAAAAAGGAAAAAAACATGTAAATGTAGACAAAAGTTACAAGTCGCACTACACAGAAATAACGTCAGTTTATGGATGATGTCTGTAACATTAGGCGCTAGCGTGGTATTACGATACTCTTGTGTGCATTAATGTTTTTACGTGGTTTAATTGCTTTGGTTTTGAGATAGATTATTATTATTATCATTATTATTATTATTCACACCAGAGCCAGTATATCGAATAAAAATATTGTACAAGGTGTTATTATGGTCAGCTATGAGTATTTTTGGCTCGCTTTATACTATAAAATTTAGCACTTAGATGAAAGCTTCTCGAGAAAGAAGTTTACCTGATTTAGTGCTACATCGGTTCATTTTTCAGACACTAGATAGGGTAGCAGTGATATGTAAAATAAAGTATTTTCTTCTACTTGAATCTTTATGCTAGAGAGTCACGTTTCCAATCAGTCAATGTTTTATCCAGGGAAAAACAAGCGTACAGGTATAGTGATGGCAAAGTGTTGAGTTTAAATCACATTAATAGGTATACACAGCGTGCTGCTTCTCACGCTTTATTTGATGAAAACAGCCTCAATATTAGAATCAACTCGCTAATTACTTCGATCGCGAATAAACTAACAGTTGAAAGTAATTTAACCAACCTACTTGTGTACAAAAACAGAGCTGAATTTCCAAACAGTTATTGGTGATCTTTCATAAAGGTAAAGAATTATATAGTCACAAAATGACAGCTGTATCCTTTTGATCTAGACTAGAACCACTCTATAATTATCAAGTGTATAACTTAAAATAAAGAATATAACATAAATCAGGATTAAATAAGTATTTGCGTTATATACTTACCTCAAATTTTAAAAATGTTTAACTACAATTTAGTGCTGTTTACCTTTAGAGTGAAGTGTGTCTAGTTCCTTACTTTTTACAGCTAGCTTAACTTTTTCAAGTCGTTATATTTGCTGCGATTTTGTAATTTTCTGAATAGCTGGCTTTTTAACATGATGTCATAAATTCAGAAATTGTAATAACAGTACTCATGCCATATTTAGTTAACCCCTCAAATTGTTCGTAAAATAGTTATAACATAACTTATGACTGATAACAGTTATGTTACAAAAGTGTGTGTGTGTGTGTGTGTGTGTGTGTGTGTGTGTGTGTGTGTGTGTGTTTATTGTTCCTTTATTAGTTGTGTGTTACATTGTTTCGGATATAGCGTCTAGCATGTGGTTTTCATTTAAAATCCTTTAAAGTAAATGATTGTACTTTTTATTACATAAGAAAAATCATTATACAAGCAAACCCACTTGATCGATGACGTCGACGTTTATATTATTGTCAGTTGCAGTATTAATAGTATAAGTGAAAGACAAAGACTTTTTGTACAAATATACTTTCCGAACGTTTTTCACAAATGCATCTATATAGAAAAAAGCAAGATCCTATTCCCCCATCTGTACGTGCTAAAGGTCTTGCATTATCACAGAATATACAGTCTGTTCGAGTGATGACCCCAATTCATTGCTATTGTTTTCGACGAAAGACCTAAGATCTAGATTTTCTTTTTGATGTCCCAACGAAAATTACAATATATATATATATATATATATATATATATATATATATATATATATATATATATATATATATATATATATATATTTAACAGTTAAATATTTAATGTCTTTTACTCTTAACAAGTTAAACCTTTCATATGTTCTATCGTGTTTGTCGGATATCGTATGTGCAATACATGTAAAATATGTGCAACAGCGCGAGTCAAAATGTAATCAGGTATAATCATTTATAAGTAAATAACATTGTCTTAAAACATTCCATACTTACCAGTCGGTTTAGATGGGACATTTGCGTGCTTTAGTAGTTAGTAATGTTTTAATCTTTTTTATGATGGTTATGTATCATAGAGTAAGATCATATATAATTCTACAGAAATTTTTAATTAGTTTGAAACAATATAGAAACATATTCCTGAAAAAATTATTTAGAGAACATAATTATGTCTCCAAAACGAAGTTATTGGTTTTGCTGCGTTTTATTATTACATAAATATCATTGAATTTCTTCTTCAACTTAAAATCATGTCCAAAGTATTTCCTGAAGACGGCATGTAAAATATGTTGTTTTTTTAGTTCATAGAAATAGGAAAGAATATGTGTATTCGTTTCCCTTATCCCTGCAATGGTTATGATATAAAACAAACATTCTGAGAGTATTGCAAAACAATACATAGTCCCCTACCGGTCGCATATTTCACTAATCTCAAATGTTTAGGTAAAATGTACTCATATACCAAAAAAAACCAATTCATTATCTGCAAGCATGTAGAAAAAAGTGCAAAAAACTGAAATTTCAGTGAATTTTCAAAGTTCAAAAGGCCATAACTCGCATAAGAACTAGTGGAATAAAACGAAACGTAAACTGTAACTTATCATGGTTGACCTGCATACAAAAAAAAACAAATCATTAACTGCAAGCGTGTAGAAAAAAAGAGCGGAAAACTGAAATTTCAGTGAATTTTCAAAGTTCAAAGGGCCATAACTCCCGTAAAAATTAGCAGATGGAAACGAAACTTAAACTTGATCTGTAACTTATCATGATAGGGTCACATACCAAACATTAGTTCTATTTCTGCAAGCGTGTAGAAAAAAGTGCGGAAAACTAAAATTTCTGTGAATTTTCAAAGATCAAAGGGCCATAACTCCGGTAAAAATTAGCAGATGGAAACGAAACGTAAACTTGATCTGTAACTCATCATGGTAGATTTATATACCAAAAATCAGTTCATTATCTAAAAGCATTTAGAAAAAAAGTGTGGAAAACTGAGGCTTGACAGACGGACGGACGGACGGACGGACAGACAGACAGAATGCAAACCTAAAGTCTCCTTCGGCTTTCGCCGGTAGGGGACTAAAAAGGCAATTGACGTTCTGTAAAATGGTAATGCACCTAAGGATATCCATTCTAATGTAGTAGTGATACTAGGGAAATATGTTCCTTTTTATACAACAGTTAAAAGGTGGTTGTGGAATTTAAACGGAACAGGCAGATCCTTGTGGCTGTGGTGATTCCCGTCCTGTCACTGTTGCAACCCTAGAAATGGTAAAATAAATCTATGTTATTGTTATGTTGTTACCAAAAGTCTATATATAGTCAGTATATTTGGCACTTTAAAAGAAAAGACTACGTTCTATTATGACAATGAGAGTGTTTAGTCTTCTGAAAGACTTCTGAAAGGTGATCAGAAACGCAACGGACGCACGCTCGCGCTTATAAAAATTTTTCAGAGGAAGATCCTACTAACTTTCTTCTGATATACTTTTTTTTACTAAGGATGAAACTGGGTCCATCATTTTACCCTAGATGCCAAACAACCGTCTTAACACTGAAAGCACTCAGATTTACCCCCGTCAAAAAGTCATTTAGATTATTCCTTCAGCTGGAAATGTTATAACCACAGTTTTCTTGGATCTGGTGGTATTCTGATGGTAGATCATCTCAAAGAAGGACAAACAATTAAAAACACAAACTATCCATTTCTTATGAGGCAGTTACGGGAAAATATTAAACTCAAACGCCGCGAAACACTCTGTATTTACAAAGCTGTTGGCATAACTCTGTTTCGGTTGCATTTAATTTTGACGCAAAAGATGTTTGTCAGATTGATCCCACAGACATTGACAGATGACTAAAAACGGGTACGAGTTCAAACCGCTAAGCTATTGCTAAAATATTTCCCTAATTCAATCAAAGACAATTTGCAGACATTTTTACTGCTGACGAAACATGGGTTCACTATTTCAAACTAGTAAGAAAAATTAGAAACCAAATATGGTTAACTAAACACGGTAGAAGGTCTGTAGTTGCAAAAATAAACAAAAGCACAAAGAACGTTCCAGACACGGGTCGACCAGATTCTGTAGCATCTTTGACGGACTCTGTGGCATTTGGAAATTTCTTTCCCCACGAATTGTTCCATAAGATACCTTATCACACCTATAAACTTCCCCCAATTCATTAAAAATCTGTATTGCCGAATGACTAAGTTTTGTGGAAATTTTATATAAGCTCTAATTTCTTCCATATTCTTAACCCGTTTCCCAACATTTTTAAGAACAGTGTGTATTGAAATTGCTATACTTTTAAAACTATGTTGAGCTGAAGGCTCGTGTTTATAGTGTTGGAATGGTATTGAATAAAACTATTCAAGCGTATCATCATCAACGAAATCGAGCTGTGGTACAATAAACATTACATATCGAACAGCCCTTGTAGTAACCATACCAATACATAGGACGTTAACGTCAGTTCCCGTCCAAGATTTCATATTAGTGGTCCCATTATGTACTTTTCTTACCTTGTTATGTTTGTTTTGTGGATTATCCATAATTGTATCGGTTTCACTCCAAATGTCTTTTATTTTGTCGCTCAAATATATTTTTGGTGTTGTTTATTTGCCTTCTCGTCCTGTGACCGACGCCACAGGGTAAAGTGGTGTCTTTCAAGAACTTATGTACTATGTAGTACCCTCATTCATCATACTTGATGAGTAGTCGTAAGCACTTTCTTACTGATTACAGACCCTCTCACCATATAGGCATGGGTTCAACAGTGACAGGCCATATTGTGAGGAAATTTTTTTTAGTAAGCTTATCAAAGATTAATGTATTCTAGATGTTTTTACAAGAGATAGATAGGGTAAATAATAGTGTTTTCTCTCTGACAAGATTATTTTACTTAAAATTAAGATTTGGGATAAAGCGACCTTCGTTCGACAGAAACTTTGGTAGGTGAAGTGATCTATTATACCTCTCAGGAATCGAGTCCATTCCTTTCCTTTGAAACTCTATTATAAACATTAAACCCTTTATCAGCTTTGTACAAAATAAACAAATAAAACAAGGTCGGATGAAGAAACGGAACTTTTCTTTCTCTTTGATAATTTGTTTCGATATAAACAAAACTTGCATGCCATATTTATGCAATTTCCAATTATTATATAATTTTGTTTGGTTCAGACACTATACTTCCCTTGACAACACTCTAAAAGGTAGATATAAAATTCAAAGTATAGTGATGTGTTTTACTATTTTATATTCTATTATTATTTAAAACAATTTGTAAACCTTGATTTTGACTAAATAAATATCACCGGTTCTTCATCACCGTACCTCGTCATCATATCGTTTACCAACTTTGATTTGCAGACGGTAAAAGAGACATAACTCTTTGAATTTTCTTTCTATTTCAACAACACAATTTATTAAATGATGTATTAAATAAAACCATATTTATTGTGCCATAACGTTATGGTCAACATTTCACGTCTGTTCCTTTTTTGTGTTAAGGTGTTACATTTCCCGTGAAAAATTTTCAAATATTGTATTCAGTTTCAACATTTTTCAATTAGTAGAAACTCCGCATCACATTTCATTCAAACAGATTAATTTTACTATAAAGCCATTGGTGGCGCCGATAGTGCTTTAAATTTAACCCAAACAAAACGCATTGTAAATGCTTGCTTTAACCCCCAAAAACGCATTGTAAATGCTGGCTTTCCATCTTCAACATGTGTTTCTCCCAAATTTATTGAATTGACAGAAAGAGTGGAACATTTTAATTTTAAAGCAACATAATCATTAGTGCCGGGTGCTTACATATCAAATAAATTTATGTAACTGACCATAAAAACTTAATTGGAAAGCATCTAAAGAAGACTATGAGTGTATTTAAGTGTTGTATATATTTACTATTACCGTATGTTGATGTTTGTTACTAACTAAGTTATTGGCAATCTGAAGATGGCATTTACCGTCTGAGATATCTGTGCTATTTTGCCTTGCCAACTGACATCCGAGTCTAAAAGACTCTTAATCCATTTTTCATCATAACAAAAATACACTGTACTTTGACAACATCAATACCTCGACGACATTACTTATTTAATTAGTTGGAAACAACTGCGAGCCAAACAGTGCATATTTGCATCACGTTTTTATTACTTATTAAAAATAAGTAATAAATATATCTTTATGTCTGATATAAACAAAATATTGGAGGGTAAAACATAAGACAAAATAACTATGATACTGTATAGGTTTCTATGGCAGACAGCCTTTAGAGACCATAGATGGTACCTCTGGCAGGACGAGAGTTCCAAAAGAACATTTGATGCTTTTCGTTTTCAAAATAGAATCGCAATATTTATTAAAACGTATTTGAAACCAAATTTGTTCACGTAAAATTGAAATAGCTCTTCAATGAGTAAAATGATTAATAAATGATCAATGAGTAATATTTACAAGGATGAAGTTATTAAACATTCAACAAATAGAAAAGTGTAAGCTGGGAGAGACATTTTTGCGGAAAATATATACTTTGAAACAGCAAACGCAACCAAGGACAATAAAAAAAGAATAAATGATTAAACAAACGACTAAGACAACGAAGGCGTTTACTTTTTGGAAATACATGTAATAAAATTCTTTTTAAGGGCGCTGCTGTGTTGCCTTCCACTATTGATTTATCAAATAATCGGTGGTCAATGAATTAGCTAAGATGAATAAGGTCGATAACTTGTCTGAACCTGTTTCATTTACCATCATCCTTCACCAATATGATTTGATTATTCTCTCGTGTTTGTTTGTAAGATCTGCCTCTTAACTTTTTAGACTAGCACGCGACAAATTTGCCTTTTGTGTTTCTTATCCACTGTCTTGGAAGTGTTGGTACATAGCGGACTTTAAATCTTTTATTGCAAGATCCTCTGTTGAAAAAAGAATGTGATCTTTTCTATGAAATGCCAACTATACCGGCTATACATCTTTCTGTAACTCGTTTGTCAGTGATAACAATATTATCGACCATTTCTGGGATTGCAACAGTGACAGGCCATCCAGGAGGGGGCCATCTTCAGGGCGCTGCTTGTTGCCACAAACTTTTTGACTTTAAAAGTGTAGCAAACAAAGGGATAGTTGTTTTTAAGTGTTGCTACCATATCAGTATTGTTATCCTTTGGTGTTAAATCCTACTTATGCAAAATTATATCACTGCTCTTTGGTCAATTTTATTCATGTTTCCACAATTCACTTGTCTTGTTACTTTGAATGTTACCTCCGTTGATATAAACTGACTAAATGACACATACATTTGGGTACATGGATTTAAATAGTCAAAAATAGTATGGCTGGAAAATAGAATATCGATGCTAGCCTCATTAAATGCAAATATCACAACATAAAAATCAGCCACAGTAAGTCCGAATGATACATAGACGGAATAGAAAACAGGAACCATCAACCTTGGTAAAGTTTAAAGGCGGGTCTATTATATTAATCAAATAAAGAGCCTTATAACGTTATGATACACTTTCTAGATAAAAGTTGTTTTGATAATTATCCTACAAGAAATGTGAAAATTGTCAATAATGACCAGTTTAAAATTGCCTGTTGGACACGCTGATAACAGAAACAACCCTAATTAAAACAGGGCTTCTTTTATTGCTAAAATATCTAAACAATTTCTTTGCTCGTGATAATGATATCCAGATATATAAATTTAGAAGTTATAAGTAAATTAATTACCATTAATTAAACATACAGCAAATAGAAAAGTATAAGCTGGGAGAAAGAAATTATTTGCTGAAAATATATACCTTGAAACAGCAATGGCAATCAAGAACATAACAAAAAAGTATGAATGATTATAAAGACAACTACGACAAAAAGCGGAATACATTTTAGTAATACGTGTAAAATAGTTCCTTCATTAGGAATAAAAAAATAAAATCACCCCTCGTAAGTCCTATCGATTCATAGACGGGAAAATAATCGGGAAATACCAACCTCCGTAAGGCTCAATATTGTGTCTTTCGGGTTTATTTATTATTAGAGCCTTATCATTTACTTTCTTGATAAAAGTTGCTTGAATAAGTATCGTCAAAAAAAAAACAAAAAAACGTGAAAATTACAATATTGTCCTGTTTGAAATTCCTTGTTGATATGCTGATAACAAGAACAACCCTAATTCAGAATTTTCTTATATTACAATATTGTCCTGTTTGAAATTCCTTGTTGATATGCTGATAACAAGAACAATCCTAATTCAGAATTTTCTTATATTACTGAAATTACTCAGCATTTTCTTTGTTTGTGATAATGATATCTAGGTATTAAAATTTAGAAGTTATAAGTTAATTTATAGAATTTAAAACTTTGAAGTTTGAATTTTTATCAACATCACAAAGCAATGCTTTGGTAGTTTTTATAGGGACTTGTAGATAGCGATAGACAAAATTAGCAGTTTTACTTCTCATCCAGGAGATCGGGTGTTTACATTTAGCTTTAAAATGTTTTTACATTTAACCCAAAATACCCTTTTACGTTTGATGTCAAGTTTTTACTTTTTAAGTATTTTATTTTACATTTTAGAGTAAAATTGTTTTTACTTTTAATGTCAAATTTGATCTGATTACATTTAACGTGATTTTTACATTTGACGGTCTTACAATCGGGATGTGGAAACTTTATTATTGCAGATATTTACCGTAGTTTTGTACACTTCAGATTATTTTTAATATATTCACCACAATATTGTGTTGATATGGAGCTTTAAATTTACAGAGGAATAAGAACATTACAAAGACCTGTGGGTGTGAAGTGACACAGTCACTCTATTATCTATTTTGTTTGTTTTTAACGAACAGTTTGTATGTTATATGTCGCATTGTTACAATGCATGTTGGACATTTTTTTAACAATTGAAAGCATAAATGCATATATGATTGTAAGCATGCATTATCAGCCATTTTCAGTGAATGTATAATTCACCTTACTAAATATATAACATAAATACCAGTTAAATTTTGATGTGCCAGATGAATTCATTTTATTTTTTAAATAATTCTATAGTAAAATTAAATTTAAAAATGTTTTGGCTTAATTTCTTATGGTAAGAATCAAAAGCTTATTATAGTTTCATTTTTATGGTGTGGAAACATTTAATAAAGATGATCGGAGAGGCGGACAGCCTATAGGTGAATACAACTTAAAGACCTGGGATAAAGGTAACATGTATAAGAAAAAAAGGAACTTCTAATAAGATATACATTACTGATTGTAAATAACAAAGAATTTCGAGGTTTCTCCTCTAACCTGATTGTAAAATAGTAAATAACAAATACATGTAATAATCAATGTTCTCCACTAACCTGATTGGAAATAACAAAGAATTTCGAGTATTCTCCACTAACCTGATTGTAAATAGCAAAGAATTTCGAGGATTATACACTAACCTGATTATAAATAACAAAGAATTTCGAGTGTTCTCCACTAACCTGATTGTTAATAAAAGAAAATTTCGAGTATTTTCCACTAACCTGATTGTAAATAACAAAGAGTTTCGAGGATTCTACACCAACCTGATTGTAAATAACAAAGACTTTCGAGGGTTCTCCACGAACCTGATTGTAAATAACAAAGACTTTCGAGTATTTTCAACTAACCTGATTGTAAATAACAAAGAATTTCGAGGATTCTCCACTAACCTGATTGTTAATAAAAGAGAATTTCGAATGTTCTCCACTAACCTGATTGTATATAACAAAGAATTTCGAGGCTTCTCCCATAACCTGTTTGTATATAGCAAAGAATTTCGAGGGCTCTCCACTAACCTGATTGTAAATAACAAAGAATTTCGAGGGTTCTCCACTAACCTGATTGTAAATAGCAAAGAATTTCGAGGATTCTCCACTACTCTGATTGTACATAAAAGAAAATTTTTGAGGGTTCTCTACTGACCTGATTGTAAATAACAAAGAATTTCGAGGGTTATCGACTAACCTGATTGAGGGTTCTCCACTAACTCTTTAACCACCCAATTAAAACAATTTTTTCAGCCAAGTACCTTTTCAAAAAATGGTGTGTTGAAATTGCTGGTACTTACATATGTTTGTTTTTTATGATCTTGTTCTATCGAGATTTTAGTTTGTCTTCTGTTTTAAAACAAATGAACTTATTTCACTTAAAAAAACATGCTTCGAGCCTTCGTTCACGCAACGGACATTTAATACCCTGAAATTTTTGTAACTTAAGAGTGCACTTCTCTACTATCTTGATCGCGTTAGAATATGAAATAACTGGAGAATATTAGGTGTAAAAATGACTCATAGTGTTATCTCCCTTTTATTGAATTCTCGTCTTATTTTGTCTGTGGGTTTCTTTCAGTACTGATAAATATGTTGTTTGTATACCTAAACATTGGATGTAAAACGGCAACTTTAAAGAAAAATATGTTCTATTGTACAAAACAAATTTTTGGTGTGATTTTTTGAAGAAATGAAATAAAATTGCTTGTAAAAACACGGTTTGAAAACAATTAAAATAAAGATTTAAACAAGCATAGAAACAAAGGAAACAAATCCTTAGTCCAACTTGCTATACCACCAGTGTATAAGATGTTGAATAGATATAGAAGTAATTTTTTTGCAGTCGAACTATCTTAAGGGATGCCTTCTATGTGAATTAATGAAATACTATACACAATTATTTCCATAAAAATTCAATATCTGTATAAAGTATACGGACAACATTACTCCAAATAATATGTTTTAACATTTTACGTAATATTAAAACCTAAGTTTTAACATTTCCAAAACTTACATAGATTTAATGGTATGACTTTGTCTAAAACAAATTTCAAATTTTGATTTTAATAGATGGATGTCTCGGCTTTTTAATAATCATCCTTTTTAACAAAGAAAGTACAAGCTTTACTTTAAAAAAAATCACAGTCCTCTACAAATAATAAGCTTGTATGTATAGTAGTTATAGAAATGTATGTAACACTAAAGAATGGTTTACTGCTGATTGTTTTAAAGCACGTAAAAAATTCCGTAGGTCACAGCGATTGTATAAAAAATATAAATCACATGTATTTAAGTCTGAAATGCGTAATGAAGAAAGAAAATATAAGTCTGTATTAGACAAGAGTTTAAGAAAATATAAAATATTGCTACAAAAGAAGCTGAAAAATTTGAGATCTTCTGATCCAAAACTTACTGGAAATTACTGAATAAGCCCAGTAAATCTAAGTTGTGTAATAATGTAAACATACAAGATTTTTATAACCATTTTAAAAATTTAAATATGTCAAATGACCCAAATTATGAAAATGTATACGTAGATTTTTCAGAATATAATAATGGTTTAAATGATGTTATCACTAATGATGAAATATTACAGTGTGTGAATTATTTAAAAATAATAAGTCTCCAGGTATTGATTGTATTATAAATGAATATATTGTAACTTCTATACACTTTATGTTGTCTATTTACAATAGGTTTTTTAATTTAGTGTTTGATACCGGTATTGTACCTGAAGTATGGTCACTTGGTAATATTACTCCAATTTACAAAAATAAAGGTAGCGTAAACGAGGTTAATAACTTTAGGCCAATTACACTATTAAGTTGTCTTGGAAAATTATTTAACTCCATTTTAAGTAATCGGTTAAATAAATTGGCTGATGAATATCAACTTTTGCATGAAAACCAAGCTGGCTTTCGCCATAACTATTCAACACTTGATAATATTTTTGTGTTATATAGTTTAATACAAATTCTTCAAACTAATGGTAAAAAACTTTTTTGTGGGTTTATTGATTTCGAAGCAGCCTTCGACAAAGTGTGGAGAAAGGGTTTATGGCAAAAATTAATTAATAGTAATATTACTGGAAAATGTCTCAGATATATTGTTAATATGTATAATAACACAAAAAAAATTTATTTGCTTTGTACTTGAATGACCTTCAAGATTTTTTATCTAGAAATAATGTGACAGGTCTTAATACTGTATCTAATGAATTCGAAAGTGAAATTGGCATTTATTTAAGATTGTTTTATTACTTTATGCAGATGACACGGTGCTTATGGCTGAAAGTAAAGAGGATTTACAATATCAGTTTGATTGTTTTTCATGTTATTGTAAACAATGGAAGTTGAAGGTTAATGCTTCAAAAACAAAAATTGTTATCTTTTCTAAAGGTAGACTATCCAGAAATTTACATTTTAATTTAGATGGTACAGAGTTAGAAATTGTTAAAGATTTTTAATACCTGGGTATTTTTTTTAGTAAATCTGGATCTTTTATTTATACAAAAAACTATTTATCTGATAAAGCCACTCAGGCTATGTATGCTGTTGTTAAGAAAGCTCGCTTATTTAACTTATCTATTGAATGTCAGCTTGACTTATTTGATAAAACTGTATTACCTATTCTACTGTATGGTTGCGAAATTTGGGGATTTGAAAACTGTGATATACTAGAAAGAGTACACCTTAAGTTTTGTAAAATCTTATTAAATGTAAAAAAAATCTACACCAAATTTTATTGTCTATGGTGAATTAGCAAGGTATCCACTAACTACTCACATTAAAACAAGAATGGTCGGTTTTGGGGCCAATATTCTAAGAGGTAAAAGTACAAAATACTCGTATTTGATTTACAGACTTATTTACAACTATCAATCAAATGGTGTGACACTTAAATGGATTCGTTATATAAAATCAATTTTTGAAAACTGTGGTATGTTAGATATATGGTTATCAAACAATTTTGTAAACAAAACTTGGCTTACCAACTCTGTAAAACAAAGGTTATGTGATCAGTACGTACAACAATGGCATTCTGACATTGATAATTCAGCTAAAGGTATCTCATATCGTTTGTTTAATGATAATTTTATTTTTCAATCATATTTATCTTCCAATATTTCCATTTAAAACAGGATAATTTTGAGTAAATTTAGATGTATCAATCATAAATTACCAATAGAAACAGGTCGTTGGCAAAATTTCCCAAAAGAAAATAGGATCTGTAATTTATGTCACAGCGGCCTTGGTGATGAATATCACTATATTATAAATTGTGATGTTTTATCTGATATTAGAAAAGTTTATATACCTTCGTATTTTATACTCAATCCTAATATTTTGAAATATCATACCCTCTTCTCTACCAAAAAATTGTCAGTTTTGAATAACCTATGTAAATTTATAAGTATTATAAACGAGAGGGTCTCCCCTCCAGGTTAATTATGTTAATTGTGTTAATTATGTATATTGTAAATAACTCACGCATGTAAATAGATTTTTATATGTCTTTGTTACTTATATATTCTCTATGTTGTAAATATACAATGTGAGAAATAAAGAACTTGAACCTGAAGTTAAATTACCAAAGTGCGTGGAACGAAATCTAGAGTCAAAACCCCCTACTATATCGAGGTGTAAGCCTTCAAACTCATGACTTCTCACCGCTGTGGTTGACACCGGTCGACCGCAACTTGGTTTTTTTCTTGTCAAATGTCTATACTGGTTGGATCGATACCAGTATACTGTATTGAAGAGCCTGCGAAGTTTAACTGCTGCATGCGTGTGTACTAGCACGCTTAAGGTCTTTTTTACGATGCACTACACGAATTCGTGATTACTAAAACAATCGTCTCGTCACGAACAGCTAAAAATTGGCTGTGACGTAAAACAACATTCAACCAATCAATCATTTTACTATATTGAGTGACGTTTTTCTATAAACTTAATGTAGCAGTTACGTGAATTTAGGAAATTATCATGTAATTTTCTTGAAGCTGAGAAAATTAGATATTACTATAATTAATCTTAAAATATCTTCCATTTCCATGACAACATCAGACTTACATATAACTGACATCGATGATGTAAAAGCTGTAAATATTTATTGCATTTATTGACTAATACTCATAGATAATTTGCAGCTAGAAAAAAAATCAATATTTAAATACTTAAGATACTCTACCTATATACCTGTATGTGTCCGTAACTAATCTGAAAATGCTTTTACCTGTTTCATAATTAGTCCAAACATAAACATTAGCAATGATAAAACAAATATTGCAATTTTAGAATTTGTTTGCATTGGATACAGAAAAAGGTCAGGATTTGTAGGCTCGTTTTGTGACATGTGAATCTGTTATTTCCGGGTACAAAAACAACAGAATAAGAAACGGCTTACAATGACGTCAGAAACAATTGTTTGTTGTAATCAATAGCGACGGAAAGACGGTAACGTTTTAAGTCAAACCATGTTCACTCGAAAAAATATGACATACGACTTTATAATAAAGGAAACTAACACTAAACACACACCTAAAGGCCATCGGGTGTTTGGTATGTGACTTTGGAGCACTGAATTTTGGAAACATGATTAATATAAACTTTTAATGTCTGTCAAATTATCTGACATCCAAAATTATTTTTTAGTGTAAAAGTTGTTTAAGGTATTATATAATTAATCTAAAATACGTGAAACCATATAATTGACAAAAGCCAAATACGTTGGAATGCAACTGTGTTTGAATTATTTTGATACTTTTCCAATGTCGCACCATCAGTCTAATGTAGAACAAAAATAATTAGTATTCTTTCTCTCCCTATTCAAGTAAGAAATTCTTTTTAAAAAAATATTCTTGGTTGATAGGATCATTCTTAATACTTTTTAGGCATATTATTGGCCGATTTTTGTTCGATCAGAAAAATCAACTTAAAGAGACTTTTACTTATAGTTAATTAAAAAATGTAGATTTTCAGAATTTTCAGTTGTTGTTCAGTATATTTTATTAAGTCTTTTAACAAAGTATTTAAACTGGCAGATTTTCTTGAACATTACCGGCAACCTGTGCGATTGTTTTGAATGAAAACTATGATGGTTAGAATTATCCAGAATTGATGAAATCCTGAAAGGGTAGTCAGTCGAATTTTTAGAAATAAAAATCTCAATAAATCGGTGATCAAACTATAATATGGTTTACGGTACTATATGTTTTTATTATAAACTATTTTAAAGGATTTTATTTCATAAATATTCATACATAGACTGACTTAGTATAACTATTTACTTCATAATAATATCATTATATAAGATCAATATTTAACGTAATTAAAGAATTGAGATAAAAAGACTAGATGTATGGTTTTGACAGGTTCATATATTTTATTGTTAAGTCCGCCCTTCTTTCGGCTTAAATTTATGCAATCTTATAATTATCATTTTTTGTGATTAAAATGTTTAAAGTCTTCAGTGTTTAAAACATCGATTGACGTTGGTTGTTTATGTAAAATATTAGCTAAAACACAACTAGTTGCTAAGCGTCAAACCATTGACATGTTTTAAAATAATTTATAAAGTTAGTTTGACATTTTGGAAAGTAATTACAATTGTAACAATCAATTACAATTTTGCTGAATCTACCATACATAAAATTGTTTGTGATCTCTTTAAACAGCTTCACGTTTTAGTTTACCTGAAGTAAAAAAGAACACATTATAGACAGTAACAAAAACTAAATACAGTGCCTCTCTCTCTCTCTCTCTCTCTCTCTCTCTCTCTCTCTCTCTCTATATATATATATATATATATAAATGTGTGTGTGTGTGTGTGTGTGTGTGTGTGTGTGTGTGTGTTAGATAATGGTTCATGTTTTATGTGAATTGTGAATGCGTCAGACATTAGTTTATCCTTTTATTTTGAACTAACCACTTGAAAGTTATCGGCCGGTTATTTGCATATGCTGCATGGGCTGTGTTTACACCGACAGTCCAGTTACTTTAATTAAGCAGGGTGATTTTACTACAAATAAAGCACTACAACTGAGCACCTTTTCTAATTATAAGCAGTCCTATTTATCCGCATTTTGTTCAGTGTAGTTATGCTCAACTGGTTATAGCTAGCTGAGCTGATGACATAGTGGAGTATGCGCAGTTGCAGAAGTACTTACATATTTAGGAAAATATTGAGAAAATTGAACCTTTTGCAATACATGAACTTAAATTACAGAATCTGAAATTACTACCCAAATTCAGTTACTGTTTGCGCAATATCTCGAATATACTTCAGCTTTAGGCAAACAAGATGGATTGATTTTATTAAGTTTAGAGACTAATATTAATTCTGAATCAAATGTTATGTCCAAGTACTGTAAACGTTTACATCTGGAAAATATTTTCTATGTTAAAGAGTATTGACAACACATGATCATAAACCATAGAATATGTCGGATAGACAAACAATGTAAAACGTCTTCAATAAGGGACTTTGATCTACTTCAGTTTAGAATATGTAAGATGGGCGTTACCAATCAATAATCAAAGCAAGGATAACAAGACACTTAGTAATTTAAATAGAGATTTATTGGTCAGTTTGGTTTGTCTTATTATTCAAATCTATCTCACTTTTATATATGAGGTTACATGTTTATGATGTTGCATCTATTATGTGCAGAAATTCATATCAATACAATTTCTTATATAATACCAGTTAAATGTTTCGGGTGTCATCTCAATCTTTATTATTGTCCGATATTTGTCCGCACCTGTTCTAACACTATGAATGTCAGCTTTGTGTTTTCTGATTCGTTTTGCTTGTTAAATACTGAACTCTGATTCGTGAATACATCTGTGATGTAGTAAAAACAATCTGTCCTCGTTTAACATCATCATTGCAAATAGAAACATCATTAAATGGAACGATATACAGAGTTCAATTTGCATGCCTGTGTTACATAAAATATATTATTTATACTATAAACAATTTTTAGATTGTTTGATTAAAAGTTGTACAGATAATTCAAAATTAAAAGATCTCATTCGAGATATTCATCTAATCATCTAATCGGCCAGTGTGAAAACTTCAATGAACCTAAGTTTATTCGAGATGTCTACAACTCGATTCTTTATAATTTGAATTTGACTGAAAAGTGGAAATGGGGAAACCGTGTCATTTATGTTAGGAAAAATAGTTTTTGAAAAATTTTACATATAATAAATAGTTTGAGAAAACAAGGAAGTCGTAACTTTGTAAGTAATTATAAACTATAGTAAATACACGTATTATTTACATTGATTACATATGGCAATTTACATCTCATCTTGCGAGATCAATATTAAAGCGCTGATCAGAGATTTCTGAAAAATCAATATTTTATTAGATATATGTCTGATCGAATGAATGTATAGTACACAAAGTGAATCTCGTCAAGAAACTTAATGTGAATCTGATTATTACATAAAATACCAATACCGCCCGGCAACAACGGGAATGGAGGACAGGTGCAACAGGTGTACTTCAGGTATATATATATATGTGTGTGTGTGTGTGTGTGTGTGTGTGTGTGTGTGTGTGTGTGTGATTTGTTGATGTACATAAGGCATTTTTTCTGCAATGAACACTAAAGTTTGCATTTACTGGATATCTACGTTTGTTCGTTTTACATTGATTTAAAAAAGTAAAACCATTTTATAACAATCAGTACTTCTGTATTTTATGTGAATTCAAGGTTTAGATTATTAAAAGCGTTACGTTTACCATGATCTTGGAGGATGTTTGATAAATAATATGAGAATGAGTTTTGAATAGGTTTCCTTCAAAATTTTTATGAGATTTATATGGTTTTAATTTACTCAGAACTAAATTTGTCATTTCTCATTTCATATAAACCACGCGTCATTATAACTATAGGGTCGTTGTGCAATGTAACGCTCTTTGTAACAGTATTTTATTGGAAAAGAAACCGATAAAGTGACAGACTTATTCTCAAATGAAGAAAATACAAAAAATGTCTTCAGAATGTATGGATTTATATTTCTACGATTACTCTACTTATAATAACCTGTGTGGCCAACAGTGTAAGCAGGTCTAGTAGCCGTACGACAGTTCGTCACAGCTTGGAAAGAATAATTTATAAAAGCCTGTAGTCATATGTTTAAGTTATATTTGTTTAACTTTACATAGTGTTTACATATATAAAACAAAGACGTTAAACGGTTATTTTTTGGTAAGTTTTACTAATTTTTTTCTATGAAAAATGCATTATGAAATAGCTAGATGAGAGCTCTACCAAATGTTGCATAATGTATTGTTTATATTTAAATACTATGCATTTAAAATTTAAAATTTTGTGTGTTATACTTGTGTCATGTGCATATATATATATATATATATATATATATATATATATATATATATATATATATATATATATATATATATATATATATTAAGTATTTCTATACTACTTTTGTATTACTGTTGAATGTACATATGTTTTTATCCCCCGCTCCAACGAAGTTGGCGAGGGATATAGAAATGGTTTCCTTCCGTTCGTCTGTTCGTCCGTCACAAGTACAATGTAAAGTTTTTCCGTTAAATTTTTTCAAACAATTATAATTCTTCAGAAGTTTTCATTCTGATTTAAAGAAATTATTATCCTAATATATTTTTAAACATGTGTATATGTTTTTACATAATTTATTGCCCAGAAAACCCATCTAGAACACAATGTTAACCTTTTGCGTTAAAGTTTGCTACATGTTTTATATTATGATTTAAGAATAGCAAGTTAATAATAATAAATACATACCAAAAAGAAATAGTGCTATTAATTCAAAAGTGTTCACGTATTTCTCTTCAATATTTTATTACCTGCAATTTTAGTATTTCTTAGTAAAAATGCATATTTTATATGAAAAATGTACATTTTGAGAAAATGAGTTTTCTTATTTATTTCATAGGATTTTCTGTAGAAACTCTAGATATTGTAAATAACGCCGTCCATGGGGGTTGCTCAAGGTGAACCGGATGGGTTTTTACTTTTCAAAGTTAAATAAATAAAAACTATAACACAAATATATATTTATAGTTATATTCCTGGAAATGTAACACAATCTTATTTAGTTCTTTAGATAAATTTGGTTAACAATGCATGATTTTGTAAAATAAACAAAAATATTTAACAACAAAACTTTTGCGAGATTCCGCTTCAAGTTCGTACGTGTTTCCGCTTATTGAAATTTGCTTGATCGGTGATTCCGATACAACCGTACGGTACTCCGGAGATCCGAGAAGTCCTCGTTTTGAATTTAGAAATAAAATATAAAGAAAATAATTCTACCCTGAGGGATTAGTTTGAGCCCTCTGGTTGGATAATAAATCAGGTATTATGACGGGTAGAACTTGTTTTAATTAAGAACATAAATATATTTTCTATGACATGTTTAAACAATAAATCTTGATGAAAAGAACGTAACTATACCAAGTTCAAGTTCAAGTTCTTTATTCTCACATTGCAAATTTACAATAAAGAGAACATGTACAATATAAGTATATAATACAACAATATATTTACATGCGTGAGTTACAATATAATTTTATCTATATTACTATATTATCTATATTATCTATATTACACACTAACCTGGAGGACTGACTCTCTCATAAATAATAGTAATAAAAGTACACAAGTTTTTCAGCACAGATAGTTTCTTAGTTGCAAAAAGATGATAAAACTTTATAGTATTTGGGTTATGACGGAAATAAAAAGGTATATACTTAGTTCTAATATCAGACAATACATTACAAGACAAAATATAATGATACTCATCACCAATATCATTAAAACATAAATGACATAATCTATTTTCTCTAGGAACATTTTGCCAACGACCCGTTTCAATTGGGAGACGATGATTACTAGATCTAAACTTACTTAAGATAATTTTATTTTAACATGATAAACTAGAGGTTAAATAATAGGGAAATTCAAAATTAGAAAGCATAAATAAATTGTAAGATAAACCTTTAGATGATGTATTACAATCACTTATCCATTTCTGTAAAAATTGATCACAGAGTATTTGCTTAACAGACTTAACTAACCATGGTTTGCTACAAAATGTTTGTGAAGACCAAATATAACTCATGCCACATTCTTCTAAAATAGTTTTTACTCTAGTAATCCAATTAAAGTTAATACCATTAATATGTTTCATATATAAAAGATTATAAAGTGTAGAAGAATATTTACTTTCTTTACCAACAATAAGATCCGCCCAATAACTTATGATTCTTGTTTTTATAGCTATAATTAGAGGAAATCTATATAATTCACCATAAACAAAAAAGTTTGGTGTTGACCTTTTAACATGTAAAAGAAGTTTACAAAATTTTAATTGTATTTTTTCTATCATATTACAATTACTAAAACCCCAAATTTCACATCCATATAACAAAACTGGAACTACCATTTTATCAAATAAATCAAGTTGACATTCAATAGATAAATTATAAAGTCTAGACTTTTTAATCACTGCATACATAGCTTTAGTGGCTTTATCACACGAATATTTCTTTGTAGCTAAGAAGGAACCAGATCTACTAAAAATAATACCTAAATATTTAAACTCTTTAACAATTTTTAACTCTTTGTCATCTATATAAAAATGTACATTTTTTGAAATTTTACCTCTTGAAAAAATAACAACTTCTGATTTTAATACATTAACAGTTAATTTCCATTGTTTGCAGTATTCAGAAAAATAAACTAGTTGGTTTTGTAAATCCTCTTTTGTTTCAGATATAAGTACAGTGTCATCTGCATACAATAACATAAACAAATTTAAATAAACACCTAATTCTTTTACTAATTCTGAGGATAAAGTTGGGGTGCCAATAACATTTTTATTAATCAAAAAAGCTTCAAGATCATTTAAATAAATTGCAAATAGAAAGGGAGACAAGCTTTCACCTTGCCGTACCCCTGTACTACATACAAAATAATCAGAGTATGCACCATTCACGGAAATTCTAGATTTTGTATTATGATACATGTTAACAATAAACCTATAGCATTTACCAGATATATTATTGTTTAACAGTTTCATCCACAGCCCATTACGCCACACTTTGTCAAATGCTGATTTGAAATCAATAAAAGCACAGAAAAGTTTTTTTCTATTATAACGGAAAAGTTCAAATAAACAATGTAACACAAAAATGTTGTCTAATGTAGAATAACTCTGTCTAAAACCGCTAGAATCTGTTAATCAAATAATTGAAAGGACGCGAGATTTAACGTAATAAGGATTAATTTTAGCCTGAAGAAAATAAGTAATTCCGGATGGGTTCAAGATTAAGAAAAATAGATAAAATGAAATAAAACCAGGTAAAATAATGAGGAATATTATGATACAAGAATATAAAAGTAACGAATTTGATAAAAATAGGATAAAAATTAAAACTGTTCAAATGAAGCCAAAATGTGCATGGTTACAATATCATGTAAATTGTTAAAAGAAGTTTAACATATATACATGGTTTTTTAAGTGGTTCAGTTTTTTTGGGGGTAAATATGTCAATTTTAAAAAGAAAACACTGATTTTGAGCAAATTCTTTTTTGTGGCTATTATTAATTTATTGTTATCTTTCATGAAATTCTTTATATCGGGTGGGCATTTTGATGTAGGATTTTATTTTTCTGAAAAAAAATTATTATTAATAAAACAAATATTTAAAAAAAGAATGATTATTATAATGCTACTGCTGGTAATGGTAATGTTGATGATCTATGCTGCTGATGATGTTGAATTTATGCTAGTGATGATGTTGAATTTCCTTAATGATGATGATGTTGATGATGCTGATGATGATGATGATGATGAAAACTTGCTCTTGATGATTTTCATACAGTGGAACATACTTGTAATGAATATCAATAAGTGAGCAAAATTAGTGATATATAATAGTAATTATTACATTGTCATATATATATATTTTTCATTAATATCATATTACATGTGGAATTTTTCAAACAACAACTTGATGATGATGATGATGATGATGATAATGATGAACAAATTTTCTTTTTTGATTATTTCCTGTTTTTCAGAATGATGTTATATATTTTAACATATGAATTTATACCTTAATAGCTTATAATCACTTTTGTTTTATATGAATACAACATCATCAACAACGTACAACAATATCAACAACAAAAATTGAAAAAAAAAAACATAAGAAAAACAAGTTCTATTTATATGTTACTGATGAAAAATGTTTACTACTCATGGATATTGTTGATATTTTGATAAAAATATGAAATGTCATTTTAAAACATTATAGTTTTCCAGTCATTGTTAAGATAACAAAAGACTCTATAAGTTTAACATGATATTGAATAGCAGTTGTAATCACTGAAACTATTGGTAGAAAATAGAAGGTGAGTAGAGCGGGTGATCTGAATGACAATGTCTTCTTGTTCAAAACCATGCTTTTCAAACTTTGCATAATGTTAACATCTACATGAAAAGGAAAGATGAGTCCCTTTTATTAGGCCATTATTATTATTATTATTATTATTATTATTATACCATAAAGTCTGATATAACTGGACGGTCGATTAACTAAGAGGTAGATTGCTTTCTAAAAACGATAAAAATACTTTGATCTCATATCAATGTGGATACGTTTTAACTAAAAAACACTCTAATACTAGGTAGATGGAAGCATCTTATCATGTAAAAAAAATACACGCGAGACTAATAATAACTTTGAAGTGACGTGATGGCGCACGTAATAAGACTTGTTTTTAATATACCATAAAATCGGCTTATCTGGAAACTCATACATCTTGAAATTTGAGTGGTCACATAAAAATAATGAACCTGATTAATAGTATGTGATCAAGAAAATGAAATTTCATTGATATTCCAAAATTAAAGAAAATTTCATTAATATTATTAGACATTTTTAGTAAACAGACATAAAAAGGATGAAGCATCTGTGCCATTTAAATGAAAGTGAAAAATAAATTGAGATAGAATATATGATAATCGATAGAGTTATATTTACACAAACCTTCTATACGTAACAGGGATGCCAATCTGCTTAATTTTGGGCCGAAAATAAATCTCATTTATATAGTGTCAATCTTATTTTATTCGAATATGACGGATAATTGCCTCAATGTAAATAAACTATCTTTTCTGGGTTTTTTTAAATCAGATTTTTATTTTTATTTATTTTTTCTTACAAAAAGGGCATTTAATAAAACACAAACACACCAGTCCATGTCCAAATCACAATCCCCCAAAGAGTAAAAACTTTAAAAACTGGCCTATTCAGTTACACACGTGAACTTCCATCATGGAAATGAGGCCGGGTGCCCCGGAAGGGTAAGCACTCCCTGTCCAGTTAGCTACATCCGTCATGTGCAAATCAATTTTAGCATGAAAGAGACAAAGAACTATGAGACGTCAAATATATCCAGTATAGGTTTGGATACAGTGACTACATACTTATCAACAATATTGTGATGACGGCCATTAAACTTTTTAAGGGCCTTGATTAGCCTAGGTTTGCTATATCCCCGAGTCAACAATTTAATTGTGAGCAGCTTGCTTCAGTTGAAGAAAGTCTCCGTAGTGGGAACAGGCTCTACAATTTCGTATTAACTGTGAAACAAATACACATGAAAGAAAATTACCCAAAGAAACAGAAAGTTGACAATAGAAAAATTGAAGACATCAAGTTTGTCTTATAGCTTCAGATGTAGCCTTTCATGGGTGTCATAATGGAGTTATAAGTCCAAATATGAAGCAGAACATGGATAATCAGTCATATTTTTATTTTAATCTCACTAGAATAGATGGCATTCACATATTCTCAAAATTTGGGATTATTAAGAGACAGAACGTCATCTATATATCTGTATGTGGAGTTCAATGATTTAGCGACAGTCGTCTTTCCAGATTTGACAACGGTTCTGCAAAAATCCTGCTTCATAATGAATGAAGAAACAAATCAGCAAGCCAAGGTGCACAACTTGTGCCTATCGCTATACCGATTGTATGTTGAAAAAAAAATCATATTGCCAAACACAACAAATATGCTTTCTATCAAAAACCTTAACATTAAGGCATTACTCTTCTCAAATCAATGGTACACAAACCAGTACCAAAAAGGTGTTTAACAGTCCTATAAAGGTACCATGGATAGTTCAAATACATGGCAAGAAGATAAATCCGTGTTTCTTGAAAAATTTCGGATTCCCTTAAAGATATCAAACTAATAGACAACTTAAAATCGATAGAATATAAACAAGAGTCACGGAAACTCCGTGAAAACCAGGTTTTCGTATTTCGGAGAAGGGGGTTTCAGAGGGAAATGGTACCTAGTTAACAATTGTTATGGGTGATCATGTGTCTCGCAGGGACCTGGTTGATAGTAAAGGGATACCCGTAATGGGTTAAGATTTAATATATCATATATATATATATATATATATATATATATATATATATATATATATATATATATATATATATATATATAAAGGCATCATACATCAGAACATGTTAAAAGATTGCAATTATGCAAATTATTTAGAAATCTGAATGTTGTGTTTTCATTTCAATATAATTTCATTTAAGAAAAGATCCATAGTGGCATCTGCACCTAAATATATTCGGAAATTTCCAATTTAATGCAAAAATAGTCAACATCAAAATATTTTGCCACCATAATCATTTTACAAAACTAAAATTCCATAAATAGTGAATTCTACGTATAAATATCATCAAAAATAGCCAATTTTATGCCAAAATTTGTAAATTCCATGCAACAATAGCCATTTTAGTGCAGAAAACACAAAGGTCAAAATTTAGGTCATGACCTTGACCTTTGATTTTGGCTTTATTTTCATCAGCATTGCTAGAAAATATGAAAACTGAAAACCCCATGTCATTATCTTTACATTCGGCCAAGATATAGCTAGAGGTTGCTTATTTTGTGAAATGACCAAGCAACTGTGACCTTGACCTTTGATGTATTTATCCCAAAAGCAATCCCAACCAAGATCTTATCACAATACATGTATGTGTCAAGTTTCTTTCAAAATGTCATTTACTTTCCAAGTTATCATCCGGAAACCATTTTTTGACGCCCAATCTAAGAACCAGGTTTCTACGAAAACCTGGTTAAAAATGAGAAAATGTGCTAAAATGTTTTGAAGGAGTGTCACAAGTCATTTATGTGTATATTATGCCTTAAGGTTCAACAGCAGCCCCAAATAGGTTAAGACATTTTACTATCAATCTACATGGTACATTATGTGTTTTTAATCAAGAAGACTAGTTGAGAGTTTATCCTGGAATCTAATGACGTCAAAATGTTATAATGATTCTCACTTCTAATTTTACCATAAAAACATAAACATTAGCTTTTAAAAATCTGTTGTTCACGGAAACATCTTTAGATCTTTGATATTTTAAGCTGTCTTTTGCTGGAGCAACCTGGTATAAATTAAAGGCAGCTTCTTGAAATATGAAGTTAAACCAGTGATCATTGGACAAACATTAGTTAAATACTGTTGTCGTGTTTTCATGTAAAACATAAATAAATAAATAAATAAATAAATAATAAATAAATAAATAAATAAAGGAGTTTTAAATTGACTGCACATGGGGAAAAACAGCTCGTGTGGTCACCCCTGTGGATACATGCTGTAATTTGAATTATTGCTTTCAGTATTGCAACTTAGTAAAATTCCGGTGTAAAATCGACTGTGCCACATAGAACAAGTTCCATACTGCATTTAACTTAAATACATTGTACAAGGATCAAAGTTACATAACATTCAAATTAATGGATCAGAAACTGCAATAACTGACAAATGACAACATGTTCATTTTTATTCAGATTTTTGTTTTAAAGGCGTGGAAAATGTTACAAAAATAGAAACAAAATATCTCTCTATTTCATAATTTTATGTCTTGCGCAATTTGGTATCAGTACAACAGATCCTAAAATACTTGTATCAACATATAGTGATATCCTATAGAGACTCTTCTCCAGATATTTTCCGCCTTATCAGTCCTTACAATATGCAAAATAAAATTCTTGTAGTTACTTTTCCAAACAAAAGAATTATAACTGTTTGATGCCTATCTATCGTGTATGACTGAGTAGATTAACAATTGAAAACTTCTCTGGTTTTTAGAAGTCAGAAGTATCTTACTGTCATATACCACTTTTTGAATTTAATCATAAAAATACATTCAAAAAATGGTATATGACATTACCATACCCACTCCTTTCAAGTACACAGAGCTCGTTTGTACATTAGTGATTCAATTGAATTACCTTTACACCCAATATTGTATAATTTTGTCATCAATTCTTTTCTCCAAATAGTATCAAAAGCTTTGCGTCTTTCAAGAAACGCAACAATTTTTTCACTGTTAGAACTTGTTAACTTGTATCTTCCCAATATTAAACAGAAAATTGTTGATATAACTAGAAGAAGAAAAAAAAAACCTCAAAATGATAAGCATAACCAATAAACTCATAACCCACCATAAGACCTCCATAAGTTAATCTTCTCAAAAATCGAAATGATAGATCTGCCATAGCTGAACTCAAATTGAAGTGCACATAAACATGATATTGAAACGGACAGACAAAAAACTTAGAAATGAACTCCAGAATTGTTTAAGTTGCTATAAAAACCAAGTGAAATTCCTGGTGTTTTTTTTTTTTTTTTTTTTTTTTTTTTTTTTTTTTTTTTTTTTTTTGCTATGTTACAAACAGTGATGATACAAACAAAACACAAATAAAATAAATTACTTAAAGAAATCACAAATCACAATCTTTCTTTTATGAATGTCAGATACATCAAAAATAAAATTCCTATGTTAAATAACAAAAGTAATAAAATATAAAGTGAACTAATCAACTTCATAACTAACAGTCTCAATATCAGAACAACATTTTTAACAATATTTGAAATCTGTTACTAATTATTCAGCAAACCCTTGGGATGTTACAGATTCATTCATTTTGTGACAATCTTTTCCTATACATAAGTCTGTTTTATTATTTCTATACTTGAAAAAAAATCATTTTTATTTATTTGTTTATTTATTTTATTATTATTGTCTTAACCAATTATGAACATTGTGTTTTTGCAATAAAACTAATTTTTTTTATATCATTCCCGTGTTAACTCCATGAAAATTTGCATTTTAAATTTGATTAAAGAAAATTAAAAAAAAAAAAAAAAAGAAGTTATTTAAGATAATAACTGAACACTAAAAATTATAAAGAAATAAATTTGAACGATACATGTAGTCTTACCGTAGGTTAGGCCACTAAGGTATTCGTATTAAGGTCAAGAACAAATAATAATAATAATAATAATAATAATATTCAAACATCGCAAGGAAAGAATATTGGAACAGTCGTTTGAATTTCTAAATGGAGTACCGTTACTGTAAATATAACATTTTAGCAATTAAATCGATGGACTTTTGCTAGTCCGAGAGATCTGACATCGATTTTATTTACTTTTCGACTTTTGTCGATTTTACAAAAGTCGAAAAGTAAAATAAAATCGATGTCAGATCTCTCGGACTAGACTTTTGCTTGTTCATTTTAATCAGCGACGTTCAAAATGTTTTAAATGTCGTTGCTTAATCAATAGTGAACTCGCTATCTTGTTTAATTCTCTGTCAAATTTATATTGTGGAAACCATCGATAGTGTCTTGTTCGAAACCTCTATGTTCTAGTTTTTGAACCTGCGCTTTCCCCTTAACCCGAATATGCTCTGGTCTAATAGAGTCAATTGCAGCATTACAAGCAATAAATATGAATAGTCAGGGGCTTTACCACAGAACAAGTTGATCTCACGTGGTTGGCGGGGTTTGGCAACGTAATGCATAGTATCATCGTCAGGTCAAGTGTCTGTACTTTAACTTTTACTTTATTGAATAAGGTATGTAGACTGCAAAATAGCTTTGTAAACTGGTGGTTTAAATAATTTCTTGTACATAAATGTTATGTTTTTGTATAAAAAAAGTAATTTTTTTTATGACACGACTTAAAATAAGTGTCTCCTTGATTTACTGTCAGTAGGTTATTAATCGTCAGTTTATTGAAACTATTTATAGCAGTGAGATGGGTTTTCTTTTTGTTTTCAAAACTTCTGATCTGTACAACTGTGAGCCATATATACTGGTAATTCTTAGTACATTTCACAAGTTTTTTAACAGATTAATATGGCCTTCACAGTGCTCAGCAGATATTGAAATTTTTTGTATTAAATATATTCAACCACTTTTGCATGTTAATGGCATTACCGTAGACATGTTACTTTTTGATTGAAAACAGAAAAGCGTAATCAAATTGTCATTTTAATAAAATTCTTTGAAACTTTAAATAAGCAAAACAAAACACCTGGAATTTATAATGGCTTAACGGAAAAAGGTTATATATCATTTTACGCGGGGAGGGGTTACATATGAAAATAAGTATGAATCATTTGATGGTTAAGATTGGGCCACTACTATTTGTTTGCCTGAAAACGTGTGATCCTTTATGTTCTAAGGTCACAGTAGATCCCAAATGAAAAAGTATAGAAATACAAATTATAATCTCTCTCTCTCTCTCTCTCTCTCTCTCTCTCTCTCTCTATATATATATATATATATATATATATTAATATATATGTATGCTCTCAAAGAGAAGTTTATATGGTACAAATGCAATTTTGTTTATCTAGTGTAGTGTGATATAGTTAGTTTTTCGTCAGTTTTAATGAAATTTATTCACGAATTCGAAAACATGAAATCTTGCTTTGTCTAAAATCTCGTTTAAGTCTCGTGGGGGGGCAAAGCGAAGTTTACGATTGCAATTTTGTTTATCTAGTATAGTGCGATATCGTTAGTTTTTCGTCAGTTTTAATGAAATTTATAGTAATGTCTTTTTTTAAAAATTGTTAAATATGACTGAAATTAATAATAAAAAATCATTTAAATGAAAAATAAATTTATATTTAAATAAGACATGTCGGTCCGCAAGCGTTCAATATTAGTTAAAACTTTTTCAGTTGTATAAATGGCACTAGAGATGTCAAGGAAATTAAATTTATTAAATAATTTAAATGATTTTATAATAATATTGCTAGATAAGGAAATGTAGATCTAAAACAATTTGAATTTACCAAAATTAATTTTATTCCGCCAACCAGTCGGTTTTTCGATTAATTATTTCAAATTAATCTCAAATTAATTTATTTAAATAACATAATATAATTTACAGTCGTTCTTCCCACACATTTTGTCAACATCTCAAAATATTTACAAACAGCATTTACTAGTTTATCGCTGTATGTATACCTGTCAATCAATTTAGCAAATTGCAAGGTAAGATCCTGATAATTACAGGTGATGGAATGTGCCCAATAAACAGGATGTCCACCGACTTAGATTATTGATAATCTTTTAATTAGTCGCATGTTAGATTATTATGTAAATACATTTAAAATAAAGAAAATATCAAAATTAAACTTTCTAATGAGAATTTTTTTCGACGAGTTGTTGCATAGATTTTGAAGATATCAGTATTTCACCTATCAAAATGTTCTAATCAAAGCGATTTCTACTATGAGCACTTTTTATAATTATAATTATTATTTTTGTGTGTGAAAGACCTTAGGTTTGTAGACTTGTATCTTAACCACATGGCCACTACAGCCTCTAAATTTTATATTCTGAAACAAACTATCTTAATTTGTGAGACACTGTTCTTATGGGTATCAGATGTAAAAAGACAGTCTTAAAAATAAAAAAAAAATCTTAACAAACAGTCAAATTTTCTAGAAAGATGAATAAAGAATATATCAAGCTTATAGCTACACTGTATACATTTGCAATTAAATCCATATTTTTCTAAATTTGTTTGAGATACATTCGAAATTTTGAAAGAAAACAATAGATGTTTCAGAAATAAAATTTACAACATGATGTTTATAAATTATCCTTTCCGTGGGAAATTATTTTATAAATTATCCTTTCAGTGGAAAACTTTAAATATGATCACACATGAATAACATCAAATTTAAGTATGAAGATTGTCAATCTTTATTAATACAAATTGAAATGCTTTTTTGATGTGAACAGCCTGGAACACTACAATTTCGGTAGGTATGAAGAGTAAACGGGAGTTAACGAGAGAAATAAAAGACAAGTTGATTAACATATTTTGCCTACAGTAGGTTCAGTATACGCAGTTTAAAAATGAACAAATTAAAAAAATATGACTCTAAGATGATTTTTAATGAGTTTACGGCGAAAATATTTATGCATATGTACGATACTGTTCACCAATACATGTTAGACAGGAGTAAAAGGGAGAAAATATGGAGAAGTTAATTAACATATTTGCCTACGGTGGTAAATCCAGTATGAAAAAAATTAACAAAATAAAAAAAGAATTATGGCTCGATTCACTTAATTATAACTCTTCACTGATTAAGTTGGAAAGATTCGCAAAAATGTAATTTTAAGCTATACGCTTATTTATCATTACTGTGATGTGTGGTATATTGAAATGCAAGAGAAATACATCGTGTATTAAATAACAACTAACAGAAAAATATAATTTTTTTTTTTTTTGAATTAGTAAAGATAATATTCGATCAATACGATTCTTCTTAAAACCGGGATTTACATTTTATTTTTAATTGATCTTGATACATCTTCAAATGGTCAAGTACACATCCAGTTTTAAATGTATTTGGTTTTCAATAAACATCGCGGTAGACGATTTTATATTCCACCGCGGCAGAAATGTTCTTTGTGGTGGACCGCAGTGGGAATTTAATTCCTTCTAGTCGGCAATTTCAAGTCTTTTTTCCGATTTTAGATAATAAAAAGAATGTCCAGTTTTTTCAGCCGATTAACGTATATTTTTCCACGTGGAATGAAGAAGTTGTATTTAGATTTCAAACTCTACAAGATACACAACTGGTCACAAAAAATAATAATAATAATAAATAATAATAAATAATAATTATAATAATTAAAATTAAAAATAATGATAATAAAAACCCCACCTCAAAGCCAACAAGTACATAGGCTAAATGAGATTGGATTTCGATTTGCCCCCCCCCCCCCCCCCCCCCCCCCCAGCCTCGTTTTCAATTGTAAGAGTTACTTCCCCTGTCATGTTTTCGAATTGGTCAATGATAATATCTTATAAAAAAATGATTATATGACTGAAATTAATAAAAAATAATAATTTTAGTGAAAAGTTTATTTATATTTAAAAAAGACATGTCGGTCTGCCAGTGTTCAAAATTTATTAAACTTATTTCATATAAATGGCATTAGAGATGTAAAGGAAATTAGATTTATTACATAATTTAAATCATTTTATAATAATATTGTCAGATAAGGAAATGTAATTTTAATTCGCCAACCAGCCACTTCTTCGGTTCTTCGATAAATCATTTCAAATTAATCTGAAATTAATTTAATAAAATTACATAATATATAAAGTGTGATTTACATTCATTCTTCCCACACATTTTTTCAACATCTCAAAATATTTACAAATAACTTTACTAGTTTATCGCTGTATGGAAACCTGTCAATGAATTTAGCAAATTGCAAGGTAAGATCCTGATGATTACAGGTGATGGAATTTTTCTAATAAAGGGGGCCCAAAGTGAATTTATATAGTACGAATGCAATTGAATTCAAGTCAATTCGCCCCACGGTAAATTCGCCCCCACTTTCAACAAATTCGCCCCCATGTCAAAATCGCCCCCACTTTCAACAAATTCGCCCCCACGTACAAAATCGCCCCCATTATTTTCTAAACTTCATTTTGTAGTAATGACTTCTGAGTTGATTTATGACGACGTGCTAAAGTAAATTCCCCTGGTACCTGTGCTCTCCATCAGCGACAGAGGTAGTAGGTCTAAATGTCGTAGCTCAGTTGGTAGAGTAATCGCACCGTAAGAGGGAGGTCGTGATTTTGAACCCTATGGTCCAAGACCGTGAAGCACTCAGCATTATGATAGTTGGTGACGTCTCATTATAAGTGAAATACTTTTGACTTGGGAGTTAAACACCATTACTTAACTCAACTCTAAAGACTGGAGGCTACTAGACGGTAGTGGACGGTAGCAATATTTCACTTAAGAAAAGTTTGTATTGATTGATTAAGATATCCATACAAACAACAGCTATCGTCTAGTACCGTCTAATAGTTAAATATATTTGTCCAAGTTGAAACTGTGGACAGTTGGTGGTTAGAGGTAAAAAGCAATTCTACACCTACATATAAATAGAAGTCTCATCGCATACATTTGATGTTACCAGACACAGAGAAAAGGTTTTGTAAGGTGCGCGTGGTGTGTTAAAAAGGATGTTTTTTTTTTTATGATTTCCCTCAACGATGTAATCTATCAATACTCTGCTCTGATGTGATCTTTTACAAACACTAAATATTTTCTTTTTTCTGTACCCACTGTTGTGATTATATCATAATCGTACAAAGGACTTTTGATAATCACCATTTCAATATAAATTATTATAGTAATCACAACACTGTCTCATGTGTGAATTCAGTAAAGGCATTATGAATACTCAACATACCGGTAAATTGCAACACACACAATGCATATTTACAAATAATATGTTAACAGTGTTAATTTGGCATAATCGAGGTAAAATAAAATTAATAATAATAATAAAAAAAAGTTAAAAAAAAAAAGGTAAAATCTCAATAAAAGTGGGGGCGAATTTTCAAGAAGTGGGGGCGAATTTGAAGGGGGCGATTATGCAAGAATTGGGGGCGAAATTGACGGGGACGAATTTACTGGGGGCGAATTGACCTGATACCATGCAATTACAGGTGATGAAATTTGTCTAATAAACATGATGTCCACAGATACAGATTATTGATAATCTTTTAATTAATCGTATGTTAGATTATTATGTATATGTATTCAATATAAGAAAGTATCAAAATAATACAACTTTTTCGTGAGAATTTTTTGGCCAGTTGTTGCATAGATTCTGGAGATATCGTGATTATACTTGTTAAAAAAGTTCTTTTGAAAGCAAATTCTAAATCACTTTTTCATAATCATTATTATTATTTTCTTGTGTGAAAGACCTAAGATTTGTAGACTTGCATCCTAACCACTTGGCCACTGCAGCCTCTAATTTTAATGTTATGAAACAAACTACCGGTATCTTAATTTGTGACTGTGAGGCTCTATTCCTATTGGTATCAGATGTAAAAAGACTGTCAAAAATAATAAAAAATCTTAACAAACAGTCAAATTTTCTAGAAAGATGAATACAGAATTTATCAAGATTCATCAAATGCTTATAACTACACTGTATACATTTGCAATTAAATCCGTATTTTTCTGAATTTGTAAGAGATACATTCAAAATTTTGAAAGAAAACAATAGCTGTTTCAAAAATAAAATTTGCAACATAATTTTTATATTATTTTTGGTATTGGAAAATGTTTTGGTCGTGCACTTTTGGCTACTAATGAAAAAATTAATGTGAACCTAGAATATCTGAATTAATTTAATATGATTATGAATGGTTGTATTATTTAAAACTTCATAAAAAGTTACTTTTTTGTTCACCAGTTTCTTTAAATTTGTATTCATGAAATTTGCCAAAATACTGGTATTTCTTAAAGTGTACCACAAGTTCAACTATATATTTATAAGCCATGCTGCAAAACCAATGATTGGTGAAAGAAATGTTTGGCTTACTTTTTGCTTGAAGTTTTAAGTCTACAAGAGTCCCTTGTGCCACTAGCCCCAAAAATGAAAATAAAAGCTGGTAAATAATGTAAGTGGGCTAACTTAGGCCTGTCATTGCAATATTGGTCAGGTTTGTGACATTTTGTTCCTGTTCCAGCATGTTTTATCTTAGAACT
This sequence comes from Tegillarca granosa, assembly GCA_029721355.1. NCBI lineage: Eukaryota > Metazoa > Mollusca > Bivalvia > Arcoida > Arcidae > Tegillarca > Tegillarca granosa. Next base: position 8,203,527 of record CM056599.1, read on the forward strand.
GGACTGGTAAATGTAATTTTTGAAGATGAATAAACATATGACATGTTCTTATCATTTGTACAGATCTGTAATATGTGGTTTTATATATATATATATATATGTATATTAATATATATATATATTAATATACATGTATATAGTACAGATAATATCACTGATTTTTTTTTCTCAAGTAAATTACCATAACAATATATTTTATAATGTTGACTCCAATTTTTCCTAGGCCTTGGTCAGGATAGCAATCTCAGTTTATAGTTGAACGCTTAGCACATCACAATATGGATGAATCTGGAATTTTGCAAGATATAGATTTGAATTAATTTTAAAAAGATTAATTATTTTATTTCTCTTTAACTCTTAATAACATATTACTTTTATTGCAGGTTGTAAGTAATCAGAATTAAAGGAACAGCGTCACCAGTTTTATTCGGCAAGGCCAAGATGCCGCCAGTATCACAGAATGGAGGTGTTAAATCACTTGTAACAGATCAAATTGCCCAAAGTCGGGTGCTGGTTTACAGCAAAACTACATGTCCTTTTTGTGCTAAGGTGTGTATATAGACTGAGTTTGTTTGTTGTTTTCTTAATAATTACCATGTATAATAAATAATGGTTTTAAAGAAAGCATAAATGCAAGTCAAACTGTAAACATATTCTCTTAATCAATTATTGAATTTGCCAGTTGGACAAACTATCTGTTTTTTTTGTAATCAATAAATTACATAGAGGTGTTGTGTGTTATCTGAAAGAATCCAAAGAAGGAGTTCTAATTAACTTTAATACGGAAAACCCCCATAAAGCCAGATGAAAAGTCCACTTTACAAAACAATTGGCAGGTGATGCAACAGCATCTTGAAGGAATGTGTTTCAGTAGCCCTTAGGATAAACCCTTGATTTGGCTTTAACAGAAGGTTCTAGTTAAATGTCATTGACAACTGACTGCTTTATGTGGGGTTTGATAGACAGTTATAAAGAAATGACCTCATGTCAATTGCAGATCCAGAGAGTACATAATTCCAGGCAATATATTGGATGCATGTATAATCAGTTTCTTCCTTTGAATTTTTTTTGATGATTTTTGTCTTAAGTAAAAATTAAAAGTAGTAAGATGCCATATTTAAATTAAAGTGACTATAAAGGCAGAATGATGTTCAGTGGTACAGTGAAAGAACTGTTAGTGCAAACCATATTGTCATGTTTGTGATAATTTGTCTTCAACAACTGTTTAATTCTCAGTAACATACATGTAGATGACAGAAGATTTTAGATCATAACTTCAGTGTTTTGTTTAATAATGAGTGGATGCAAAGAAGATCAGAATATTATTTATTATCTTGCCCATATGAACATACATTTAAGTAGTGAGCGACTTGTGATTAAGAAATTCATTATTGTATCCACATACTTGTTAATTGTCATTATTCTTAATAAAGTTACATTTTATTACAGGTGAAGGATTTGTTTAAGTCATTAAAAATAGACATTGTTGTTGTTGAATTAAACAAAGTTGGTAAGTAATCATTTTTATATCCCTGTACTTTGATTTTGAAAAGTTGTTATACTGACTAATTTTCTTATAGAAAAGGAAAAAGAGTCTGCACAACAACTACAACTTCAACATCTATGAATGGATTTTAAACAAACTTGTCACCAATGTATAACATCTATCTTAGTGTAATTTAAGTCAAACTTTCTCTGACTAGTGTCTGTCCTTGTGAATTTGAAGCCAGACAGGTGAGAGGCACCGTGATCTGTAAGCCTGTGGTTTTTACAACTCTGCTACAGAGGCCTCTGTTGTGATAGACTGACAATTTTCTCATTCTAGTGTCTGTCCTTATGGGATGAAATCTAGACAGGTGAGAGGCACTGTGATCTGTAAGCCTGTGGTTTTTACAACTCTGCTACAGAGGCCTCTGTTGTGATAGACTGACAATTTTCTCATTCTAGTGTCTGTCCTTATGGGATGAAATCTAGAAGGTTAGAGGCACTGTGATCTGTAAGCCTGTGGTTTGTACAACTCTGCTACAGAGGCCTCTGTTGTGATAGACTGACAATTTTCTCATTCTAGTGTCTGTCCTTATGGGATGAAATCTAGACAGGTGAGAGGCACTGTGATCTGGAAGTCCGTGGTTTATACAATGCTACCACAGAGGCCTCTGTTGTAAAAGAGCGACAGACTTTCTCACTCTACTGTCTTTCATTTTGGGATTTGAAGCTAGACAGGTTAGAGGCACTGTAATTTGTAAGCCTGTGGTTTATACAATGCTAACACAGAGACCTCTGTTGTGATAAAGTGACAAAGTTGACAAAGGGAAATGAGTTTTTCTGTCTGCTGATAAGTCTGTAGTAAAATATGTTGTAATCCTGTAGTACATGTACTTTACTTTAAAGAGTCATCAGATTTCATTTTGTTAGATCAGTAAATGTTCCATTTAATAGCATTTATTGTGGGCTATTTTAACCCAGATTAGGCTTTATTGATGTAGGTTAAGTTTTATGTTCAGATTTTTAATATACATAAAGATGTAAAGTTTTCCAAAAATGAAATAAAACTGGCAAAGGTACAGTACTTGTGACAGCTATACAAACCATTGAAAAACATTACTTTAGTAATATACAGTTGCTTGTTTATATTGTTTTCATACTTGTAATATACTGGTATGTAAAAAAGATTTATTTTCACATTAATATTTATTTTTAGATAATGGATCAGATATACAGAATGCATTGTTTGAGATAACAGGACAGAGAACTGTGCCTAATGTATTTATAAATGGCCAACATCTAGGTAAGATATCATTTTATATTAGACAATTCTGTGTCACAATGTCTTAACTCTCATTACAAAGATTGTTATGTAAAAATTAAAAACAATGAAGTATTTCTTAGTTTTAGTTTTTTCTTGCATTAGAGGTAGAAATGACTTTATTGCATGACTTTATGTAAGGTTTTCAGTGGACATTTATGAGAAGGCCAAGTATGAGATAGTTAAAAGCAACAAATATAAAAACCAAGGAGTCTTTACTTAGCCCCTGCTCATTTAAATTTGTTACTAGATAGTACTTTGCAATAATGCCAAGGTGAGGGGATCATAGATTTGCATAAATATTTCCTTGACCCTTGCACTTTATTTTCAGCCTAAGGATTATCACCACATAACCCACTCTCTTTGTCTTGTCCTTCAACCAACATTAAATATTTTTTAAGGTAAATGACCCAAAGACCATGGTTTAAAAGGTTATATAGGAATTGGTCCTGCTTTCAGTTTTCCAAAACTCTAGAATGTAAATTTATCACTTCAAAACTTTATAGTCTTTTACTGGCAAGTAGAATTGTAAGAATACACAAAAACATTTCACTGCCATTTGTTGCAGAAGTATCAAATTGTGCTATGCATTGACTGCATATAGTAGTATGCATTGACTGCATATCTTTATCAAAATCATGTTTTAAAAAAAATAATGTTTTTCATAAACTAATCCCAGTGCATTTTTTTGAAGTCCTTTGAACTGCTTGAGTTCTTGTTTATAACCATGATTGACCATGACTATCTTGAAATAATGAAAAGAAACTTGGATGCAATTTTGACACCATATCATGCAAATGTTTATAACAAAGTTACATTTAAATATTCAAAACATTGAATTTGACAGTAACTAATTTGATTTTGTTTGGACATTAATTCTATACTAGTCCAGTATCATTTGAAACTTAAATTGCTGTTATTGATTGAAATCCCACTGAACCTGTTTTACTGGTACATTGTTACACATCTATCTTCATATACTTGCAAGCATTTTTCTCATTTCCATAGTTTTATGCACCTTGACAACTACATGGGCAGGTGATGAAAAGTACTTGTTTGGCAATCATAAATGTTCTTTTTTGTCAGTTAATTTCCTGTCTTGTTTTAGATGTGCACACATTGCTTTGACATTTAATCATGACATATTGATAATTTGTTGATCCATTAAAGTGTAAAAACTCGTTAACAGGTATGATTTACTCGGGTAATGCAACACCTGGGACAACCTGCTCAATAAAGTTGGCATTTAATCCTGAAAGAATATAAATGAGAAAAAATCTATTGATTGGACAAACAAATGCATCATTTCTCTCCCTAGGAAAAAAAACCCTCTTCAATTAATATCAATAAAAAACAAATTTGTTCCCTGAAATATCATTTGTTAAAAGTTTTATGAAGTATTTAGAATACAGTTATTTAAATTTCACATTGAATAATAATTAAATGGAGTGACAGTTTAAATTTAGTTGTTAAGATTTTAATTTCCATTTAGTTAAAAGCATGACTTTATTGATTTTTGTATTGATTACAGCTTAATTAATTTCTGTTTACTCTGGTTTATACTGAACAAATTATAGTTCACTTACACTAATTATCATGTTGTTAAATAGAGTGTAAATGGAACAGTTTAAAACCTGTTACCATGGAAACACATGTATGTAACTTTTATTTATTTGTGGTCAAACTTAAAAGTTTTTAGAGTATCTCTTTTTCAGACAGAGATGTTTTACTTTTCTGATGATACATGTATGTCATACATTATTTTATATAGCTTTATGATGTATGGCACAGGTTGTGTGGCACATCAATCTCCATTACTGTTATAGATTTTAGTGCATATGCACCTAAAATGTATAGTATAGTACTGGAAAACCATTTTTCTTTACTCTTAAGATTTTTTTTAGTCTGATAGATTGCCATCAAATGTTTAAACCAAAACCTGTCCTAGGTATCCCCAGGTAATTAATTGATACTATATCATGATAGGTTTACAAAGTTTAATTTTTTACAGATAATTTATTTGTCTACAAGGTCATGTGAGCTTATGGCATGGCGCAGCTTGTGTATGTCCGTGTGTGTGTGTGTGCGTGCGTGCATCATTAACACCTATTTTCGACTTCTCCTCCAAAACTGCTGTACAGATTTCATTGATACTTAGTCAGAAGCATATATGGGCCGGTGCAATTCAGATTTGTTCATGGCATTGCCATGGTTACCAAAACTAGGTCAAGGTGACCTAGGGGTCCAAAAATCTTAAGAAATCTTCTTCTCAAAAAAAGTTGATGTGATATTTGGCTTCTCTAGAGTCTTAAGCCTATATATTGTTCATTTCGTGAAATTTGGTCGAAAAATGAGTTACGCGTTTTTGCATTTAATTTAAAAAATTTCGTAAAATGGCTTCAAATTGTTATACCTTGAATATTTGAACAGATAATGACATGAGGTTTTCAGTTTTGACTTTTTTCTTGAAATGACCTTTAAATTGGGTCAAGGTCACAAATCAAGATCATGACCTAATTTGTGATTTATGCAGTTTTAAGCAATTTTCTTGCAAATATTAAGAGATATAAGAAATCAAAACATTCTTAAAATGTTCCCCATGACAAAATTGAAAAAGGTATCAAGTTTGGTAACTATATGATAATCCATGTAGGAGTTGTTGCCCCTGAAATGTTATTTTTTGCTTATAAATACTAAAATTGTGCATTAGCTTAAGAAATAATATTTTTGTATAGGCATGTATATTAGAATATTGTAGGTATTGTGACAACCATCCTTTTGATATATGGTTCAAGGTCATATTATCAAAGGTTAAGGTCATAGGTGCAGAAGGTGACTTAAGTTGCTAATTATCTTGAAAACTGTTAACTTTTTGTATAGGCATGTATATTAGAATATTGTAGGTATTGACATGGCAGTAATATATATGGTTCAAGGTTAATATGTGCAAAGGTCAAGGACATAGCTGCATAAGTAGACTGAAATTTGTTAATGATTTGGAAATTATTCATTGCATTACAGTTACATCATGCATATTATATAAGCTACTTATAAATGAAATGTGACTGGATATATTTCTGATTAAGTTTTGTGGCAGTTCTTAACTTGACAAAACTTGTAAGTTTCTGTACCTAATATATTGTCTTTTGTGCTTTGCAAACAATTTTGGACATATCCTCAGGTGAGTGTTAAGGCCATGGGCCTCTTGTTTTTTTGCCTACTCAAAAATGAGTCGCCAATTTTTTCAAAAGCACTATTGAAATTGAAAATTCAGACATATAGAGATAGGGTTGAAAATAAAGATGTTACTTACCTTCTATAATTTTTTGCTCAACTGTCTTTAGCCACTTGAGCTTATGGCATGGCGAAGCATGTGTGTGTGAAAACTTTAATCTTCTCTGAAACTGCTGCAGTGCTGGGCCATACAAAATCATATTTGGTGTGGAGGGTCCCTACTAGGGACTCCCTACTCCCTAGGTGAAATAATTTAAAGTTTGTACAAATCAAATTCTTGCTACATCCAAGATGGCTGCCATTGCTACATCCAAGATGGCTGCCATTGCTATAAATACCATAGCAAAAAGTCCAAAACGGACATAACAGGTTTAATCATCAACCGATTTAGTTCATATTTTATATATAGAAAGTAGATAGATATCCATTTAACATATATAACTGGAATTTCTGTCACTCACTTTTGTAATTAGCTCATAATTAGCAGAATATGCAAATAAGCTGCTATTAACAGCTAATTCTTTTAAAATCTTCTTCTCTGAAACTACTGAGCCAAACAAAACCATATTTGACGTGGAAGGTCCCTAGGTGGAATAGTTTAAACTTTTTAAAAATCACCTTCTTGCAACATCCAAGATGGCCTCCATTGCTCTAAATAGCAAAAAGTGCTAAATGGTCATTTCAGGTTTAATTTTCAACTGATTTAGTTCCAATTTTATAAATAGAGTAGATAGGTAGACATTTTACTTCTATAACAGGATTTTTGCCACATTTATAATTAGCTTGTAATTAGCAGAATGTGCAAATAATTTGCTATAAATAGCTTTTAAATTTTTTCCCACTGAAACTACCTCATCAAATAGAACCATATTTGGAGTGAAGGGTCCCTAGATGTAAATTTTATACAGATCAACTTCTTGTGACATCCAAGATGGCCAACATTGCTATAAATAGCAAATGTGCTAAATGGCCATTACAGGTTTAATTATCAACTGATTTAGTTCAAATTTGATATTATGGAAAGTAGAGAGATAGCCATTTAACACATGTAACAGGTTTTTCCCTCACATTTATAAATAGCTCATAATTAGCAGCATATGCAAATATTCTGCTATTAATAGCTGTTTCTTTAAAATCTACTACTCTGAAACTACTTGGCCAGATGGGACCATTTGGTGTGGAAGGTCTCTAGGTCAAATAGTTTGAATTTATAAAAAAAAAACCCAGCTTCTTATGGACACTGTTGCTATAAAATGAGATGCAACTTGTCTGCCAGTTGAGCGATACAGGCCCTAATGGATCTCTTGTTTTTTCATTGTTTTTTTATTTTTATTTTTCGTAGATGCTTAAATGAATATGAATAAATAAGCCATATTTTTTGCATTTCGATAAAATTAGCAAATTAATGGGGTATAAATGATAAGCTTTTCTTAAGGCTCAGGTATTTCAAATATGGTAATCACTATTTCTAATGTTGAAAATTGAAGATGTAAGTTGGCTCATTTATAAACATTTTAACTGGAAAAATATTAGATCTAAAACAAATTTGTTAAATATACTGTTTATTCTTTTATTCTCATTTTACAGGAGGTTGTGATGATACTTTAAAAGCTCATAGTGAACAGAGATTGATGGCAATGATAAGCTCTGAAAGATCAAGTTACGATTATGATCTGATTGTAATAGGTGGTGGATCTGGAGGATTGGCTGCAGCAAAGGTAGGATATATCAAGATACATTGAAACCTGTAAGCCAAATTCTTCTTGAACAAAAGATTTTCTTTGGATTGGACAGATATTCACTTTAGATACATGTAGGTTAATGAAATAACATTTTTGGTATGTTCTGGAAAAATTATTTCACTTAAGACAGATTTTCAGTTTTTCTGAGTTCAGTTAAGATAGGTTTAGGGTAAAATTAGTCATGGTTCGGTACAGACAAAATTTTTCCCCCCAAGAAATTAGATTAGATTTGATATTGGCATGATTATCATCACTTCTGGAAACTAATGAATTTGCAAGAAATCATTATTCAAATTCCAGTCAGTCAAATCAAGAATTTTAAAGTTCATCAAAATTCATGCTTATTGATAGTTGTAATGGGGCATCAAAATTCATGCTTATTGATAGTTGTAATTGGGCATCAAAATTCATGCTTATTGATAATTGTAATGGGGCATCAAAATTCATGCTTATTGATAGTTGTAATGGGGCATCAAAATTCATGCTTATTGATAGTTGTAATGGGGCATCAAAATTCATGCTTATTGATAGTTGTAATGGGGCATCAAAATTCATGCTTATTGATAGTTGTAATGGGGCATCAAAATTCATGCTTATTGATAGTTGTAATGGGGCATCAAAATTCATGCTTATTGATAGTTGTAATGGGGCATCAAAATTCATGCTTATTGATAGTTGTAATGGGGCATCAAAATTCATGCTTATTGATAGTTGTAATGGGGCATCAAAATTCATGCTTATTGATAGTTGTAATGGGGTCTCTTTACCAGATGTGAGTGACCAGAAAAATCACTGCAGTAACAATTTTATCAACAGGAGTTGGTGAATGAAAATATTGTGTGATTATCAATATTTGAACATTAGTTTATGACCAGAGACAAAGTAGGTAAGAAAAACATTTAAATGCTGAATTAGTTGTAAAAAATCTAAAATATAAAGAAGAAAATTATCAATATTGTCCTAAAGCTGAAGTATTACAGAGAAATTACAAGTAATTTTGGATAAGATCTTTAGGGTAAAAACTGGACACACCTTTTATTTATATTTGTTTTATAAATATCTATAATGTTTTGTTGCTTGTTCTGTTTCAGGAAGCAGCTGATCTTGGGAAAAGAGTGGCTTGTTTTGATTATGTACAGCCTACACCAATAGGTACAACTTGGGGTAAGTTTAAACTAATTCATCTTCAAAATATTCACATTTAAAACCCTGTTTCTTTACAGCAAAATATGAAAGTAATAAAAAGGAACAATTTTCATTGAGGGGAAATATTTCTGATCAGCAAATTTGTAAAGTTTACATGGTGTTATAAAAGTGATCAAACGTTATATTTTAGTTTTCCCATAAGTAGAGCTAAAAGTGATCACAAGTTAAATTTTTAATTTTCCCAAAAGTAGTGCTGTTATTTGTAGAAATTGAGTATGAAAATATTGAGGATAATAATATTGATATACCAGGATATCAGTACGGTAAATTACAATAATAGAAACATTGTCAGAGTATTCATCATTCAAGTTCAGTGCAAGACAGTTTATTTGTGCTTTAATTATATTGCAATTTGATTGGTTAGTATTTTCCAGATGATGATTCCAGTAAAATAAGATTAGATTTAAAATAAACTTGCTGTTTTTATTATTTAATTTCCTTTAGATAAAAGTGATATCTTGAACTTTTTTTAACAGTACCTTAGCTGAATTTTACATGTGAAAGTTATTTATAGCAACTTGATTGGTCATTGGTTTTCAGATAACTTCTGTCATTGTGTTTGTATTTTATTGAGATTTAGTTATTTTGTTCATTTTTCAAGCACCTAAATTAAATTTGAAGTTTATCCAAATTTAAGCGTCATTTGTTAGCATATTAGAAATCAATAAAGCTAATGGTTTCTGGATAATAAAATTTGTATTTCTGGTTGGATTATGTTGTTTTCTAAGTACCTCAGTCAATAAAATGTGTTTGTATTGGTAGTGATAGTACACTATCACCTACTTATAGTTACAATGACATGTAAATAATACAAATAATAGTGCTAACTTGGCTGTTATCATATACATGTTTATTTGCACAAATTTGGTCATTAAAGTAGGGTATTTTATATTAATGCTTTATTTTCAGGTCTTGGTGGAACATGTGTAAATGTTGGATGCATTCCCAAAAAATTAATGCACCAAGCTGCTATACTAGGTAGGGTAGAATTGTGTAAATCTATCTGTAATTGTAAATATTAAAACTTTGCACATATTGAATTTTTAAAGAATACAACTTTAAATAATAGTATCTGTTTAACCATGCAACCACCTGTGTCTATATACAACAGATATTTTTTGTTGATAAAATTGTTACCAGCTGTTGAACAGACATTTTAACACTACTGATATTGTTATGTTGTTAACAGCTGTTCTTTCTCCCCCCTCTCTCCCTCTCTCTCCCTCCCCCCCCCCCTCTCTCTCTCAATTACCTAATCTACAGCAGTTAATTCTTTTTGAGATATAGATACCTCGTCAGAGGTAATTATACCAATGGCATCAATACATCGTAAGTTAAAGTACAGTCGAACCTGTTAATTAATACCTCTGGACAGCTTTAAATGTGATTTTTAAAAGCAGGTTCTCATTATAATCATATTATAGACATGACATACTTTGGTTTCACTTTAATATATTATAGCATGATCCATGGACTTTTGAATTAAGATACATGTCTTCTGGTGATAAACATGGACAGGTTAATCCATTAACTTGTAATTGTTTATTTCATAATATAATATCCCATACCAGACTTTTCATTATAGTATACTGCCAGACCTGTTTTGTACCTACGTGTGTAGGGAGCTTTAATCTACAGATGATCTTTACAAACTGATGTGACAGTTATAACGTTTTACAGTATATAATTTATAAATTGTCTTCAGCTTATGTTTGTTGTTGTTTTACTAGGTGACCTAGATCAATCATACTACATCCTGTTTATCATTCCTAGGTCTTAGTCATGTTTATTTATTAGATAATCTGTGGTATAAAACTTAAACAAAAATTACCATAACTAGAGTTTTATGTAGTTTAGAAAACTAGCCTTAATCAGTAAGCAGGCAGCCTGTAGTAATACATAAAAATTACCTCTAAAACAACATTAAACATCTGTTGAAACAATTTAAGATTTACCTTAAACCAATTCTATTGTTCTAGACTGTTAGTCCTACACTATTAATGTTAGGTCCTTTTCCATTTGGGCCTTAAGTTTATAATAATAACCTATTACATTTGTATTGTTTTTGGCTCACCTGGACACTTTGTCCTGATGATATACACTTGTAATTTGTATGCCAATCCATCATCTGTCAACCTTTTATAAATAAAGTTTATGATCATAGTTTTTGTTTTATCTTCATTAAACTTGCTCAGAATGATCAAAATGATTTTTGTATGTGGGTCATGTTAAATTAAAAAATAACTTACTAGGTCAAATAATTGAAAAGTTATGTTAACACTGTATTGTTTTTCCAATTTCTGTATCAAAATTTTTCAGAATATTCTGATAAAAAGATTGTTCAAGCGAATTTGTGGGTCACAGTTTGTGAAAATGTAGGCTAAAAGATTGTTCAAGTATATTTGTGGGTCACAGTAGGGGGAAAATGTAGGCTACATGGTTATATTATAGAAAAAAATTGTGAACACTAGACATTTTTCTTGTCCAGTAGTTTAGCACTCTTGTTCAGCATTAAAATTATTCTCTGGCAAAGCCTTCATGTTTCAAATATTATCCTCTGATTATCATCAATACAAATGCATATGTAATCATTATAAATAAAACTATAAGTTGCAAAAAGGGTTAAAATAAATAATAAAAAAGGAAAGAAAAAAAGTGATGAAATGTGCATTATATTTGAAAAGTTCAACCTGATGCTAAAACATTGACAATATTAAAGTTTAGTTTGATGGATATCATATGTCTTAATGTATAAAAACATGAACAAAAAGATTGACATTGAATTTACAGTTGTAATGCTTTATTCAGATTGAATTTGATTTACATAAATTGATGTCATATACAGGAAAACCTTTTATAATGCCCTCGATAACTCTGTTACCTTGCGTATTGCCAATCTATTTTAAAGTCCAAAAATCTTATATCTTCTTTGATTTTGTCCTTATAAATCACCCTAGCTATATCACCCACTGCCTAAATCTGGCTAGATAAATAGTAGCAGTGAATCAAAGTTTTACTGTATATACATATACATAATACAACTGTGTATTTTGTGATGGATCAAAGGAATAGTGCTTCCCTGTCTTTGGACAACCTTTTATTTGCCATTCACAGAATCTTTTAACTCCTAGATTATAGTACAGAATTAGACTCAATCATGACATTTCTACTACTTTGTGTATATTTTAGGACACAATTTAGGAGATGCGAGGCATTTTGGATGGGATGTACCTGAAGGTATTAAACATAACTGGGAGAAGATGAAAAATGAAATACAGGTTTGTATCTAGGCATAGACTGTAATTAAATGATAATATAGACATGTTGATGTTAAACTAGTTATAGGATATAACTCCATTATATTTCAGATCAACTGTTTAGGGAAAAAAACGATGTCAATTTATTATAGTTCCTCTAACGGCTTAGACTATTCAGTTGTCAAGATCAGAACAATCCTGTTAAGAGTATAGTGTTTAATCCTGTTACTCATTACAATGCAGAGTTGATTCTTTTACCAAAGTTAAAATTGTCATAAATTCTTGTATTTTAGTCATCTTGCATAATAAAAGAATGTAAGGCATTTGGAACTAAATAAAATGTATGACTAACCATCATGATTAAACTTAAAGGGGGAAATGGTGAACATTGTACAGACATTTAGTCATATGACAAAAAATGTCTGCTTTCTCATTAAAGAGGGAATGTTTTCTTTTACTAGACATCATAGATAAGGTGCTTCCATCTTTGACTTGCCCCTTCTAATTAGAATTTAGAATTCATGGTTACAAAAAGAATAACAGTCAAACTTCAGTTATTTGAACTTCTATTATTTAAATACCTTAGGTTATTCAAAGTTCTTGGTAGGCCCCGACTGCCCTGCACTATAACTTTTTGGTTTCGATTCGTTTAAAATTCTGTAAAATCATAAAAAAGTGTATTGCATGCATAAAGTATGGTGTACTCCCTCTGGATGGCCATTCTTACTTTGTGTCGTATGAATTACCATGTGTATTTGTTTTCGTACCCGATGGCATTTAATTTTGTTTTTTATTGAAATCAAATTAATATGTTTGTTTTTATGGATTATAAACTCACACCAATAAAACACTTCCAATGTGCAATATAATACTGTTGTGTCTTAAGATAACCTGCGGTGGATCGAAGTTTGAAGTTCCAAATTCACTAATTTGATTAATCGAACCCCCCAATTATTCACACCTTAAATAAAGACCCTTCAACTTCAAATAATCGAAGTTTGACTGTATTATCTTTGTCCATCATCAGTGTAAATTTGTGCCAAACTATGTGTGAGAAATTGTGGCTTCCCCTTACCAAACAGAGTTTGCAATAATGGAATCACTGTATCTTTCTGTCATTGGTGTGGCTTTTTGCCCCAAAATGTGTTTAAAGATTGTTGCATGATGTCTAATATTTAAAGAAATTTATTCTATATTATGTATAGTTTATATATAGTGTATAACACTAATTTTGTTCTGTTATTTGTTTTACAGGACCATATAGGATCTTTAAACTGGAAATATAGGGTCTCACTTCGTGATAAAAAAGTAGATTACCATAATGCTTATGCAGAATTTGTAGACAGACATAAAATAAAGGTAAATTGTATCCCATAGCAACAGAGCATAAAGTTTATGTGTCTTTATTGGCTGATTTTTCTTGAAAATGCCAAGTTTTTCAAAATTTTTGATTGGATAAAAATTCAGGGTTTTGTGTCCCAATGGGACAGATTTAAGAAAGGGTCAAAATCTAGACAGTCTTGAAGCATCAAAGTCTTAAAACATGCAAACTTTTGGGAGATTTTAGACTTGCTAAGGATATATTCAAAAGTTTTGTACAATTTGGCTTTTTAGCTCACCTGAGCTGAAAGCTCTGATGAGCTGTCGCTATCCATCCTCGTCCGTCGTGAATCATCCTTTGTCTGTCATGTGTCATCTGTCATGCATAAACTTTAAACATTTTTATCTTCTTCTCCAAAACCACTTTGACAAATTTAATGAAACATGGCTACCATCATGCCTGAATGAAGGCCTTTCAGATTTGCACAAATGAAGGAGTTATGTCCCCTTGGGGCCCCATAAGGGGGAAATAGTAAAAAAAATAAATAAACATCTTCTCCTTTAAATGTACAAATGGTATACCTTAGTTATTTAATTTAAAACATCCTTAGGTCATCTAGTTTCAGATTTGCACAAATGGTAGCATCAGGGCTCAAAATGGGGAAATGGCAAGGCACTTAGTGGGTACATTGCTAAAAATTATGTATTTGTCCATATATCTTGAAAACTTTTTGTATAGGCATGTATGTTAGAATATTGTAGGTATTGACATGACGATCATTTTGATACATGTATATGGTTTAAGGTCATGCATTCAAAGGTCAAGGTCATAGCAAGATAAGAAAACTGAAATTGCTATTTATCTTGAAAACTTGACTTTTTGTATAGACATGTGTGTAAGGTTATTGTAGGTATTGATATTATTGTGATTTTGGTATATGGTTCAAGGTCATAGGTTCAAAGGTTAAGGCCATATTTGTATAAGAGGACTTTAATTGCTGATTTTGTTGAAAGCTATTAACTTTTTGTATAGGCATGTAAATAAGAATATTGTAGATAGTTCTATGATAATCATTTTGATTTATGTTTCAAGGTTATAGGTTTAAAGGTTAAGGACATAGCTGTGTGAATATACTAAAAGGGTTATTGATTTTGAAATTATTCATTGTACTACAGTTACTTCATGTCTATTAGGTACTTAAAAATGAAATGTGACTAGATATTTCTGATTAAGTGTAGTGGCATTTCTTAAACTAGGAATGTTTCTGTACTTGATGTATTGTCTAATTGTGCTTTGCAAACAATTTTGACATTTACTCGGGTGAGCGTTAAGGCCCATGGGCCTCTTGTTTTTATGTAACAATATATAGAGTGTCATACATATAAATGATTAAATGTCTTGTTTGTTGTATGTTTTAGGCAAAGAATAAAAAAGGAGTTGTGATAGAAAAAACAGCTAAAGATTTTATATTGGCAATGGGAGAACGACCAAGATATCCTGATGTACCAGGGGCCAAGGAATATGCAATTACCAGGTAAGAATATTTTGATATTTTTTGTTTTCACAAGTTTTTAGGCTATTGATATGTTCAAAATTGAATGTTGAAATTCTTTTTGTTGGCTGCACTTGCAGAGACATATGAACTTAATTGGAGATTTGCATAATATTTTCAGCCCTATGAAAGTTCTTAAAAGCTGAGCTTGTCTCTATTACTTTCAAAGACAGATATTTTACAATTTTGGACTAAATTATGTGTTAACTACTTCTTTCATTTCTGGTTTTTCATACATTAAGTTTCACAGTGTCCTTAGTGGTTGGTTCCCTCCTGTCATTTCTATGTGCAAAGAATAAGAGGGTATTTGGTTTTTCATTGTTACTTTAATAGATAAACAAAAAAAAAAAAATAATAATAATAATAAAAAATTTAAAAAAAGGAAGAAACCATATTTATGGTATGTTAAAATAAAAGCAAAAGGAAATTAAAGACTAGTTTTGTTTTATATTTTGCAGTGATGATCTGTTTTCATTGAAGTATTGTCCTGGAAAAACATTATGCATAGGAGCTTCATATGTATCTTTGGAATGTGGTGGATTTTTGAATGGACTTGGATTAGATGTAACCATCATGGTGCGATCAATACTGCTGCGAGGCTTTGACCAACAAATGGCAGGAATAATTGGAGATCATATGGAAAATCAGGGTATCAAATTTATCAGGCCTTGTATACCTGAAAAGGTAGGTTTATTTGATGTAGTTATTGATGTAACAATTCAGTCAGTAAAAATACTTTGTTTACATCAAGATTTTACCAACCATACAAAATTTAGGCCTAAGGAGATGTGTTAATTTCTCTCTCTTACTCTTCATGGAAAGTTTTTTTTAATGGAAAGTTCATGTTTGTGTAAAGTTTTCTCAATTTGGACATAAATTTAGTCTGTTTTTTCCATTTTCATAATTTTGAAAGGTAAACAATTCCATATAAGTACATTACAGTACAAAATCAGTCTGATAGCTTGTAGAAAGTAAATGGCAGGTATTCTGTTGTTATAATAATACTGTACAACTACAGTTTACCATCACAAACTGTTCATTTAGATTTTAGTGTTTGCAAAAGTGATTGTTAATAATGAATGTGAGACTACTTAAAAATAAATAAATGAAAAAAAAAAAAATAATAATAATAATAAATAACAGAAAAGAGCATTATATTGAGTTGTTTTCCCCTTGGTATAGATTTCTTTGAGTCGGTAAAAGTGCAAGCATAATAAATTATACAATATAATTTTTTTTTCAGATAGTAAAGCTAGAAGATGGAGAACCAGGGAGGTATAGAGTACATGGAAGATATTGTGATGGAACAGAATACACCGATGAATTTAACACTGTAAGGGGTGCTTCTATTATTTAATTGTTTTAATTCATGTTCTTATGGTTGATTGATCATTTAAACTTTTAAAAAATTACATAGATATAAATATGTTGATTTGAATATATTTATTTTGAGTATTAAACACATGTGTTGAGCAAATTTGTATTTGTAGCTTTCAAAAAAAGGAAAAATAGAATTAAATAAATTACAGATTACTAGTTTAGTTCTCTAATATACAGAAAAAATCATAAATTGCATAAAATCCTGAAAGAGCATTTATTATCCCATTGCAGATTTGTTAACTGCAGAAATGTTGTCACATATTTTGATGGAAACTTTGATAAATGTCTATTATAAACGAAATATGTCAAATCTTAAGTAAAACCTTTAAGTAACTGTCAAAACTTTGTTGTCTTTTGTTGTTTTGTAGATTATATTTGCTATTGGAAGAGATCCATGTACATCAGGGATTGGTTTAGAAAACATTGGTGTAAATACTAACAAGTAAGTCTTAGTAGTTTTCTAATTTGCCTCTGTTGCTATCTATCTATCTACTTACTTACATGTACTTACTCACTCACTCACTTAATCACTCGCTCACTCACTCATTGCAATCCAATCCAATCTAACCTAATCCAATCCAATTCAGTCCAGTCCAACCCAATCCAATCATCCAACCCAGCACAGTCCTATCCAATCCAGGTGTGAGTAATTTGTCAGTTTAAATTCCAAATACTCATGGTTTCTTCCAGGTATCCAGTTTTCCCACTATCCAAAAACTAACAACTTCCATATAAAACACAAATAATCTTGGAAAGAAAGTAAAACACCATTACTTCTCTACTTTGTAAATTCAAAGTATTTTGTATAGATTGTCAAATATTTAGCTTTTGTTTTCCTAGGCAATTACTTATGGCTCTGGTTTCACAATTGATCCTTATCTAATATTTTTCTTAACTAAAATTTATAAGATTTAGACATCTCTTTTTGATTAACAAATAAACAATTGTGATAAAACTAAATACAGATTGCACAAGCTTTGAAGTGATTTTCAAAATGTCACCATAAATTCTTGAATAACTGAACAATTAACCAAATTATCAAGATTTCAAATTTGACAGATTTAAGTTAAGGAAAATCTTAGTTAAAGAATGAAACTGGGCTATGATGGAGCCAACTTTTAGATTGCATCATCAAGTATTTAAGTTTATCAATTGACAAATGCCAGCAGTTTTTAGCTCAACTGGCTAAAGCCAGATGAGCTTATGGCATGATGCGCACGTGCGTGCGTCCGTCCGTCCATTAACAGCAAAAACTCAGAAACTATAGGGCCAATTTTAACAAAACTTTGCAGGAATGATCCCTAGAAGAAGTAGATGAAAATTTGTACAATTGGTTTCCATGGCAACCAAAAGTAGGTCACAGCGATCTAGAATGTAAAAAACCTAAAATAAGCTTCTTCTCTGAAACCATAGGTTATATGCAAAATCCGATGTGATATTTAGCTTCTAGACACCCTTAAACATATAGGTTGTACATTTCGTGAAATTCTGTTAAAATCTAGGTTACGCGTTTTTAGCATTTTTCTGTCATACTTCGTAAAAAGTGAAATAAGGCTTATAATGAGATATCAACTTTGAAAATCTTCTCCTCTGAAACCATGAAGCCTTCAGCTTTCATATTTAGCAGTTAATATCAGCTTGAGCCCCTTAACCAAGTTTGTACAAATGGTGGCCCCCCGGTCTTTTTTTGGCCCCACCCCCTGGGGTCCATATATCTGCTTATGCATATATGGCTTATAATGGAAAATCAACTTTGAAAATCTTCTTCTCTGAAATCATGAAGCCTTAAGCTTTCATATTTGGCAGTTAATATCAGCTTGAGCCCCTTTACCAAGTATGTACAAATGGTGGCCCTCAGTCCATTTTCGGCCCCACCCCAGGAGTCCATATATCTGCATATGTATATATGGCTTATAATGAGATATCAACTTTGAAAATCTTCTTCTCTGAAACCATGAAGCTTTAAGCTTTCATATTTGGCAGTTAGTATCAGCTTGAGGCCCTTTACCAAGTTTATACAAATGATGGCCCCTGGTCCATTTTTGGCCCCACCCCAGGGGTTCATATATATCTGCATATGCATATATTGGAAATCAAGTTTAAAAATTTTCCTCTCTGAAACTGTAAGGCATAATGCTTTTATATTTGGCATTTAATATCAGCTCAAGTCCCTTTACCAGGTTTGTACAAATGGTGGCCCCTGGGCCATTTTTGGTCCCACACCAAGGGCCAATATATCTACATATGCATATATGGGAAATCAAATTTAAAAATCTTTTTCTCTGAAACTGTAAGGCTAAAAGCTTTCACAATAAGCTCAAGTCCCTTTACCAGGTTTGTACAAATAAAGGCCTCTGGGCCATTTTTGGTCCCACCCAGGGGTGCATATATCTATATATACTTATATGGGAAGTCAAATTTAAAAATATTCTTTTCTGAAACTGTAAGGCCTACAGATTTTATATTTAGCATTTAACATTAGCTCAAGTCCCTGTACCGAGTTTATATAAATGGAGGCACAAGAACCATTTTTGTCAGTTGAGCTCCACAGGCCCTTTTGGGCCTCTTGTTGATTGAACTAAATGTGCAGTTAATGTTCATTGATCTTCTGACGGCTCTTGCAATAAAATTTTTAATCGAAACATTATCCTTATTTAGAAATGGATTTGTTGTGGTGGATGAGAAAGAACAAACATCTGTCCAAAATGTTTATGGTATAGGAGACATCATAGAAGATAAACCAGAGTTGACACCTGTAGCTATCCAAGCAGGACGATTGTTAGCGAGACGCCTATGTACAGATAGTACAGCACTGGTATGATTATATAGTTATAATTTAACTAGTTGAAAGTTATTAAAGACAGTCCTGTATAATGTTTCTCTCACAATTTTCAGGCTGGGGTAAACTTGTTTTAGATTAATAATTTCACAGCCTTATTTAAAATTTATTGAAAATTAAACATCTGTAAGTCTGATAGATGTTGATCTTTTACATTGGTTGGGGCTATTTTGATAATATATTTTACAGTGGTGGGGGGTACAATCTGCACATTTTCTCTACTGTCGGATTGGTAAATACCGCATTTTTTGTTGTGTTTTATCATAAATAAAAATTAAATCCGAACGCCAGGAAAAAAAATCTGTGTTCATGTTTTGACTACGTTTAACCCAAATAATAGACCACACCAGACAAACAAATACTGCATGGTGTACAAGGGAGCTAATCAAAACAGATTTGATAACGTCCAAGGAACCACGAAAGCAAACTGATAACAGAAAAGTCTGAGGTGTCAAAATGGCAGGACACGAGGTGCCTAGCGCTAGCCAGGTGTCTGGCTGGTCATGCATCGATGTTTGTGACTGGATATTATATATTGTGGCTCTTCAAAGTTCCTGTTAAAATAAAGGTTATCATTTTACAAGTATGATGATGAAACTAAATGAATGATTGTAAAAAGATAAAGTGTGTAATTGGCCCCATATTCAGAGTGATTATAAATGATAAATAATAAACAGTTGTATATGGAAAGGGATTGAAGTCTTGAAATAATCATCGATTCAGTTTTCTTGGGATTAAAAGTTACCAACCAGGTATTTATTAAAAGCAGTATAATATTCAAAACTATTAAAATTAAAATTGATTTCATCATTCAATTAACTTTCAAAGAACTGCCCACAAGACACATTTGGATACTTACTTACTTTATCTATATATTGATTAGATCTTGTCCAAAGCTTACTCCTGGTATCATCATTTTGCAAGACTATAAATAATTTTTTTTCTGTTGGTGTGGGGTTTTTGTCAAAAAGAAAAATCATTGGTAGGGGGTAAAAAATTAAAAAATTTCTCTTGGTGGGACTATGCAAAAAAAAGGAGTTCCACCCCCGGGTGGTAAATTTTAATGGAATAGCCCTAAGCACAATCAATGTTAAATGATAAATATTTCCTACAAGCTTCAGGAATATTTTATCTTTGCATACATGTATTTTGTTTCAGTGTGACTACATTAATGTAGCTACTACAGTATTTACTCCTCTGGAGTATGGCTGTATTGGATACTCAGAAGAAGATGCAATAAAGAAATATGGAGAAGAAAACTTAGAGGTAGAATTACTTTTATAAAAAGTCTTTCAAAAATTCTTCTTCCCTTTTTGTCATGTGGAAACTTTCAATCTTCAATCTTAGACTTTTTTAAGTTTAAAAAAATACTAAATTTACACATACAATTCAGCCCTCAAAGTGGGTTTCAAAACTAAGTGGCCAGCTGGCCACCAATTTAAATTTTCTGGTGGCCAGTGGAAATTCCAAGTGGGCAGGCAATCTTTTCTTCCAAATGATGAAAAATTAAGGCAACTTTTAGTTAAGGAAAACAAAATGCGCATTTTTAAAATTGACTTACAATCACTTACATTAGTGTTATTAATAACAATAATGATGATGTAAAGTGTCCATTATATTGCCTGAACAGTATCATTATATTGCAACATTACCATGAAAATTCTGTAACACAGAAATACCGGTAATATCTGTTCTCTAGTCACAAAAGTTCAAATTTAAAGTGGACAAGCTGGCCACCATTTACAAATTTTAGGTTGCCAGACACAATTCCAGGTCGATTTTGGCCTCCATTTTAGTAGACAAAATTGAGGGCTGTAACATGTTTACGGAATTGTTTGACCACAATTTCAAGTCTTTGTAAATAACTGTGTTACTAAAGAATAAATCATTTATAGAAACCAAACCTGTTGTAGCAGTCTTTATTTGGCAATAGGATAAGTAGATTTTAATAACTAGTTCTAGAAGAAATTTTGGAAAACAGGTGCTTGTTACGTGATGAGGTCTTCTTTTAATTCGAGTTAACTTTACCTCATATACATATGTATTAAAGTAATTTGCCTATATCTCTAGATTGTGAATGAAAACGGAATAAAATTAACAAGTGAAGTAGGGTAATGGTGTTTTACTCTCCATTCAAGACTACTTCACTTATAAAGAGACAGTCAGTTTTAGTATGGTAGAGAAAACTGTAGTGGCTCGAGATGACCACTCACCTTTTACTAATGAATCAGTGTGTTTCAAACCAAAACAGTGAGAGTCACTGTGATCTACAAATCACTATTTTAAACTACTTGGCCACGAAGGTACCAAGAATTTGAGAAAATACAGATCACTCATTGTTCTTTTTGTCTTTAACTTATGGCATTGATCATGTTACTATGAAATAGTATATGTTGCATATTTTCTGCATTTATATATTCAAGGTGTATCATACCAACTTTCAACCACTGGAGTGGACCGTTCCAAAACTTGATGAAAATATATGCTATGCCAAATTAATATGCCTTATTCCTGAAAAGGTAATATAATTATTTTTAAAAAACTTATTATCAAAAATTTTTAAGTAGAAACTTTGTATGAAGTAAAATTATTTGTAAAAATGGAAACATTCCTTTTATGTTTAAGATGTTAGGAATCCTAAGGATGCCCCAGTTTCTGGTCCTTAAAATTTTTCTTGTTGGCTTGATATAATGGACTAAGGGGTTTTGCAGTGTTAATGAGTTTATTTACTAGCAATTAAAAATCATTAAAAGTGTGCTTTAATATCAGGTAGACCCCCAAACACTTGCACAAACCTGACCACCTCACAAACTTGTTGATAAATATTTTAGATATAAATAAAAGTCGTCTCACTTTTACATGTATAACAAACATATAACTGATGCAACAGTATAAAATAGTTGATGAACCAATCAGACCCTAGATCTGTTCTATAATTTGTTGATGAACCTGTTAGACCCTAGACCTGTTCTGTATTTGTTGATGAACCTGTCCGACTCTAGATCTTTTCTTTAATTTGTTGATGAACCAGTCAGACCCTAGAACAGATACAATTTGTTGATGAACCTGTCGGACCCTAGATAAGTTCTATAATTTATTGATGAACCTGTCAGACTCTAGACCTGTTTTATAATTTGTTAATGAACCAGTCAGACCCTATGACATATATAATTTGTTGATGAACCAGTCAGACTCTAGAACAGATATAATTTGTTGATGAACCAGTCAGACCCTAGATCTGTTCTATAATTTGTTGATGAACCTGTTAGATCCTAGATCTGTTCTATAATTTGTTGATGAACCAGTCAGACCCTAGACCTGTTCTATAATTTGTTGATGAACCAGTCAGACCCTAAATCAGTTCTATTATTTGATAAACCAGATCTGTACTGTAATTTGTTTTAATATTTCTATATGATTTTCTTTGCTTTAAAGTTTATTCTGTTTCTGTTGAATGTAACAGTAATTTTAAGTATTAAATCACCACTGCTAATTAATATGCAGCTTAACAAAAGTGAGTTAGTTATTGTTTAAAGCCACATCAGCATTATTTCAACTATACTCAATAAGCTTTACATAAGTGATTGCCAAAAATAAAACTTATTGATAGTATTAATTCTTCAGCTTTGTAAACAAAATTTAACACTGATTGGTAGTCAGAAGCACCAATGTAGCTGACAACCTGTAGCTGTCACTCGGCAACTTCCATTAGACTCCTGGTGTACATGTATGTTAAATAAAAGTTATTTGTATTTCCATTGACAGGAAAAAGTGATAGGATTCCATGTATTGGGTCCAAATGCAGGGGAGATAACCCAAGGATATGCAGTTGCTATGAAGGTTGGATGTACCAAACAAGATTTTGATGATACAATAGGAATTCATCCCACCTGCTCAGAGGTATGAAGAAAATCAAAATCAGTATCTAGCATATTTTTGTACTATTCTTTAGAACACCATTGTGTTCTGATCATTTGGTAGAGTTTTTAACAGGCAACAGGTTGTTTGGTATGATCCCTGACTAGATCCAACTACAGCTGATAGGAGTACTGACAACCTAAAAATTGTTGTTCCAGATAGTTCTGGATTGTAGTCATTTAAAATATTGTGAAATGTGCTGAATTTCTATCAAGAGAGTCAAAAAAATATTTGATGATTAACTGCACAAACACTTTTATGCTGTTGTTTACAAGAATTACCAGCAGTAAGCCAGCATGTTTAATTTGAATTTAAAATAAACAGAAATTGTTTTTGTATTCATATTTTGTTTGTCTGTTTTTCATATCACAATGTGCTGGTAATCTATGGTTTGAATTATAAACTGTTAGTCTGAAATTGCAGATCAGATTGGATCATCAAATGCTTAACAATCCTGCTAAGTTTTGTCATACTAGACCTTTCATATTGATGTCACGTTTTAGATTAGATGTGAGACCCTTCAAAATAATGACCTGTGTCAAAATAGGTCTGACACATTTCTGTAATTTTAACTAACACCCCATCAATCTGTGAATATTTTATTTGTCTATTTTTAGATATTTACTACATTAGATGTAACCAAGAGGAGTGGGAAGGATGCTGCACAAGCAGGTTGCTGAGGTTAAGCCCTGCTGCAGCCAAATCTAAGCTTTAGACCCAAATGTCATCTCTAGTCTGTAAAACAAATAGACCATCTGTATAGAAAGTGACTTTGACAGGATAGAACCAGGTGTATCCATGGATTGGGAATTGACTTCACTCAACCAGAATTATAAGGAGATAAAAATCTTCGTGTATTGGAGTAAATCTTCCAAATAGTGCTAGTTATTATGTGTCTCCTAGGAGATGAATTGACAATTTTTTCATGATTTTTTATAGATTAAATTGGCATTTGTTAAGGGTCTTAAGTGGCAGCAGCAGGGATTTTCATTTTTGTTCCAAGGTCAATGCAATTTGATAGTGTATATGTTAAATACACATGTGACGGACTTGTTTGTAAACCTTTAACATAAGGAAGAACAAGACCTGATGTTGTTATTTTGTATTGACCTTATTTGTTTCTTGATACAGTGCCCAAAGAACTATCTTATTTTAATGTTGTTATTTATTTATTTTGATTTTTGTAAGATGGTTTATTATTAAATGTTTGACAATGGTTATTTATAAATAGATCATTTCTTTGCAATCATTACACAAACAGTTTATGTATACAATAAGTTGATTAATTTTTACAACTGTAGTTATTGTGTAAATATGGTCTAGACATAACTTTAATATAGGCCTTCTCGTAAAATTTGCTGTTTATTTAGAACTTTGATCGTGACAAATTCAGCAAACTGTTATTTCTTAGTGTTACTGGGCAAAGATAATGAACCATGTAAATTTGTGAGTTATGTATTACCCCGAGTGAAGTTATAGATTTAATCTTGATATGCAGTCTTGTATAGTTCTTTGGTCAATGTATTATATATTATTGTATTTAAGATCTGATAATAACACACTGTATATTGAATCATAATTTTGATTCTGCAGCAGAATTGTCATATTTACAATTTAGCTGTGCAGCTGTTTGATTTAATATTCTGCATGTGCATGAAGATGTATATGTACTTTTGGTATATTTAATAATCCTAATGATTTTTGGTATTAGTAAAATACATTGTGCAAGGAGCAAAATACTAGGAACAGCTTATTATTGCTACAAATTTCTACCGGACGGGTATATTTACATGTATGTTTATTGAATATTTGATGAAATGTTTTTTTAAGTGCTACAACTTTGAATTTGGTGCAAACATAATTATAAAGATAGATATAAATACTTTACCATTACAACATCTCAAATTATTGGTAATATTAATACATATATCATTTTTCACAACATATCCAGCAAAATCACATGGCATGATAATTCTTACAACTCAATTTTACTTACTTGATGTTAGGGTCAGAAAAACGAGATCCCATAGGTATAAATATGGGTTCAAATACAATGAGTTGCCTTCAAGAAAAATTTAAATTTGTTAGAGAATAGCACCCTACACACAAGGACCAAGATTTGTAATTTATTAATTTTTTATTACCTTTATAAGCAGGTGACCTTTATAATATACACATCGTTCAATAAAATCAAATAATTATATACTACCTTTACAACATGAATGAAGTTCCCTTAAAAAAATTAAATGTCTCCAGAAATACATAATTACAGTTTCAATTAAATACTACGTTTATACACAGTTCATAAAATATTGTTATATGATATGTGATGAACATAGACGAGTTGCAGATATGTCTGTTATGTATGGTATACAAAATGAAAGAAAATTGGTTGTGAGTATGATGCTATATGAATGAAGATTTTATATACATATTAATCAGTGTTAAGCAGTGTTAAGGAATAATGACAGATGGAGATATTGTCAGAAAATAACTGAAGACTGAGTTATTCTAATTTGGGACATTTCTTGCAAAAATAAAACCTAAAGCTGGCTTTTAGCTATCAAATCATTGTTCCATCTCTCTCTCTCTCTCTCTCTCTCTCTCCTCTCCTCTCCCCTCCCCCCCCCCCCCCCCCCCCCTTGTTATTTAAGAATGGTAAACAGTCTAATATTAAATATATTATTTTAAAACTGGTAAGGGATGCATTTTGACTCCAGTAAGGGATGCATTTTGACTCTGGTAAGAGATGCATTCATAGATTCTAGATGATATTTTTGCAGTAGGTAATCAACTTTTGTTCAAACTTTACCAGTTTGTATTACGGGTACTTTTGGTATGTAACAATAACCTAGAACTATAGGACCAATTTGAACTAATTTTGATATGCAAAAAAACATATACTAGTATTGGAATGAGGTTAACAATTTACAGCTATTTCAGCAAAAAAAAAATGTATAAGGAAATCAATGCAGTATTTAGTATAACATGTATGAGTGTTAGTGTCTGGGTGTAAGGTGATACAGTGCTGCTTTATATTCTCCAGTTACTCCAGTTTCCTTTCACCATTAAGAACTGACATGATTAGTTAAGAATCGTATCAAATTTCAACAAGAGCAGTCTATTCATACATGTACCTAAAGGTTAAACTATTTAATTTTTGTCCCAGCACCAAAGGTAATTCAAGCTTCTCATGTATGCTTATTAATAAGATTTTGTCTTTTAAACAAAGTTATGAGTGTGCAACATTGGCATTGTCCAATTTGATTTATTCTCTAGAAACTGTTATCTGATTTATGTTTGTTAAACAGATTTTTTGAAAATTAGATTAAAATTCATACGCATTTGTTGGTTTTGTTCATTTAACAATTAAGTGTATTTATATGTGATGTGTTGAGCAAAAACCATACTTTTGGGTCATTTTATTGATTTTGGTCCACTGTAAAACTGCAGTTGTGTAATAAAGATGATTTATAAAATTTATGTTTACAGTAAATTAAAAAAAATATGTGAGAACTCTTGAGACTATAAAATACACTGTGGACTAAAACAGTTTGATTTCTATGGTTCTAAGTCATATGATCACAAATTATAATAGGCAACATTTTATTTCTTGTTCATTTTTATATTTTATTCAAGAAACAGTACTTTGAATTTATTTGATTGCAATTTATAGCTGTGGATTGTTGATATAATTATATATTATATTAACAAATCCAGGGTAACCTGTAAATTAAAATTATGATCATAACACAATATTCTGATATCATTTTTTTTCTTTCTTTTTCTTTTTTGTTTTTTTTTTTTTTTTTTTTTTTTTTTTTTTTTGCTTGACACATCACTTACCATTGTTAACAGTATTTGCTTCTTTCAAGATGTAATTGTGGATGACCACTTTGAAAACACTGTTTTAAACTGCAAAAATTTAGAAGTTATTGCTTATTATAGATATTTTTTAAATTCTGAGCTGTCAATTTTTAGTTAGTCCTTTTACATCTGAGTATTAATAAAAGGTTAAATCCTCTTCTATATAACATTGTGATAAAGAACTGTATATTCAAATTTATGAATTTCTGTAATATTAC
The DNA here is from genome assembly GCA_029721355.1 of Tegillarca granosa. NCBI lineage: Eukaryota > Metazoa > Mollusca > Bivalvia > Arcoida > Arcidae > Tegillarca > Tegillarca granosa. The sequence continues at coordinate 8,230,867 of CM056599.1, forward strand.
ATGTAGACTAATCATAACCTTAATGCTTTATGAGAACTAGTCACCGATTTAGATTAGATTTTGCACTGACCACCTAATAACTCAATATTTCCTGTGAAGTTTCTAAATAAAAATGAATAATCATTGAAATTTTAGTTACTTTTTTATTAAACTCCTTAGGAACCTTGCTATTTGAGTACAAAACTCTATAAATTAGCAGTCCAGCTATGCAGACATGACTAATTATAACTCATTTGAAAAGTGTTTGCTCTCTGAGTTGAAGGTCAGAGTTTAAATCCTAGTTTGGTTACACTTGGACTTGAAAATCGGGCAGTGATTGCTACTTTAACTTAAGAAATGAAAATCATGGGTCCTTAACCAGACCTGTACAAACCACAGCCTACACTGAATATTTGCAACATTGTACATACCTGTAGTTTGCATCATTCAGTGTTCCTGATCAGGATATAATCCTCATTAGGAAACCATTGCACACAGTTTCAGTCTAATTAGCTCACCTAAGCTTAAAGTCTCGGATTGGCTTTTGTTATGCTCCATCTTGATCGGTGATTGGCTGTTAATTTTTGACATAAGAAATCTTCACCAAAACCATTAAACCAATGACAATGGAACTGAACAGAGATGTTCCCTGGTTACAGTCCTTTGTGAACAGAGATGTTCCCTGGTTACAGTCCTTTGTGAACAGAGATGTTCCCTGGTTTCAGTCCTTTGTGAACAGAATTGTTCCCTGGTTACAGTCCTTTCTGAACAGAAATGTTATCTGGTTATAGTCCATTTTGAACACAGATGTTCCCTGGTTACAGCCCTTTCTGAACAGAGATGTTCCCTGGTTACAGTCCTTTCTGAACAGAGCTGTTCCCTGGTTACAACCCATTCTGAACAAGAATGTTCCCTGTTTACAGCTCTTTTGATCAATTTGTCCTTGATTATATTAAGCTTTCGTTTATATTTTCTGACTGGAGATTAAACATGGAGATTGACCAATGGAACTCGGAAACAAAAAAGCCATAAATGGAAGAATCCTGATTTGAGTCCCCTACAACACTTCCTTAGAAACTTCTAGGCCCAATCTTCAGGCAGCAGTCATGCCGGCTATATATTTGGTGACATTTGTTACAGTGATATATTTCACTGAAACTTATATTGCAGATATAGTAAAGCAGCTGAGAGTTGCTTTTAACGAAAGAAGATGGCAAAGTTGAGTCATTGTGTATTGCTACTTCACAACAATGCTTCTGTACACAAGTAAATGATTGGATCGCTTGCTTATACTGCTATTTATAATTTAGAACAACTAAATCGCACGCTTCAGTGTAGATCCCAGTTTTAGTGGAGAAGAATTTTTTTTAATTGTTCATGATTTTTGTGGTTGTCTATCATTTTCAATAAAGAACAACTAGATATTTTTGAGCTTGATCCCATTGTAGATTTTATTTTAAGAAAAGGAACAGTCACAATGCAAAACTATCGATACAAATGCCACATCTGATATATTCAATGACACCTAAGTTTAAACAAAATAACTTTTTTTTTATTATAATTAAAAATTGAATTTAATTATTCAAATTAATATTCAGCTATTCAATGTATACCCCACGCAACTAAGTTATCAATTTCAATAAATATCGCTCTATTAGTTAAAATAACTGTATTAGGTTTCTCTTTTCACTTGTTCATTTCTGCCATTGTTTGCAATTCCGTATTTACGCGACCGGTATTTAAACATTCGTCAAATCTATTTCCCTCTACTAAAATAGTTTACATTTAACAGATCTTTCTGTGGTGTCAAATGTTAAATTTCCTTTAAAAGCACAAAAATCTTCTTAATATACCCTTATTTCAGAAATAAACCATCTGTTAATTCTGTCCCAGATATCTGTTAAAACTTGAATCCATTCAGACAATATGAAGTGAAATGGACACCATTCAGTTATCATACAGTGAGAGATTACCTTTCAACTTGCATTAAAATGTATCTTAACTCGTCATTATTCAGGCAAATTATTGTTACATTTCTCCAAATTAACTACAAAGAGAGATCAATCAATCAGAGATATCTTTCAGTATGTACTTACATTACCAAAATCACCCCCAAAATGGTCCTCATTCAGATAACATATTGTAAGTTTTCTTAAAACTAGCTTGATAACATTCAGGCAACATGCTATCCTCAAATGAGTCAAAACCCTCCGACAATATATACTGGAATTTCCTATAACTGGGCATGATAGAGGCATCGTAGAGTGTCTAATCTCTCCAAACTAGACATCATTGAGACATCATAAAAGTAACCTTCCAACTTAACTCAAGCCCTTGAAAACGATACTGTATATTCAGATTTCTGTGGATCCACCTTGTGATACTTTTGATAACCCAAATAGATAACCGTGCCACGATTTCCATGTGAAATATCACATATTCTGTGAAATATCACATTTTCATTTGTCAAACTTATTTCGGCAAACCATAGCCTATAACTTGGTCATCCTCCGGTAAACCATGTCCACGTTTACATTCAGCTCACGATTTTGCCTCTGTAAAGTGCTGGATATCTCACTACTTATACAGTCATTCGCTGATGAATTCTTTTGGTCTTTGGTCTACCCTTTGCAAGGAGCTTAAATTACTGCTCTTAGTTCAAAATACGATTTTTTTTCGTTGCCTGATGGTCAGCATCTTTGTGTGTTTCTGATATGTTATGTTGTCTATTTCACGGTTTAGATTTCTTGTGGTACCTAGCGGCTCGCTCGAATAAGATATACTATGAACTTTTCGATTCTGTCTTGTAATATGGAATCTGTCTGGGCAATCTATCCTTCCGAAAACATACTGTAAAATTCCTTCAAATTAGACACCCTTCTAAAATCAAACTATTAGCCTAAATACCTCCAAACTAAACCCCATTCAGACATTATATTATGAAATACCTCCAAACCGAATACCCTTCGAAAATCATAATATGAACTTAATCTCTCGAAACGTCACCCTTTCAACAATGATATTAAATCTCTCTAAACCGCCTGTTATAAAACTGAGCCTGCATATCTTGATGTAAATATTTATAATCGCAAGTAGCTTAGAACAAAGATTAAGCTACATAAATGTATCTCTTACTATAACATGTATTTAAAACGTCGCTTTACGTATACTTTTTTTGGATCAGTTTGCCGGGAACGATCACGTGATTGACGTCAAAACTGACGGCAGCCATTATTAGTATCTTTTTGGATGCAAAACCGAAGGTATAATTGTATGTCATGATTTACACATAATTTTAAATATTATTTGTTTCGCATTATTCTAATATGTTATGTATTTTATGACTGGGAGGTAAACCGTATTCAGTGTTTGCGACGTTATAAAAAGGTCATGACGTCATTCCGTCAGGGAAAGCATTTGAAACTTTCATTGCTTTGAACAGTCAGGTAGGCACTTTTGTTTTAATTATGGTAACTCCACAACGGGAATAAGAAGCGAAGGTTTCATATCTAATTTAAATTATTTTGTAACGAACGCAGGTCATGAATGGGTGTTTTTGTTGGGCCGATATATTGGCCGTGACACGTGCATGTAACCAAAGACTTTTAAAACGTTATGTAGATTTTTCTATGCTACTAGTTTTTATCAGTTTAGTAATTGTTTTAGAATATATTCTTTTTAGTTTTACATAGATTTAATTTTATATATTATTATATTTTTAACATTTTTTAGCCGCGAATAGCTGCAATAATGCTGATGCGGCTTTAAACAATAACTCACTCACTCACTACTGTAAATATGTATACATACTCCTTCCTGAGCTTTGGTTGCACATTGTCTTTTTTATTGTTAAGATACGGTTTGTGTTCTTGGTTGCCGGGACTGGCTATGGCTAGTCTGGTAAAAATTTTCCGGCTACCGATAACATTTTTAATTTTAATCTTTTTCACAAATATTGATTGCACTGAAGATTGTATTCCAGTCAGTAGCCCTATAAACCCCCGGGATTTAATTTTTTCTTGTTGGTTGAGGTAAACTTGCTACACAGTATGCTAACAGAAGATATGTGTTATATTACCTAGTAACACAGGTATAATATTAAGTGCCTACGAATTTTTCTATCATAAAGATATATTTATAGACAATGACTCACGTCTAGACTTAGCGGTCATCATATTTGTTTGTAAATAATGGATGATGTAGAGCGAAATCAGCAAAACGACGACAAGGCTTATTCCGAGGAGTTTCTGAAAGGTTTGAAAGATCCCGAGGCTGCTAATCAAAACGTCAATAGTCGGACACGCTGTGTAAGTTATAACAATCAAAATTATTAGATATTCTTATTGTTTTTAAGTATGAATGAAAAGTTGTGACAAAGGGATTCCCCCATGGTTATTTATAGAATTCTCAATTCAAACAATGTAATATGAACAGTCCCGAAACTTTCCGATCAACAGGAACAAGTAGATCATGGTCATGTGTTCGTATGGCTTGTTGCAAAATAGTTTAATATCGAACCTACCTTTATTGGCTTTAAGATATGGGATAGCAGAAATTCTTCCAGACAGTAAAATAACAAATCGTTTATAAAATCATTTATTTCACAAAATATTTTGAATTATTGGGAAACCATTTCGTGTTGTGACAGACATCGGATTTTTACATTCAGAGGAAGTATAACTTGATTTTTTTGACAGCATAAGGAACAAACTTGTTCACTTGACAGCTAGCACTCAGTGTGCAATGTGTTGGTATAAAATCGATCTTTCACGGGAATGAGGAAAATATTAAAAATTGAGTTTAGACTTTGAATCCTTGTTATGAACTCAATTCAACTGTTCATTGCAGACACTGAATAGTTCATTCATCACCAGGACTTGAAAATTATGTGCCTGTATGATCATTTCAAATAAGTGGAGTTATCGTTGGTAAAAATGTCCACCAGTCAGTATAGCGATCCAGCAAGCACACCATTGTTTGGTGATCCACAACCAAGGGTAGATAGATAAATTTTCTACAAGTCTTCATTTGATGCCCCATTCAAGCCATCTCTGGTGATATTTGTAGATATGTTTGACTGCATGTAACTTTATTTACCTAGTACGAATCACTTTCACTCATTTCATGAAACAAACTTGAATGCGAAAATGGCCTGGTGCCATTAATTTTTCAAAACCTGGCTGCCTCAAAAAGCATGTAGTTTCTGCATCAAGATATATGATTCAAAAGGATATAAAAATGCAGCAAATTTAAAGCATAACCAGCATATTACACAGAACCCATTTTTCTCCATATTTCTAAACAACAAATCTGTCATTGAGCTATTCTATTTATTAACAACAAAAATCTGCAGCCAGGAAATTCAAAAGCCAATCGGACTCTCTTCATGATCCAGTTTGAAATCTGTTGGCCTTAAGCAATTAGCCTCTTTCCCGTAATTTCCACAGATGAAAAAGGGGGGGGGGGGGGGGGGGTCCAGGGGTATGGATCTCCCTTTTAAAAGTTGAAAAGAAGATAACATAAAAGAAATATTTAATATTTAATTATATATAAATGTATATCTATATTTTCAGGATCGAATGTTAAATCTTGTTGTTGGTATATTAACAAGTATTGCTGTTCTTGTAAGTATATGCTTTTATATTATGGTTTTGCTTATGGATGACAACTTTCACAGTGTTAGGATAATAAATACATTTGTTGGCTCAGCAGTACATCATAATTGAACTTTATACATGATCAAGGTCTGATGAAGCTAGAAACTATATATGCATGGCCACTTTAGGCCTATACCTACCAATTAAACTTTTCATGAGCATAATTCATCATGAGACATTTTCATGCATTCATTATTAATATAAAGTATAGCTTTTCCCCATTTTAATATAAAATATCAATATTGTAAGTTCACAATTTTTTAATTCAGTTTTATAAATTTAAGTGCAAAATTGTTCAAAGACATAATAGAATGTAGTTGTATTTAAACTGTCATTAAACTGATGTACTGGTATAAATGCTTGCTTAATATTTTATCAGTGGAAATGATTTATCACTCATTCTAATTGCTGTGCTTATATGTGTCTATCATAAAAATTAAGACACTAACAACATAACCATTTTTGATATAAAATTTTCAGCATTATATATGTGCAACAGGAGGGAAGAACAACAACCTAAAAATTACCACTTTCTCACAGAGTGTCCATGCTGAGGATCGAACCCGACCCTTCTGGGTAAAAAGTAAGCACTCTACCACAAAGCAAAAAGCAAAAAAGTCCGGACCTGAAAGTCTGGCACTCTATTATATCTACTAGGTATGACACAACATCGGGACTAGCTCAGCCGGCTACACCTGTACAATACATCAGTGTAATTGGAGGGAGGAGACACCAGAACAAAATCCACTAAGTGCCGCATATGAGGATTGAACCACATGGTTGATGTGTTTGCTCTACCACAAGACTTCAAGATTCTGATAGTAAATAACTGTTATTATATTGACGTTATACACCACTACTTCATATCAACTACTAGGTGAATGACGTAATCTTTAGAAACAGGTGATGTTTTGTAGGGTTTTTAATAGTTTTTTATTTTGCAGGTGACACTTATTAGTGCCTTTGTGTTTCCACACCTACCACCAAATGGAGTTAATGTGTTTTTTGCTGTAGTTATTGTTATGATATGTGCATCACATCTGGTACTGGTAAGTACAAGTGGCTATATGTAGCTTATCTTGTATTCTAAAAAAAAATCACTTTTGTCTTGCAAATCATTTCTAGACTATCTGATTTCTAAATAGGCTTTTTGACTTCTCTTTTAGCAAACATTGACAGTGGAAGGTCTTTGAATGTTCTCTCAGAAATATCATTTAAGATTTTATAATAATGGCCACATATGTTTTGGATGAAAACCAAGTTCTCATAATTCAGTGGCATAACATTTATTCACATACTATGGTAGTGTAATTATTCTGTGTTTGTGCTCAGACTTGTCAGATTACCACCTGGTCGAAACCTCCTTAGTTTTTGTGCAGCAATAAAGACGATGGCTACATAGAAAATTTAAACAATAATGTTACAGGAAAAACACCAGCTTATTTAAATAACTAATGAAAAAAATTCTTATTCAAAATTTATAAGTTGGTAATTATACTTGTCTGTTTCTTTAAGATTAATGAAAGTATGTGTTTTTAGGAGTGACATAGGGTTTCAACATCCCAATTAGATTATGTTACTTATGTTTAGATGATGTCTGCTGTTGTTGGCATTTCAGAAATAGAATATGTATATATATATTTTTTGTGATATTGATATACCTAATTTGATAAACAACATCAGTATTCCAGGCTTCATCTAAAGGACAGAAGTATGGCCAAGATGAAAATCATTGAAAAGAAATTGTCCAAACAGTGTTAGGGTTTGAACCCACAACCCTAAATTTGGCAAGCCAGTAATACCATTTATTAATTCAGCATCTGATTGAGAATACATCCAACTTTATTTTTATTTACAGATTTATTGGTACAGACAGGGAGATTTGGATCCAAAGTTTAGAAAAATGATCATCTACAATGCTTTTACTATAGTTTTATTGTGTGTCTGTGGAAACTTGTATATACATGGAATATCCAAACAAACTTAAGGATTTAAAACAGTGTATGGGAGTTAGTATGTATGCAGTGTTCAAGTGAATACATGTTTATGAATAACAGTGCCATTATGATTATGGAACTGTCTAAACTAACAGCTTTATATAAATAAAAATCTTATAAGGAACTTTTTCATAAAGACATAAATTGTACAATGAATATTCAGTATTTTAGATTGTTTAGATTTCTTTTTGGTCATATTCCAGGTCTTTTTGAATGAAAATTGTAGGTCATTTCTGTAACTTTGACATAAAAAGATTTAAATGAGAATAAAGACAGTCTTAAATCTGAAGATTCTTTGAACAATCAGAGTGAAAATTAGACAGGTTTTAAAATATTGTAAGTAAAGAAATCTCATTCATAGAACATGTATGTTCACCAGCTTCCAAGTTGTGCTGAACTGTTCATTAATCTATTTATTTTATCAAGAAAAATTGTCACATGTATTAATTTCAACTACTGTAAATGTTTTAGTGGGTGCATACCCTACGTCTTTTTCACAAGGTTATTTCTTTTATTTTGAAGTGAAACATCTTTTACAGTTATATGTATATTTATATATACAATGTATATACACACACACACACACATACACACACACACAGTAGTCTGCCCGTATAATCAATGTTTAATATACTATCATTATAGTGTCTCTTAAATGATATTTTACTACATGTAATAAATGATATTTTACTACATGTGTGTAATGTATTTAAGAGAGAGCAGCACCCTTAAACAGTGTATTTGATAAGTCTCTAAATATGCCCATATTCTTCTATAAGGAAATCAAAAATTCACATTAGTGACATGTTATTGCAATTCATGCATATGTAACAATAATATTAGTGTTTAATATCATTTAAACATAAAAAATAGCCAGTGTTTAAATAGCAATGTATGAAGTCTACTAATGATATACTACATTAATATGTGTGTTTGTGAAACTACAGTGAGCTAACATTATAAATTTAGCAAGTAAATTTGTAACAAGAAAAATGTGTTTACTAAAAGTTAAAGGTTTGGGCTGTCAGACTGGTTTTAAATTTCATCCCTGTTTACGTAATGTCTCCAAATGTCAACAATGATTGGAATGTTAAAAAAATGTAAAGTTAACATATATTTAAATGAACTGGACATGCCACAGACAGATTTTGTTAAAATTTTTGAAGAAACGGACCCTTTTACTTACAAGTAGTATAAACTACCATAGTCATGTTTTGTAAAAATGATCCCCATCATGGCTTCAAACATGGTCTTATAATATGTAGTATTAAGCAAATCATATCTTTATCTAAAAAAATTAGTAGGCCTAATGTATGTTCTCCCAGCACCTTTATATTTTATTTATAAATTTTGATTAAATAAATTCCAATGAAAAAAACACAGCATAAAGTAGTGTAAATATTGTTTGATTATGGTATCAAGAACACTTTTATTATTACAAATTTTTCATGACCCAATTTAAGATTGTGTATGGACAAACATGAAAGTGGATTGGTTTTCATGATCAGCAACAGTGATATGGGCAATATAAGTTCATAGTTTATATTTCTATACATTTCATATGTAAATGATACTTCTTAACTTGACACATTCAACTAAAATTTCCATTAGTTGTATAAACAATTGTAATAGTTGTCTTGTTAAAGAAAGTTACATTTTTGTAAAAAATTATGCAGTTTTTGTCATCTGAAACATTAAACAACCTCTGGCTCCAAATATATTTTGTAGATATTTTTAAGACAGGAAACATTTGGAAACAAGAAAACTTCTATTGAATAGATCAATAATCAAAAACTTTCTGGGATGTCATAGGTACATTACCAAATTTTTGAGTGCCCCAGGCACTTTACCATATTTTTAGGGGTGTTGGAAGCACCTCACCATACCTGCCCCTTAACTGTGCATTTATTTGGCATCGAATACAGCTTAGTATAATTGTTTGTTTGTTTTGATTTTAAGTGATTGTTCCGGGAAAATAAAATAGAAAGTAAATGACTTATTGTTTAATAGCTATGGTAACTTATGCAGTGATGATTGTTAGCCAACAGACCATAAATATGTAAATATTAGAATACCTTAGGTCACCAAACTGTTTCTTTGAATTTAATTTGCATCCAAGTAGAACTTTGATAATTTGAAGCTTATTGTTCAAGAATATCATTGATAAAACATCTTGGCCCTTCAGTAAACCTCCATTAAATTATCTTTAAAGAAATAACAAGCATATGAATTACATGAAGATCTGATAATTTAAAGAGCCACAAAATTACTATATTATAATAAATTTGATTGTTGTATCTGTTTTATGTTATGGACACAATACAGGTATATCTAGCTTGTTTTAAATATGATTTTTAGCTTACCTGAGCTGAAAGCTCAAATGACCTATTGCCCTCCATCTTCGTGCGTCGTCCGCCTTTCGTAAACTTTTTACATTTTAATCTTCTCCTCCAAAACCACTGGGCAGAATTTAATGAAACTTGGTAACCATCATGCCTGGGAAAAGCCCTTTCAGATTTGCACAAATTAAAGAGTTATGTCCCCTTTGGGCCCTATAAAAGGGGAAATAGTGAAAAACTTTAAAAATCTTCTCCTCTGAATGTACAAGAGATATACGTTAGTTATTTTATTAGTAACATTCTTAGGCCATCTAGTTTAAGATTTGCACATATGGTAGCCATTGGACTCAAAATGGGGGAAATGGCAAGTCACTTAGTGGGGAAATTGCTAAAAATTATATATTTGTCACTATATCTTGAAAACTAATAACTTTTTGTATAGGCATGCATTTTAGAATATTGTAGGTATTAACATGATGATCATTTTGATATGTGGTTCAAGGTTATATGTTTAAAGGTCAAGGTCACAGCTGCAAAAGAAGACTTAAATTGCTAAATATCTTGAAAACTATTGACTTTCTGTATAGGCATGTATATTAGAATATTGTAGGTATTGACATGATGATAATTTTTTATATATGATTCAAGGTCATATGTGCAAAGGTCAAGATCACAGTTGCAAAAGAAGACTTAAATTGCTAATTACTAGTATCTTGAAAACTATTAACTTTCTGTATAGGCATGTACCAGTATATTAGAATTTAGAATATTGTAGGTATTGGCATGATGATCATTTTGATATATGGTTCAAGGTCATATGTGCAAAGGTCAAGGTCAAAGCTGCAAAAGAAGACTTAAATTGCTAATTATCTTGAAATATATTAACTTTTTGTATAGGCATGTATATTAGAATATTGTAGGTATTGGCATGACAATCATTTTGATATATGGTTCAAGGTCATATGTTCAAAGGTCAAGGTCACAGCTGCAAAAGAAGACTTAAATTGCAAATTATATTGAAAACTATTAACTTTTTGTATAGGCATATAATTATATAAGAATATTGTAGGTATTGGCATGACAATCATTTTGATATATGGTTCAAGGTCTTTTGTTCAAAGATCAAGGACATAGCTGTATTATTATACTAAAATTCCTTAATGATTTGGAAATTATTCATTGCACTACAGTTACTTCATGCATATTAACTGCCTATAAATGAAATGTGACTGGATATTTCTGATTAAGTTTTCTGGGAGTTCTTAACTTGAGAAAACTTGTAAAGTTTCTGTACTTGATAAATTGTCTATTTCACTTTGCAAATCAATTTTGGAGATATCCTCAGGTGAATGTTAAGGCCCATGGGCTTCTTGTTGTTTAGATACATGGTATCTCAAAATCTCATGTTTTTGGTCGTTTTTAGATACATACCAAGTATATATGTACCGGTAATTTTCATGAAAACCACTAGATATTTTTTAATTGTACATGTTCTTGAAATACATTATATGTTTATATACCAAGGTGGTTTGTATCATTACCATTTAACTGGCATGATAATTTCTACAAGCAAATGGGGATAACTTTTGACAACAGAAATGTCCATTTCATGAGACATACATTTACCCTTAGTCATGTACATGTGTACTGAGTATGAATTATGGTAAATTTTTTATATAAATGCCAGTGCATTGTATTAAGTTGTGATGTTATGTTTAAGATTACTTGAACTCTGTATAATATATTAATTTTTTGAAGGGTTGTTAATAAGGAATATATACAGTGTATCATAAATGTAGACATACTGGATAATACGAAGTACTGGGTAATAATTTTTTTTTCAGACATTGAACTTTTACATTTTCTCTTAATTAATTTCTGAGTTTTCTAAAGCCTTGACTCACAGATCACAATTAATGAAAAAGTTTGCTGATTTAAAGTTGGTATTTCTTCCTGGTACTCTGGTTTCCTCAGTCATCTCAGAACTAGGTGAAATGATATTGATTACGTGTAAAAGAAGATTCAAACCAACCTTTCTTCTCCTATGAGAACAAAAGAGCAGTAAAATATTATTTTTAGAAACTTTTATTGTATTTTGTTTTGTAAAATTGTTGACACTAATTCATGTCCAAATGGATATTTCTTTTTATCCAGTAAATGTTTAAAATTTAAAACACAAGGAATTTCCTGTACAAAATTTACTTGCATATTGATGATCATTTTTTGTTATTGCAACCAATTATAATGACTGAAATAAAGGTCTTTTCGAAATAACTAAATATACTTCATGTACCCTGGTTTCTTTCAGTCTTTTTAGGTGGAACGCTATTATGTATACTAATTATCAGATGTTTAATGTTAATTAAATTTAAATTTTTAATTTGACTGCTTTGGTTTTATAATTTAATTGTTTAAATAGGTGGAGAGGAGAAATGGTGTTTTACGCCCCAGTCAAGATTTTTTCACTTATTTCGAGGCGGTCAGTTCTGGAATGGTGGAGGAAACTGGAGAACCAAGAGAAAACCACCCACCTTCAGCAAGCGAACTGACAAATTTCTCACACTAGGATCTGTCTTGAGTGGGATTCGAACACAAGTGGTGAGAGGCGCCGTGATCCGTAAGAGTGCGCTTTAGATCACTCTGCCACTGAGGCCCGTTTAAATAAATGGTAATTTGTATAATAGGTTTTAAATGCCATTACTTTGTATAACAGTTTTAGACTACTATTGCTTTTGAAAACATTTTTAAACAACCATTATATGTAAGGTATGTGATTTTGTTATGTAAATGATGGTTCTATGACTATATCCTGTATATATGAATGACGAGAAGCTTAAAGTTTGGTACAGCTCAAGATGTGAGGCAGATTTTTACTGACACTTGGTCATGTAGATAGGTTATGGTACTTCTTTTACATAAATACATTATTTGCTGTATTTAGAAATCACACAGATAAAAGTTAACCTTTTTAATGAGATTGGTTGGCTACTTAGGTAATGACACATTGTCCAATTTTCAGATATTGTAATATGACACTTTTTGTTTTTAATTTCTCTAAACTTGCCAACACAATAGCTTTATATGTTGAATATAATCAGTATGTGTGGAAAAGTTTCTTAACTGCCCAATACATTGAATGGGCACAACAATTATGTTGACTAATAATGTTGCAGATTGTCATCAAAACCAGTAAAAGTCTATTTAATAAAGATCAATTTAAAGATGCATACTTTCACATGTGAAAGATTTTCATAGCTCAGTTGCTAGTTGAGGAATACCAAATTTGCTTACAAGATTTTATAGTTTTATCCTGATGGAAGTAAAAACTTGATTTTAAGCTGGTTTTGTCTCAATATAAGTGAAATAATATTGACTGTAATATGTTAGAAGAAAATTTTAGTCTCCACAGAGGTAAGAAACAACATTTTCCTTCACTTATAAATTCAAGCTAATTCAGCAAAAAAAAATTTAAGAAATAGTTTCTTAGAATATTACGAGACAATGTACCAATTGCAGCCGATGTTTTCTGTTTATTTTAAAGAAGCTTGTAAATTTATTTATTTGAAAAAAAGAAGCTTTGTAAATTTTTGTATTTGACTTGTGCCTTGACCAACATGAAACCTAGCTTATATGTATTTTAAACGCTGTACCCTAAAACCTATGATTTTCCCAAAAGATATGTTTTTACAAAGTAAAAGAGCAAAATAATATCTATAAAATAGATGAAATATCAGATAAATAATTCAAACTCTAATTTATTTTCTTACCTATTGGAAATTTTATTCATAACTTTACAAACATCAAGATCAAACATTCAAAACAGGTCAACAAGGATATCAAGGTCAAATATTAAGGCTGACAAATGTAAAGGTCAAACTCGAAAGAGATTTCAATAACAAATATCACAGAGAAAAGAAATCCTTGTGTGTGTATTGTATACTATTGGAATTAATAAAATCCCTTTTCACTGTATTTACATTTCAGTGCAGTAATAGTGGTGAATTATATTCCATTTTTGGATACTTTGGATAACTACATAAAGTAACTCCAGTCATATTTATTGCATCGTTTTGTCATCATCAATTATCAAACATGAAAGGTGATAAGAATCATGAAAGAAATCTAGGCTCAAATTCAAACTTCAAATTAATAGTTTAATCAAATTTTAATTTTCCACTGTATTTTTGTAAGTCAAAATAAGCCATTGTCATATTTTTGTTTCTAGATCTTATTCACACATTTTGAAAATTTGTGAAAAAATTTCACGCAAGAATATAACATGCTGTACACATAAATATAACTTTATAGTTTGATAATATTATGTAAGAGAGAAAACTTATAAACAGACAAACACAAATGTTCAATAAATAAAAATGCCCATATAACGCAAAATATTTAATATTGCAATCATTAAAAAAAAACAAAGATTTTGAAAAATAAGGAGCAATGTAACATGAGAATTTTTAAGAATGATTGGGAATGTTCAATTTTCATTATGTGTCAAATGAGTAACACTACTAAAGAATTTTCAAAAATATGTGACCAAATCACAGAAGAATTTTCATTTTCAAGAAAAAGTTATCGAAAATAAGTCACAATATTATAATGTATTTTTACAAATACCAAAAACAACCAGCAAAACTATCAACTGAATGTTAACACAGTAAAATCTGTATGTCTATTAAAATATCCGAGAACCTGTAATAGTTACTGTACATGGAAAAATATACAAACATTACATCAGAAACCAGCCTTGGTGACTAAGCAGTCTGAAGTGTAATAAATGATCAGAGTGTCTCTCACAGCCAGACATATCCAAGTGATAGAAGGTTTGCTCCCTAAAAGCCGTGTTGTTTGGTTTTTTGTTTTATTTTGTTTGTTTCATAAAGGTTACCCATTAATCTGAACACTGGGAGATTCCAAAGGGAGTAGGCAATTGCTTTTTTGTAATCAAAGAACAAAGTGTGTTCTTTTACATGTTAATTCACTCTGTGTTACTATTGTGATGTTCCTACTAATGTATCAGAGTAGGTAAATGATGTATTACATAAAAGACATTATTTAAACACTGGACAATGTAGAAGATAATGAACAATTAATGACAAATATATATAAAGCAGGACTATATTTAATCTTTTTTTATTACTATCCTGTATCCAAGATTTTCGAAGACAGAAATAAAGCACTATTAATAATCAAACTTTTTGAAAAAATAATCTTCTTTGGTATTTATTAACACAAACATATTGCAGAAAAAATATCAAAAGAGAAATAAATATAATAGAAAACATGGTCTTGGAAGATACAAAATACCTTTGGTACATACATGTGTATTACTAAAAAAAAAAAAAAAAACGAGATTCGAGTCTGAAATATTCTTGGTTTAAAAATTTTTCCCCCACAATGGAATCCGCCAGTGTACCACATGATCAATACCTCTTAACGTTTGTGCGGAATGAAATGGATAACGTTTACATCAAATTTTCCCAAATAAACATCGTTATTACGGGAAAACATAACTTTAGGCGATTCCGTTGTCAATAGAAATAATTGTCCCGCACAAATGCTATGAGGTATCACGTGATACACTGGCGAATTCCATTCCCAAAAACACATTTTTCACAAATACGTGTTCATTGAGACTATTGTAAAAAAGTTATTCTCTTCATGTGCTTGCAGAAATGTGAATTAAATGTGTAACAATTTCAGTTGTATTAATTTAGTTAGCCGACTCCCCAATGTCAGCTGTTGTAATATCTGTGTCATGTTCAGTGTCATGAGGTGTGCTTTTGTCTGCTTCCACATCTGAAGATGAACCAATCAGATCTGTTCCACCAGATGGCAGCATTGGATCTAAAAATAAATTTTTCTGACTTATTATAAGTATTTATACAAACTGCAGATTGTTTTCCTTAATGTGAATGTATCATTTTGGTTAAGACAGAAAAATCTGTTTTTCAGAGTTCACAGGATCCAAAATTACAAAAGGGTCCTCTCATTAGAAATACATGAGAAAATGATTAGGGCTTCTGAGATTGTCTGATTGCCACAAGAATCCCATTTTTTTCAGAATCTGTTTTTTAAAGTTTTCACTGAATCTATATTTGTCTAACAAACTCAAAAAAACTTGTTCTGAACCTTCATACATATAAAAATAATCACCTCACAGTAATTTTTACTCAAAATTTATGATTACATTAAAATGACTACAGGTTTATTTAACACACCTGTCAATTCATCACACAATTTTTAATTTTATATGTTGGTAATTTTTCCCAACATACTTCATTTTCATTTTAATTAAAAGTTTTGATGCAGAAAAGGGAAAAAATTTTGTGCATATTTCAAACAATCATTGTCTGAATTTCAACTTTTGACTGTTATAAATGAATTCTGTGACTTTCAGCAGGATATACATGCAGCTTATCACTCAAATTAGTCTGGACAACAAATATCACACTTAAGTGAAATAAGAGAAATGTGTCATTAAAATTGGAGGAAAATCTTCTGAGGTATGAGAAAGAATAACCATTGTTTTAAAAAGCTAGCTTGCTAACCATCTTACCTGATAGAGAAGACATCAGTTTGCTATCTGTACCACAGTGAGAAGTTGAGGAAGAAACCATCACTAAATCACTAGTATCTGATGTGTTGTTATTAACAGTCCCACCAACTTCTGAGTCAACAACAATGTCTGATCCTGTTATTGTCTACATGAAAAAAAATAAAATATTACAAAATAAGAGAAAATAATCTAAATACATGTACATGTACCTACAAAATGTACTATATGAGACAGTAGTTTGTATCAATTTATAATGTAAACTGCAGAAAAAAAATTAAATTAAAATAAAATAAATAAATAAATTAAAAAAATTAGAACATTCTTTAAAGAGACAAACACCCCCTCTTCTAACACCCAAGAGATGGTTATAACTCAACTAAATTGTGTTCAAAAAAGTTTGATAAAAATTCATCCAAAAACTTATCAAGCAGACATTCATTTGATGCCAAAATGGCTCTATGACCTTTCACATATTATTTTTTTAATAAGAAATAAATATTATCCAATTTAAAAGGTTCATTAAACTGACATTTTCAGTATTACATTCTGAGAGTCATTTCATGCTTTAAAAGTAATGAGTAGCAAGGTTTTGTACACCTACAAGGCCTTAAAGTCACCTGTTGTTATGACCGACTACAAACTATCCAGTAATAAACCTTGATTTCACAATCATGTAGAAAACACTTCTCCACCAAGCTACTTTATAGGTAGATTACATATACATCATTGAAATGATAGAAAATACTTAAACCTACCTGTGTATTAAATTCTGTATCAGAAATGATATTATTTTCTGTATCTAACTGATTGTGTGTATCTAACTCTGACTGTGAGATGGACGATTCAGCTGCTGTTATCTCATTCTCATTCAAACCCTGTAAATCTGGTGATTAAAAAAAATACATGTACCATTATATTAGGTAGGGTAAGAATCTTAAAACTCAACATGAATTTGAATATAAATGACGATGTCAACAGTTCCGAAATTGCCATGATGAGAACAAATACAGATCTTATATTATCTAAATTTCAATAACAAGAGGCCCAATAGGGCCTGTGATGCTCAACTGGCTGCATATGTAAGACAATGTTTGTTTTTGATTGTAATGCTGTTTCACATTCAACTAAAGAATATTTCACTTATACGGAGACTGTCAGTTTTGGAAATGGTGGAGGACACTGGAGTATCAGAGAAAACCATGACCAAGCAGCAAGTTAACTGACAAACTTTCAAAGATGAAGTGCTAGCACCACTGGGATGTTAATGCGCAATGTCAGGGGTGAGAGGTGCTGTGATCCATAACATTGAATGCTTAAGACCACTCTGCCACTGTGGCCCCTGTAAGACAATGTGATGTGGTTACCATAATTGGTTCATTAGCTAAAGATGGGAAATAAATTAAGCTTATGACCATTTTTGCTTCAATGAAGCCTACTTTGCAACACACACATGCAGGCATGCTTCACTATGCCATAAACTCAGCTGGGTTTAGCCAGTTGAGCTTAGAATGGATCCACAATGGCTAATTTTGTTTTTTTTATATATCTAGTAACGAAGGGCATCTTGGACTGGTACAAACTTTTTTCAGGCCGATGTAGGAACCTTCCACATGAAATTTGGTTCCAATTCGCCCAAGGGTTTTAGAGGAAAAGATTTTTACTAAATATTACACCTAATTTGCATATTTCTTGAAAATTGGGTCAATAAAAATTTTCTCAGAAAAAAAACATTATATATTTTGAATCCCACACAGTATACTTTATATACATGTATTTAAAATTTGAGCTCAATTGGTGGAAAAAAAGATCCACAATGGCCATTTTTGTTTTTTTTTTCCTATTTTTAGTTACGACAGCCATCTTGGATGTCAGGCAGGGTTGCCTAGTACAACCTTTAGTCACGCTGACATAGGGACCTTTCACACAACATTTCATTCCAATTGGCCTAGTGGTTTCAGAGGAGAAGATTTTCAAGATTTCGCTAAATATTACACCTAATATGCATAATTCTTGAAAATCAGGTCAACAAAAAATTTCCAACAAAAACTGGTTAAATATGTTGAATCCCTCACGATATACTTTGTATATTTCAAATTTGAGCTTAATCGGTTGAATAATGGATCCACAATGACCATTTTAGTGTTTTTTTTTATTTATAGTAACAGCGACCATCTTGGATGTTGGGACGGGTCGCCTGGTACAAACTTTAGTCTACCCCACCTACGGACGTTCCACACCAAATATGGTTCTAGTTGGCTGTGGTTTCAGAGGGGAAGATTTTCAAAGAATTGATTAAATATTACACCTCATTTGCATAATTTGTAAAAATCGGGTCAATGAAAAATTTCTTAGAAAAACCTGTTATATATGTTGAATGCCCTGCTATCTACTCTCTACATTTCAAATTTGAACAAAAACGGTTAAAAATGACTCAACAATGGCTATTTATGTGTTTTTGCTATTTATAGTAACAGCGACCACCTTGGATGTTGGGCGGGGTCGCCTGGTACAAACTTTAGTCTACCCCACCTAGAGACCTTCCACACCAAATATGGTTCTAGTTGGCCCAGTGGTTTCAGAGGAGAAGATTTTCAAAGAATTGATTAAATATTACACCTCATTTGCATAATTCGTAAAAATCAGGTCAATGAAAAATTTCTCAGAAAAACCCGTTATATATGTTGAATGCCCCGCTATCTACTCTCTACATTTCAAATTTGAACAAAAACGGTTAAAAAATGACTCAACAATGACTATTTTTGTTTTTGCTATTTAAAGTAACAGTGACCATCTTGGATGTTGGGCGGGGTCGCCTGGTACAAACTTTAGTCTACCCCACCTAGGGACCTTCCACACCAAATTTGGTCCCAATTAGCCCAGTGGTTTCAGAGGAGAAGATTAAAGTTTACGCACGCACAAACGGACTCACACAAAACCATGCCATAAGCTCAGCTGGCTATAGCCAGTTGAGCTAAAAACTATTCCTGCCTTAAAGCTGAGATGTTGAGATGTAAAAATACTTAATTGCATTTTTTTAAATTTAATTTTATAAAATGATAAAAAACAATATTATCTAAATATGTAATGTAAGTAAAAGTTAAATGTACATGTATATCTAACAAAGAAAGTGTTTGCTGTTACCATGGAAATATGTATAAGAAATTTATACATCAACTAGCTAGAACATTGTAGAAGGAATATCATAATATGCAGATATCTAAAAACATAAAAATTCATGATTATTGATATTATCATTTTATTTTTGTGTCATTGTAAACAATTCCGGTTTGTTTATGTTAGTATTTACACAAGTTCTCTCAGTTGAGTTTACTGTTAATGCTCTCCTACTATAGAACAGATAAAGCAGTTTGGCAGTTGATCCATTTTTGTAAATCATGTGTTCATGGCTCTAACTAGAAAAGTCTTATTTAAACAATGTAACTGTAGTGAATTACTGATATTTACCTTCTTGAGAAGGAGTCACAACATCTTGAATACTGATAGTGTTAATATCAGCAGATGGAACAGTCTCGCCAGTAGAACTACTGATTATCACAGGACTGGCGGTATTCATCTGTACTGCCATACTCTCTGTACCCCTTAGATTGGTGGTCTAAATACAATGTATATATATACATACATGTTAAATATCTGTTAAAATAGTGCATGAGTAAAAAAAAAACAATAAAAAAATAAAAAAAAAATAAATAAATAAACGAATGAATGAATGAATGAAATTCAGGTCATATTACATGTACATGTACTTGCTTGTGCTTTTAACATATTATAAATTTAACATTAGATTATATAACAGTAACATGAATAAAGTTAAAGGAGCCTTACATCTTTTTCATAGCCCACAAAGAAAGAAAAGATGGCTTACAAACATGTACAGTGTATGTGTATATGGTTGCTCTATCATTGGAAATTAAAGGAATAACTGGGTTCAGGTGTGTCATGTTAATCATAGCAGTGACAATGACAATGCACATGGACAGATGTCCATAAACACATGCTAAACAGACTGTCTATGAACTCAATGATAAATAAAGAAAAATTACAAACTTATTTTTAAAATACATACTGGTCATAAATCTGTTCTGGAATAGAAATTAATGTACATGTACATACAATTTTAAAACCCAAAATTTAAAAAAAAAAAAAAAAAAAAAAAAAAAAAAAAAACCCTCTGTCATTTTTTAATGCTGTGATGGTCTTTAACTGGTAATAGCTAATAGCTTAATTTTAGTGGTACATCCTTATAATTATAGAAAATTTTTAATGGTTGGAATCTTTAAATTAAAAAAAAGATAGACCTGGTGCTTGCAAGCTAAATTCATAAACAGGCTAGAAATAACCAATGACTTTATTTTGTTTGGTATCATTATCAACCAGCAATAACAATTTTTTAAAAACATGATACTGTATTTTCCATAAAGGACTTCTACTTACAGGTAGTGAATGTACAATGATGTGATCAGAACCTAATGTAGCTCCACTGATAGATATTGCAGGATTACTCTGTGGTTGTGTGATCAGATATGCTCCAGACCCTGTTTGATGTAAAACTTCATAAGCTTGGAAACTCTCACTGTCCATAGAACCCTCTAATGAGGCAGCTGAAATATATCACAATGGTTTTTATCCTAGTAATTTAGAACTTCAAAAACCTAGTAATTTAGAACTTTAAGATTTATTTGTACTCAATAAAATCACATTTAACCACAATTTATCATGTGCCTTTCATAAAATAATTATAAAGAAAGAGTGAAGTGAAATAATTTTGTTTTACCCCAGTCAAAGAGTATTTCACTTAATGCTTAACTTCACTTAAGGCATTTTTTTTTCAAGATGAAAAGGAAACTGGTTCTACAATAATCACAAGGTTAATAACTTAGAGACATAATCTGTAAGGATTTTAACAATCCAGCATGTATGGTCATGAATTTTGATTAAAAGTTTATCTATAGTTTTTGTCAACCCATCACAATTTAGTTCCCCTATAATGTTCATTGTCTGTCATTGAAGCAGCTCTTAAAGTTCGAAATTTTATCAAATAAAAAGTTTTTGATGTGGTGATCAACCTTATGAGTGTATTTTAATGTATAAATTATATAAATTCTTACTTGTAGCCAGAGGAACAGGGATATGGAAAGTCATATCAGATGATGACACAGATCTGGTAAGATTTTCTTTAGCCACTTTAAAATTACCACCAAGAGGATACTTCATGTGAACATTCCTTAAATGAACTGTCTTCAGGTATTCTATAAGATCTACAAAAATAAATAAATAAATGAAGCAACATACCCTGGTTTAATCAAAAGAATTAATAGCAGAAAAACATTAGCATTTACACTTATAAAGAAATTGTTTATTTAAAAGTTTTTTTTAAATCCTATAACATTTTTTTCTAAAAAATCCCTGACATAATTTTTTACCCAATCTTTGTATTTCTTGTTTAAATTCGGCAAGTGTTGAAACTTGTAAATTTTTTTAAGATAAAGTTATATTTTTTTTTATTATTTCCACTGTACATATCATGATAAAAAATGATAATATTTTGCAAAAATCTGAAATTATGAGTTAACATTAATTTACATACTTGTATAACAAAATTTCTAATTAGATTTCTATTGTGACCTAAGGGAGATAACAATGACTCGAATGAAACTGTCCTTTTAAAGAGGTAACGACTTTGTAAACAATATTTTTGTAAGTCTTCAACAAATGCCAGAGTTGATCAAAAACTTAACACATAAATGTTTGGGTGGTATGTATAAATTTTAAAAACATTATATATATTTGTGTATATATAACTCCAATCACAAAACAAGGAATATGTTTATTATTCTTTTACCATTAAATGGTAGGATTTGGTAATCAGGTACATGTCTCTTTAATGACCACCACTTCCCTCTTAACCACTGTGGAGAACGAACACTGTCAAAACAAAAATAAAACAGCCATCACTGAGACA
This sequence comes from Tegillarca granosa, assembly GCA_029721355.1. NCBI lineage: Eukaryota > Metazoa > Mollusca > Bivalvia > Arcoida > Arcidae > Tegillarca > Tegillarca granosa. The sequence goes on from CM056599.1 coordinate 8,253,384, forward strand.
GGTACATGTATATATAATTCACCTGTATGGAACATTAAGAGATGAAATGAAGTGTCATGACTTTACAATGTTAAGCATCAAAGACCTATCATATATTTGAAATCTTTACAAGATGGATAGATAGACAGACAGATGGAAGAACAAACAAACAAAATTCTATGTCCCCTTTGTCAACTTTGTTCAGCAAAGAGATTACAGAGTGATGCTTTATGGCATTACTTGCCATTACAACATGTTTATTACAGCAAATGATGGAAAATAAACAAAAATTGCTATGTATATAAATAAATAATTATTTCTTTAACAAAAAAATATTTGCCAATGTGGGTATTTTACATGTTGAGAATAACAATGTTTATACAGGAAGTGACAATCCTGATGACACATGTAATATGTCATATGCACAAAAGGATGTATCATTTCCCAGATTTTTTAACATTTAAAATCTCAATACAACAATGTTTTACTAAGCAGAGATGTTCTATAGCCATAGTGAATGCTGGGGTTCTATGTAATTACTAGGCCCAAGTAAGTGATTTAGATTCTCTATGAAAATATTCCATAAGTCAGTGTCACAAACATAACAGTTATTTTCAAAATTTCATAAAAAATATATGTGCATTCTGGAGAACCTGAAAATACACCAGAACATATTTGTATTTGTTCAGTCAGCTATTTTGTGCCAATATATATTGACAAGCACACACTCCATATAAATTTTGATATTACGTTACCTCGGCCAGTTTTTGGACAAATTGTTCCAGTCAATTTCAGAATCATCAGAGACATTGAAAGCAGCTATTCTACAATACAAAATAATTTAAATTATAGAATATAAATAAATTGTGAAGCAACTTTGATTTAATGCATTAACACTAGAAATAAAATTGGAAGAATTCTATAATTAGTGTGAGAAACAGAAAAAAAAAAATTAAAAATTTGATTAGTTAGTAAAAATTTCTGTGGAACACCTTAAACTTCAAGTGGAACACCTTAAACTTCAATGGCCCACCACTTGAAATTTCTAGCAAGCAAAGTGAAATTAAGGTGTTCCACAGAGTTTTTTCAAGTTGCCAAAATGAGAAGGTTTATACTGGGATATGCCTTTCTCTCTAAAGTTCAACTAGTTGGTTTGTCTGGAGTCTGCTTTATTCTATAGATGCTAAATATGTTACTGCAAGCTTCTTGCTGAATCAGCTGGTCTTGCATACAGTCTGAGTTACATTCTGTGACCATGTGCACTTCATAATCTTTGTAGCACAAAAGTATTACATATATATACATGTACATATCATATCAGTGGATATTCATGGGCACTAAAAACTAGGTAGCCCAGTTTGTGCAGCACTTGCCTGTAGTATGGAACACATTAGTTTAATCCCCATTTGAGCCTGAATTTTTCTCTTCATCTTGTCAAATCTATATTCCTTTAACTGAACTAACAAATGTCAAACATAATGCTTACTTTAGAACTAGGTTTATATCATCTTCTCTTGTCCAGTCTGTTCCACCTTTCTGTTTCCAGTTGAGATAGTTAAGCCATTTTGTGCGGCACTGTTTTTCAGATCTAGTTACCACTCTCTCTGCCACATTGGCCCATGATAGACCAGAGGTTACATTCTGACCTACAAATAAAAAACAAAAAAATATATACATGTATGGTAAATGCATGATATATACAAGCACACTAGAACTCAATTAAATCTGTTTTAAATGCCAAATTATAAGTAAGAGTTACATACTTATATATCATTTGATCTAACCTCAACAAAAAAATGTACATGTAACATTAGAAATTACCAATATTACAAAACAGTTTTGAGACTTAACATCCTCTTAAGCATCTTTTACAACTTTTGCCTTTTTGAAGATTTGTTGCTAGTATTTGAAATTCTCAATAATGTTCGGAAGTATAATAAATATAAACTATTTCACATTAATAAATGAAGATATGATTAATATACATGTATATAGATTTCTTACCAGGTTTAATTCCTGCAAACTCATACACAGCTTCAGCTAGTCTCCTCTCTTCCTCTGGTAACCATTTTCCTGAAGTGAACATAGAAATGACATCACTAGTGTTAAAACATATTTTAGGCAGTACAATCATAGTTCTGATCAATATACAGGTACTGCTAAGTATACAGTAAATCTTGTACATAAAGTACACCTATGTCCTTTCAGAACTCAGAAATATGAACTTTATAGATAAATGGTGTACATGTATATGTTCATGTATTGAATATTGTTAAAACAATCTAGTTTCCTCCACCATTCTTGAACTGCCTGCCTCAATATAAGTAAAATACTCTTGACATCATTACTCAAACATCTAGTCACTCTAGATAACTCTTAACAGTGTGGTCAAAAACACTGGCTTTTGGATCACAAATCCTATCACAACTTACATGTATGTTAGAATCTCAATCGAAGTAGATCCTAGTGCAAAAAAGTTTGAAAGTTAGCCTGTCAAGATTGACAAGTTTCCTTCACCCTCTCAGTCTGGTATGAGGCAAAAAAAAAACTTGAATGGGGTATTATTCAGTATTCAAACCAACCAAATTTAAAATAAAAGTCATACTCTTATAATAAGTTTTTACAATTTTACATTACAGGACAAAATGTAATATTTTATTGTATTAAAAAAACAGTATATATGACTGCAGAAAGGTTAAGAAATGAGATTAATGTTTTAAGAAAACCAATATACCTGAATTACATGTATCTCTCATAAGTCGACATTTATCTTTGACTGAGGAGGCACTTCTTCCTAGTGATGCCCCTATGGATGCCCAATCATTTCCAAACTTCATCTGTAATCTGAAAATGTTACAAAATAAGAGGGGTTAAATACACAGCAATTGTCCAAAAATCTCAGAGAAAAGAATTAAGTCTGCAAGTTTTGGCATGTGCCCAGCAGAAAATGGTTATTTCTACATTAAACAAAAACTGGGCACATTAAAACAGAATTTTAAAATTTTAAAGCAAACTTTTTCAGTTTCATTTTTTGATAAACTTGCTATATTGGTATACACTTTTGAAATGAAACCTAAAAATTACATAAGCAGATGAAAAGAACCTGAAAATCTTTCAATTTCAAAGTTTCAGAAGAATGTTGAAATTAAAATGCCAACAAAAAATTCGAACATAGAAATTGCTAAAAAGAACAGCAATGAATAGAATCAGTTATGAGATAACAAAACATCAATGGTCTTTTTTTGGAGGAAGGAGAAAATATGACAAATGAATGTGAAACAGTTTTAGAGAAGCAAAAGGCCCAGGGAATGACCAAGAACCAAAACCTATTAAGGAGGGAATTATATGGGACAAGCTATCATAACATCATGTTAACAAGAGCATGCAGAGAGACTTAAAGTAAAGTAATGATGTGTTAAAAAATAATGCAAGTGCCAAAAATGTCTACTGATTATATAAATTTGACTGATAATATTTGATATTAGATATTTGATAAGCTTGAGCAAATGTTTGGATAAAGCAATCTTTAATACAGGTAAAGTGAGACCAATGTTTGTAAAGTAATTGTGGATTACAATTACTTAGATTGCCCCACTGTACAATTTAAAGAGCTCCAAAATGTAAAAGGAATTTTCTACCAAGCAACAAACTCACATTTCAACACTGAACTGAAACAACCATATTCTACTTTAAACTGATATATAAATGTCAAGCATTTTCGTAGGAATATGAGCCAAGTATGTTAAATGTAGCAAAAAAGAAAAAATTGAGTTAGACCAGAACTTTATTTTTACTTACTCTCTTAATTTCGCCATTTCTTCTGGAGAATATTTCCCCATGTGATTTTTCTGATCATACATTCTCGTGACTCGCCTATAGACAGAGAATAATGGCCGCTGTAATCCTTTGGCAACAGTTCTATAAAAATCCTTTCTTTCATCTTTAGACATCTCAAATATTATCTCTGTTGGGTCATTAATATTGTGTTCCTGTAAGAATATCACAAAATAAATACTATAGATAACTTTCTCACAAATGGAAAATTTTGCATCATGGCTACTGATTTATTCAGTTATTTATTTATAAGTAGATGAATTCATGATCATTAACTGGGTAAATACATGTACATATTTACAATGGCCATCTATTCTTATTTACAACCTCCTAAAATTTAGTTTTGCATACTTTAAATTTTTTTCTTTGGGAATTATATTTTTGAGGGCTATTAAATACCACAAAATATAATTTCCATAAAAATTTTCATTGCAAATACCCCAAAGGGTTAAATTTTGCAAAGCACAATGCAACAGTGTTTTTTCTCTCTCCCACTGCAATAAATTTGTTCATTCTCATCATAAACCCTAAAACTAAACATTACAAATTCACAACAACTGACAATGGAATAGGATTTCAAAGTTCTCTTTTACTCAAAGGTAAACAATATCTGTCTTTATAGGACTTTTCATCATCAGAAAACAAATATCTACAGTAAAAATAAGCATGTTAGATTTGACTTGAAACTGACAAAACAGAATCTATCTATCTATCTATCTATCTATCTATATCTATATATATATATATATATATATATATATATATATATATATATATATATATATGTTTTCAACGGGGACTAAAAGGCAAGTGTTGTTTGGTTCAAAATGTGAATTAGCAGTCTTGAAATGCAGGAATAATCAAATAGCCATCAGTCTACAATTCTATTCTCCTGTACTGTACATTGTATATATAAATCACTGATAGTTACCTTACAATAATTATTTATGTTGGTCATCAGTATTTCTATTTCATCTTTTGTCCATTGACCTTGTTTCCAACTGGCACCTGTAGTAGTCAAAAAATGTATGTGTTTCATTGGAAAAAGCTAGTTTTATATACTTGTTATTCATAGGTAAAAAAGATTAGCAGCAATGCTATTGTCATATTTAACTTTGTATTTAATGCAGTTATATTTATTTTTGCTTGTTCAACGAAAAAAAGGAGACCTGTTACAACAATCAGAGTTTGAAGTTTATATAGACTGCAGCTGTTGCATAAAGTTTTATCTCAAATCAGCTCTTTGCTAAAAAGTCAGAATTCTGCTGCTCTTGTATATTAAATTAAACACATGTTTAAATGGTAAATGAGTCCAATCTTCTTTTGTATTAGAGCTTGCTGATATGGACTTCAAGAGTGCTACTACACTAGCCTACAACATCACAGATAAATATAAATCCACACAGATCACATTACACCAACATCAGAATTCACCTGACAAAGCAAAGATTTTTCTCACTTGTTAAATACAGTGCTCTATAAATACAAGGTATAAGTTCTAAAACTTTTTAAAATTCATTTATATGTTAAGGTTTGTTAAAGTTTTAAAAGTTTGAAATTTCATTTATACATGTATGTTTAAGTTTGTTACAACTTTTACCTTTACTCTGTAGAGCCATTTTATCATCTTTTGTTGTAAACCAGGACTGTGATACATCATTTGATACATCTGAACTCCTCTTATTCATTGACAAGGTTTGTGAAGAAGCTGACATAGGCTAAAATATAAACAAATTTTTATTTGTAAACAATGAAATTTGGATCAATGAATACAGTGTGCAATCTAGCAATTAGCTTAAAGGGATCATGATTTTGGTACTGAATGGTGGAAATATTTTCAAGAAATAGATCAACATTATAACATACATGTACATAAACCAATTATTTTTTTTGAATATGTGTTTCATAGTTTTTCATTGAATTAACATATCAATGCAAATAACACATTTTTTAAAACTGTTACAGTCAAGTTCCTAACCAAAAATTAGATAACTTGATATTTAAACTGACAATACTTTTTGCTGTGTGTATTCTTGTTGAAGGACAGGGATCAATGGTGCAAGGGCCCCTTCTACATTGAATATTGTGAATAAATTCTTGGAACAGCCTGTCATAAGTTAGACACTAGTAAGTATATACACATATATATATAAATTCAAACTAAACTGGTTTATAAAGAAATCTGTAACAGCTATATATCTTAACAAGCCTTTTCTGTTAGCTAATTTGCATGTCATTTCAGTTTATGCCATCTTTTCAGATGGCAATGCTGAAAACAAATTTTTAATCTGCATCAACCAAAAATCTAATTTACCAAATTTACAGTAATTACAGCAGAGAAGATTAAAACATACAGAGACATTATAGACACATAAATGATTAATTATGCCATAAGCTTAAAGCTGTTAAAAATGAAATCTTTGGTTACTTACCTCTAATACTGTTGGAGTATTAGACAATTGTTTATTTTCTGCATGTAACTCTGTACAACCAGTTTCTAAAAAAAGGCAAATGTGGTCTATCAAAATTTTATTCATCCACAAAAATCGTCAGTCTATCAGTAAATCTTGTATTTGTTAAACATCATATCATCAGTTTTTCAGCTATTCACTATGGGTAAGGTAATTAATGTCTATGGATAAATCTATGAACAATTTCATGTATGTGTGAGACTTTTTGCTGAGGTGCTAGCACACTTACCCCCCAAGTCCATTATCCTGGCACTGGCTTAACCAGTCAATAATCTGTCTTCTTAATACCAAGCACCAGGAAAGAAAGCAGTATCTCAAATTTTAAGGACCTATATATGCCCTGGTTGGACTTAAGGCGAATGCTCTACCAATGAGCCACTAAGGTGGTCAACAGAGCAAGTCAATTAAAATGCATTTTTACATATATCATGTAAATATGTCTGACCAAATTCTTTATATCACATCTACAAGTAACTATCAAATAAGGATTTCAATCCATTTTCATTTTCTGTCTAAAGTATTTGTAGATTTTTTTATCCCACAATCTTAAACACTATTTAAAGTTGGATCATCACGGAAACTCTTTTTTTTACAGGAAGTAATCATACCCCTACAAGAACTGCAGGAGTGGCAGCTACTCTGAGGTTCAAAACCCAATTGCAATTGGAAATTGAAGTTAGCCATAACAATTGTTCAAACATTCCATTGCAACGTGACAAGCTCTGTCAAAAAGCACAAACTAACTCCCACCCCACCCCACCCCAAAATCAACTTAGACACTGCAACCATTACAATTACATTACCTGTCACAGTAAGGACATACTTTGACCATCTTCTCCTTCAAATCTAAATCTTTTTGGTAAAGGCTCAGTTGGCTCAGAGGTTTCTGTTGCACCCATGCCAAGTGTAGCTGTTAAAATATATACAATACACTGAGTAAGTAAATTATATTACAGGCATCTGACATAACTGTGATTATACAGTTGAACATGTCTGAAGCAAAACTTTTTTTTATATAAGCACATATGGTTTATAACCATTAATATTGTAACACTAATCAACTTGTGTAAACCATATAAGTGTATATTCATCTTCAGACTGCAGCATTCCAATTTGATGGATTTCAAATATTTTTCATAACCCCCAGAATTTTTTTTTTAATAGAGATCTAAAGAAGTATCAAAATAAAAATGTAAAAATTAAAAATTCTAACCTGCTGCTTCTTTAGACAAGATAATATATCCATCAGCCACTCCTGCTCCAACTTGTACCACATTATCCTGAGTAACAGCAGTCTCCGATACTACATTAGTACCTCCTGGCATTACATCAGTACTAATACTGCTAGCATCTGCTGATACTACAGCAGTATTTATACAGTTAGTATCTACTTGTACTAACTCAGTACTGACAGCATTAGTAACTTCTACTTCTTTTTTCAACTCATCAGCTGGAATCAAGGCCGTAGACTCATGACAAATTACATTTGAATTAGTATTCTCCGCCAAATTAATGTCTTTGTTATTCTCTGTTAGGTTACAGGTATTGTCACTAGTGACCTCATTCACGCAGGTTTCATTGGAATTTGTTACTACACACTGGGAATCAGCTGAGCTTTGTACATGTTCTACCAAACAGGCCTCATTACTGACACTTGTATGGTTGCCGATAACAGCTACGGTGTCTGTGACGAGCTCTGTATTCACACGTTGTTCCTGTTCAACATCTTCTGTTAAAGCACCAACAGCTATATTAAGGTCAACTGCTGTTCTGCCTTCCATCTTGAATCATATTAAATCTGCTGTGCAAAAAAAAAAAAAAGAAAAAAATAATAAATAATTTAAAAAAAAAAAAAAGAAAAGGTAAATTGATTAGATAGTATTATTAATAGATATTTGAATATTATAAAGTGCACAGTTTTGAATAATCATTCCTCACAAAATCAAATTTCTGCTAGGTGAGATGGTCAGAACAGCTGGATATTTTTGAACATTCTGTAGGCACTCAAAACAAAATGTTGATGGCTCCATGCCTTCATTGCCATTCAGTTTGCAAATGAAATAGTTTGTTGTCCAAAGGAACAGTTTCTGACATAAAATCTTATTTAAAAAAAAAATTATTACCATCATTTATATAGAGATTAGGCACTTAGCATTACTGTTGCTGGCTAGAACGGGCAAATATCTATTCCTCATAGCCTGTGTTAACAGGAACCAATCTCTTTCCACCATTATTAAGTTGAAATAAGACAATAGTTTATGACCCACTGCTATTTTTGATCAAGATAACAATAAATTTTCAAAAGTTTGTACTAATGAATATGAATAGGAAAGCCATTCATTATTGTACATCTATGGACTTAAATAGACCCACTCTTCATGACTGTAATGTTGCAAAATTTAAAAGGGGAAACCATTCATTGATGATAATAGGACTCAAAAAGAGAAATCATTCTTATTCACAGACAATACTATAACATTTTTGTGTAGTGTACAACATTATAGTAAATCTTCTAACTCATTCGAGTCTATTCACCTGTAGACCTGAAAACTGACTTATCAAATTCTACACCCTCTTAGGATGACTATTTATGCCTGTATTTAGATTGAAGAGGACAACCATCTGTATGTCTTATTGATCCTCAAATCATTCCTTTCAATCATGTTGTTAAAAAGGGAAACAACATTCTTTATAATTCATATATTTGATATAGTATTGCTGCCCTCGTTGAATAGGTCACAAAAGGTTCCTTTTTACAGCCTTGCCACAAATATGTACAACTTGACTGAATCGAGTCATCATTCTAGACTTTTTAGACAAAATTAGAATTTTAGTGAAGGGTTCAAATGGAATATTTTTCGAATAATCAATTTATGACTCATTGCATCTTTATTGACACCAAAGGGGCATTTCTGGGGTTGTCATAGACAAACATATCGTTACTTTCGTTTTCATAAATTTAAAGAACAAATTTTTCAAAGTTATTTTTTCACTGGTGTTACAAAGACCGCCATTTTGCAACGGAAGAGCAAAACATCAATATTTAGAAATGATAATCAAAAGGATCAATATCAATGTGAATTTTCTTAATTTTTACAAAAAACGTTTATTTTAAGTTTTTTTTATGAAAACCACGTGTTTCACGAGTACCTGTCAGACAATATTTTCGTCCGGGCGCTTCCTGAAGGACCAGGATGAACAAGGACCAGGATGAAGTTTCTTTAGATCTGCGGAATAATATTGCCATGGATTTTTAAAAATACTGGGTTCCCTAATGCAAATTATTTACGTTATGTATAACGACTCCATATAGAAATAAACAGGTAGACGGCTACCCATTTTGATTTTCGTGTGCTGGTAAAGTTTTTTGAACGATTATCATTCTAAATATTGTGTTATTATCTTGATTTATTCTTTGTCATTAAATATATTGCTTCTATTGCAAAATTATTTTGAGGCTTTGAAGTACTAAGTTTTATCCTCGGAGGGATCTGTAAGTGAATCGAATAAAGTAGCTATTGTCAGTGTAACTCGGGTTAAAATAGGTGAAAATGGCTGCGCCCATGAAGTTTTTGAGGAACACGCTCCAGTGTGTCAGAAAGAGTGATCTCCGTAAAACTTTTTTAAGAGAAAAGGTTTTTTGTCTGGCATTTATTTATTTATTCTTCTTACATAATGACCATGTTTAAATAAAGACATACGCTATTTTTTTTCTTAAGACAAATTTATATGCAGAATATAACAAGAAATTAGGACATGACCCAATTTGACAGTGACACGAATCAAGGGTAGAACTAAGAAAAATGCATGATTGTCTTAAAATGAACGAAATTGGTCGATTCTGTTATGATTTGTCATTAACCGATTTTATCATGGTCAATTTCGCTGAAAATACCTAGTTTTTTTCCTGTAATGATATTGGAAATTATAGATATTAAAAATTATGTAATGATATTGGCAATTATAGATATTAAAAATAAAAATATTTTAATATCTATAATTTCCAATATCATTACATTCCTCTTGCAAAAGGAAGGAAAAAATTGCAGGGTCAGACCTGGGGTCGTATCTGGAACTCCCGTACAATACATGAGCACTCTACCAACTAAGCTTTTCAGTCCACTTCATTTCTCCCTTTTTCTTGAGCTTTCCCGTGGTCTTATTAGAAATCATGCCTAAATTCCCTCGATTGAACTTGCAATTGCCAGTCTGCCACTTCAAATGGCATGCTTAGCCCAGGGATCAAACTCAGGACCGCCCTTACTATAGGCCAGTGTTCTACCATGGATTTTCATTGTCTTTGGGCAAAGTGTTCTTATTTCTGAAAAAATTATGCTGATTTACATATCACAGAGTCACATTTTGCATAAATTTGAGTCTCACTATAGGCAAGTATTGAGAATATTTGCTAGTTTAACTAGATTAGGTTAATATTTTTCTGTGGCTTTGCTTTCTTTCATCCACCATTCCACTGACTTTGTCATTTTGACTGAGTTGTAAAACATGAATTCACTCAAATACCAATTTTTTCTGAGTATCTTTCTCTCTCTTCAATTAAATTTACCATTATTTTGCACTGTGATTAAGTTTAAGCATTAGGTTGGTATTTGCACATCTTCATTAATTTCTTGCAGTCATGTTGTTACAATGCTGAACAGTACTAGATGGTAATCATATATGCATATTTAAGTTAGAAAGGTTATTGAAGTACATGATAGCTCATTTATTATTATTATTATTGTGTGTGTGTGTAGATTTTGAATATAAACAGAGCCTATAAAGAGCAAAGCTTTCTGATTATTGAAACTGTTAAAAGCTACCAGTTTTGACTATAATGTTAGTAGATGCTTAAATATTCTTATCAAATGATTTTCAAACAAAAACATTAAGGTTTATGTGTTGAATCTAGTTGATTTCAACCATACACTCCTGTGACCTCCAGAACTTATTAACTCTGTAAAGGTGAAACAGTTGAGTTCTAAATAAAATCTTTTGAATATTGATTTTGTTCATGAAAGTTCACAATTTGTGAATATTAAAATTGTATGAACTGTTTTTAGAATCAATAAAAATGGTGTTTTATTTACATATTTCTTTTTTCATTCTGAATTACTCAACACAAATGTAAACACTTTTTTACCCTATCTTTTAGATACCAGTTGTTAGTGTTCTGCCATCAAGATGTTTACATTTACAAGAATACCAGAGCAAAAAGCTAATGGCTGACCATGGGATATCTGTACAGAAATTTGTTGTGTGTCACACTGCAGAAGAAGCTAAACATGCTACAGATAATTTAAGTAAGCACAAGTACTGATAATAGCTAGTTTACATTTAAGGACAACCTTTTTTAATTTTTCAGAAAATCTGTTTGCTAAGACTGATGATTAAAGGTGGTAGTCATCAACAAGAGGTTATCTAACTGTTGTAGGTTCATAGTTGGACAATCAACAGAAATAGGGTTTTCCTTTGCCAGAGGCCTTTAATGGTTCACTAGGTACCGGAGTGTGAATAATGAACTCTGTCGACTGTCAGGTTTACTTAAATCAAGTAACTGCCTCAAGTGCACTAGGACTCTTAAGGTTGCTATAAGTGTATACTAGCAAAAGACATACCACGATCACTGCATAGAACTTGTACATTACATGCATTAAGTAAAGTTTGTTGATGCAATTTAAGAACAACAAAATAACCATTATCAGGCTTTTTCTACATGTATTCTGGTTTCATTTAGATTAAGTCAGTGTCTGGTTACAGCACAAAGTATTAAGAGTTATGAGTATGCAGTGAACATTAATGTACAAGGGCCTCATTGAATGACCAATCCACAGTGATTAAATAACTATGTATTTTATTAAAATAAATGTATTACGCTACATGGTTGTCAATCCTCGGAAGGCGTTCTTGGTCTGTCTGGGATCCTTTCAATTGGAAAAATCTGTTTTTCATGCCATTTTGGAAAAATTGAAATGGGGAAAATATAAAAATGACCTGAAGTAGAAATTTAAAGCTTACACTTTTCGATTTATTAAAATTGTGAAAATTTGCTATCTTATGTATTGCCTGTCTAAGTTTTTAAAAACTGTTATGAACACTTTGAAATAAAAAACTGACAATCAGAACTTGCATACACTATAGAGTTTAATTTTATATTTCTATAGAAGTGGATGAATATGTGATTAAAGCACAGATTTTGGCTGGTGGTAGAGGGAAAGGTACATTTAGTAATGGATTTAAAGGGGGAGTTCATCTTACTAAAGAGTAAGTGTAAATTATCAATCAATATGATATCTGGCTTCAAATTATTTATTAGCTCACCTGGCTTTAGCCAGCTTAGCTTATGGCATGGCGAATCGTGCATGCATGCACAAACTTGATTCTTCTCCTCTGAAACTACTGAGCCAAACGGAACCATATTTGGTGTGGAATGTCCCCAGGTGGAGTAGTTTAAAGTTCTTACAAATCATCTTCTTGTGACATCCAAGATGGCTAAAGTTGCTATAACTAGCAAAAAGTGCTAAATAAAATGGCCTTTAAAGGTTTAATTTTCAACTGCTTTAATTCAAATTTGATATATGTAAAGAGTAGATAAGTAGCCAATTAACATACAGTAAGATTTTCCCTCACATTAATAATGAGCTTGTCATTAGCGGAATGTGGAAATAAACTGCTGTCAATAGCTGATTTTTTGAAAATCCTCTACTCTGAAGCAACTGGGCTAAATATAACTATTTGGTGTAGAAGGTCTATAGGTGGAGTAGTTTAGGTTGATAAAAAATCAACTTTTTTTTGGCATCTAATATTACCACCGTTGCTATATAAGCTTGAGAATTTACATAAAATGCTAGACATTTATAATGACAATAATTGATTTTCCAAATGTGCAGAAAATCTACTTTGTTAATTAATAATCACTTGTTATAGATTTTTATAATTTTAACATTTCTTTGACAAGTGGTTCTTTATTTATATCATTATTATTATAATCTTATAATCTTGATGACTGTAGCATAGAAGATGATGGTAAAATTTTAATAAATACACAATATCTTGGCTTTTGTAAAGTGAAGCATCAGTCTCATTAAATCAAATTTCTTTTACAAGCATCCTATTTCCTTATTGTACCTATTCTCATCAACTGCAGTTCTTTGTTGCTCTGACAAAATTAGTTAATATTTTCAAATAACTTCAGTGCAGCATATACTGCTCTAGAATTAATTACTTTTCTCCAAATTGTCTGATCAATTTCACATCAAAAATAAAGATGGTGAGAATAGGTGCATGTACAACACAACTGTTTTCTGTTATATTGCTTGCTCTTTCTGTGTGTATTTGAGACAGAAGTTTTTAATTGTATCGTTTCTAGCCCCCACCCCACACCACCCCCTCTCTCTCTCTCATTGCTGTGCCATTCACCGATTTAGCCAATGGCTAAATTTTTTTTATAATTTCTAATTCTGAAATATTAATTTTGGGGAATATTTTTGGTCCAAATTTTTCATCAATTTCATTATAAGCTTTTAGTTTCAGAGGTTCACTACAACTTTTTCATATAAATTGGCTCCATATTTTTCAGTTGACTAATTTTTTCTTTGCTCCTACTGTTGAAGACACAGAGCTAACCCTCTCTCTCTCTCTCTCTCTCTCTCTCTCTCTCTCTCTCTCTCTCTCTCTCTCTCTCTCTCTCTCTGTATTAAGACACATTTTACTGTTTATTTCTAGCCCTAGTAAAGTTGAGGATCTGGTAGACAACATGTTAGGATTTAATCTTGTAACAAAACAGACAACAGAAAAAGGTGTCAAAGTTAATAAGGTAAGAATATTTATCAGAGAGAATGTGTTTTAAATGATTCAATTATTTTAATATTGAATCATGTGAGCATTGTTTTTGACTTAATGACAAGAGCCCAAAATTATCCAGCTCATAACATTTTGAAAGCGGTAAACATTTTTAAAAGCCAGAATTTCAAATAAATACATGCAGCTTCTTTTTCCTACAATATCTGAAATTTAAGTATTATCTGTCTCATGTTCTGTAATGAAACATATCCAGTGTCATCTACATGTAGTCTGTAGAAACTCTCTATTGAGGAACCAGCAAATGTATAGCAAGACTAGAAAACAAAGAAGTTGTCATAATTGGACAATGAATGATAAATTATTGAATACCGGTAGCTCAAATGAATGATAAGTTATTAAATAGCTCACCTGAAAAAAGTATTGAGGGACTTAAGCTATATTACATGGACACTGGCTTTGTCATATAATGTAATATTTTTTGGTGTGGCTTTCATGTGCAGATGAGCTACACAAACAGCATTTGTTGTAACAATAATCAGTATGTTAGTTCTTTTACAAATAATATTTCTGTTAGGTAATGGTTGCTGAAGCATTAGATATAGACAAGGAAACTTATTTTGCGATTGTGATGGATAGAAGTTATTCTGGTCCTGTACTTATTGGCAGTAAACATGGAGGTATGGATATAGAAGAAATGTCTGAAAAAGATCCAGATTCTATCATAAAAGTAAGTAGTAGTTACATTTGTAATTTAGGAAGAAATTAGTTTTTCCACCAATTTTGTACTAAGTTAATATTACACGTACTATAGCCAGTTTAGTGTGGTATGAGATATTATTAAAAAATCTTGAGGTTTTTTGTGCTAAAATTGATTTTTCTGTTTGCTATTATGAAGAAATAGGGATTACATTTACTGATGCAAACAACCCTTCTACTGCCCCTTAGATTTTTACACCTAAAAGCCAATTACATAATTATTGTACTCTTTTATTATTATTTTTTTTTTGCCCCCAAAAATTGCTCAAGAAATATTGTGGTATATATTTTTTCTCAAGGTAAAAAACAGATGTAAGACAGCTCATCAAATTTAAAATCCTTGCTGTCAACATCTAGGAAAAATTAAATGTAAAATATCATGTCAGGACTGGCATCATTCACTGCTTTATTAAAAAAAAAAACATATTAAACTAGCTCCTTTAGATCAAAATTGATAGTAGTATTTATCCCAGGAAATTTGGAATTATACCATTTTAACTATGTTTTACCTGTTAAGTATTTCTGGTCTGTTTGTGTAAAATGTAATAATACGTGTTTATTTATAGGAACCAGTAGACATAATGAAAGGAATACACCCCGACCAAGCATTATCAATGTCAAAAAAATTAGGCTTTACAGGTGTTCATTTACAAGAGGTAAGATACATAGTAATTTATATCATTCTCAAATGACTACAATCTTACAAGTAATCTGTTCTTTCTTTGTATTTTTCAGAGTTGGCTTAGGTAATGAATATGGTGTTTGATTCAGCATCCACAGACCTGTTTATACTTGCCATATCTTAATCTCTTACTTTTAACTGGTAAAATCTGTAATTTAAAAGCCTTAACACTATGATAAAACTATACTTTTAGGAATTGGTCCTAATTATGGCCATTAATTGCTCCTGTGATGTTCCTGCATTCACATATTTATGGGAAGGTCTTGTTTAAAACTAACTACCATTTATTGTAGAAATTAACTTGACATTGGATGCAGGGTATTTGCTTGTACAAAATATATACATGTATCTTAAAAACAATTACATGTTTATACAGGAAGTAAAAAATTGTGTTGTATTATATTACAGGCAGCAGACCAAATTGTTAAACTTTATAACATGTTCATAAAAGTAGATGCTACGCAAATAGAAATTAATCCATTTGGAGAAACTCCTGGTGGAAAAGGTAAAAAAAAAATCTGAAATTTTTTTTTCTTCAGTTTGATTTACTGTAAAACCTCTTAAAATAAACAGTCTCTGGGAAGTACATGTTCAGTCTGTTAACATTCAGAGAGGGATAAATTTTATAGAGGTGCAAATCGGAATGAAATAAGTAAATTAGAGTTGCAAAAGTATGGGTGAGAGGAGTATAGCATTGCTTTACTGGAAAATTATTGGACATAACATTGATGACTGTTGTCACCATCTTGATGGGTGCAAGTCTTTTCTTTAAAATTTTTCTAGCTTTTTTCCTCGCAAAAATAAAAATGAAAAAGTAGGCTTTGACTTACACCTGTATAAAAGTAATGACATAGAAAATAGATGACATTGATATAGAAGGTCAGAATGGATGACCTTGGTCATGGTTATAAAACTTACAATAGTCACATTTGGGGAAGCCCTTGGTGTTTTGAGTGGTCTTAAGCAGGATTACAATTTCTCTCTGTCTAGGTTTGAATCCTACTTTGGCAAATACTAGTGTCAGAAATTTTGTCAGTGGATTTCTTTCAGCATTCTGGTTCTTTCACTGTCACATTATTGACTGTCTTGATGTAAGTGAAATATTTTCAACCTTTTATGTAGACTGATATTTCTCCTTTCCACTTGTTCACATCCTTTGTAAATACTGGAGAGTTTCTTGTTACTAAATTTAGATTGATGAATTCTATTTCAGTGGTATGTTTTGATGCAAAAATTAGTTTTGATGATAACGCACAATTTAGACAGAAACAAATATTTGATATGGATGATACCTCGGAGACGGATCCCAGAGAAGTAGAGGCTGCCAGACATAACCTTAATTATATAGGATTAGAGGGAAGTATAGGATGTTTAGGTATGTTCAAACAGAAGTTAGTTGGTCTAGATTTTGATCTTGTATGGTAGAATATTGCTGATCTGAGTTTGCGGTATAGATTGGTCCAGTTTGACTTATATACTTTTACACATTAATAATAGCAGTTATTGATGTCAGTTATGGGCAGCAGACCAGTATTGACCTAAAAATAAAATGAGTGAAAAAGAATGATTAGAATGTAATACAAATGTAGTAAGATTTATGTGCTATTAAGTTTACTGATTGTCTCCATAATAGAAGACAATAAAACATCTTGATAGTATGTGTTAGTAAATCTTAATATGAATTAAAACAATACTTGTTAATTTATCCCACTTTTTGTTCAATTTATTTACATATGACATGTATAAATTGATCAGAAGTAATTATAGGAAGGCTTCTTAAGAATAATCATTAGATTTTATATGTTAGTGTTAACCAAAGTAATATCCAGGGACAATTTACAGTGTTACAGCAATATATAATAGAACCAATGATATGAATAATAGTTCTAATTTAATATACAATTTACAGTGAATGGTGCTGGTTTGGCTATGGCTACCATGGATATTATCAAATTACATAAAGGAGAACCTGCTAACTTTTTAGACATTGGTGGTGGTGTGTCAGAACAACAAGTATTCGATGCATTCCAGATCCTTTCAGCAGATGCTCATGTAAGATCAATATATAGATTTTATAGGACAGATTTTGTTATTTGGAGATAAAGAAAAAACATTACGATAAGAAATGTTGACTTGGACCCAATTTTTAAATCAAAAATTGAAGTGTTATAACTTGTTTTCATCGTGGCATACATCAGTTTTCTGACCCATAAAATTTCTGGTTTTAAATCAAGTAAAGAAAAATAAAAACAAAAATGTTTACAAGAGTCTATTTATCATTTAGTCATTGATGGGTATTAGTATGTAAACAAAGTATAAAGTAGTTCCGGCAATATGCTGTATGTATCTTTTTATTGACTGAAATTGTTTATTATCTTGGAAACTATTAACTTTTTGTATTGGCATGTATATGGGAATATTGTAGGAATTGATATGGCAATCATTCTGATATAAGATTCAAGATCTTACATTTAAAGGTCAAGATGCATAATTGCATAAGAAGACTCAAATTGTTAATTATCTTGAAAACTATTAACTTTTTGTATAGGCATGTATATTAGAATATTGTATGTATTTTTGCAAATGATTTTGGCCATATCCCCAGGTGAGTGTTAAAGCCCATGGGCCTCTTGTTATTAAATAAGATTAAGCATAAACCTCCAGAGAAGGTAAAGAACTATAATATACAATGCAGTTTACAATACCCATAATGTTCAATTAATATGTACAAAATAAATACAGTGTAAAACATTGACAAGAATCATGATTTTTAAATAATAAGTACAAACAAATAAAAAATATAAACTCGCCTTGCATATAAAAACCATAAACTCGAAGCACAGTCCTGCAATACTAACACATCACATTTCAAATTATGCTGGAAATTAAATAAGTCAATTTTAATAACAAACATGACGCATTCCAATATAGAAGTGAAAACAAATTTAATACGTATTAAAATATAAATAAAGTAGTTGAATGAATTTCATATTACACAATGGTGGCAGTAAAAAAGTCCATAAATTAAATCAATCTTGACATGATATGACCGAGCCGATACTTTCCCGTGAAACTGATTATGTGACTGGAAAAAACTAATTAACCTAATAGTTTTAAATACTTACAGTTTTAAATGGAAAACGAAAGTTCAAAGTTCAGTTACTCAAAAAATCAAGATTTCGTCTGATAACTTGGGTTAAGAAACAAAAATCACTGATGAGGCAGCACAGGCAATGAACATTGTCAACATAGAATTTTATTTCATTACATTTAAATAAAAAAACCCATATCAAAGTTTTGAATCGTAATTTTTGTTTTAACAAATATAATTGGATTTATTTACAGGTAAAAGCTATTTTAGTTAATGTTTTTGGAGGTATAGTTAACTGTGTGACTGTGGCTAATGGTATAATAAAAGCAGCAAAGAAAATCAACTTAAAACTACCCTTAGTTGTCAGAGTAGATGGTAAGGGTGTGTGTGTGTGTGTGTGTGTGTGGTACCATACATGTACATGTATTTATCTAGTCATGATTACAAGATGTTTACATACGCACATGCTGTGTGTGTGTGTGTGTGTGTGTGTGTGGTGTGTGTGTGTGGTGTGGGGTGGGGGGAGGGGTGGGATGGGGTTTACCACTTATGTACAGTTATTAATCCAGTCATGATTGGTTTTCAAAATTTTGAAAATGATAATAATCTATACAAACAATGCTTGATAAAGACCTTCCCTAACTGATGTACATGTATGTATGTATATATAAATTGTAAATGAATGTGCTGTTGGTTCTTCTGGATTTTAGTTTTAAAAAAATAAAAATTGATATTTAATGGAATAGCCAGAAAATATAACACTCAAAAAATAGATCGTGAAAAATGCCTTTTGCTTTCAAGTGATATTCAAATTTATTTTTGCTGATTGATAGAAAATTATGTGTAATTTTGATGAAGACATTGGAGAATCAAGAGAAAGCCTTCAATCTCAGTAAATTTAACTTGCCTTTTTTTCACATGTATATTGTTAAAGTTTTTTGAAAAGTATGCACTTTATGACAGCATTTACATGTATAACACACTGTACTTGTTGACAAGGATAACATGCTCAAAATGCAATTGTATTTTCTTTAAAAAGTCATTTTTTTCAGCTGTAACTTTACAATACTAGTATTGTAATTTTAAAGACAGAATTTGACTTATTTTTTCAGGAAACAATGCTGATTCAGCAAGAGAAATATTAGAAGCTAGTGATCTTCACATTGCTGTTGCCAAAGATTTAGATGATGCTGCCAGACTTGCTGTTGCCAAATCATCATATTGATGATTGGAATTTTAGGAAAAACTAATTATTATAATGTTGTGATAGTATTTTAATAATAATGGTTTTCACTGGTGTACATGTGATATATTCGTGTTTGTGCAGAACTATCATTTTATTGCTTATGGAGAAGGTTTTATAATTGCATATTTTTGGAGTAACTGGAAAAGTGACATTATTTGGGAAAAATGTTTTTCATAATCAATAAAATTCATAGTTATGCACAAATCTTATGGAATATGAAGCAGTAGACTGGTGAATTCTATTGGTGATAATATATGCAATTGATATGTGATTTGATATGTTGATTTCATGAAAAGAGGATTTTTTTGTAAATATTTTAATATAAAATACATATGATTTGTTGGGTTAAAATTTTAATATATCTTCAGAGTCAAAAGGTATTTGTATCATATTTTTGGACTTGTTTTTGTCAGTCATCACTATATCTACCTATATAGTTTATGTATATATATACAAAAAATGTATGTTAAAGTTTTTCCCCGACTAATAGACTTGTCAATTAAGAGTACTTATCAAAGTTCCAATAATGTTTGTAAGACTAATCAAATTAAATGTATTTAATTTATGTACCACTAAAATGATTAAAAATACAATAATATGAATTTATTTTCACTAGTTTCATGATTCATATAATTTGGTATTGATAATCGAGTTTGTTTAGGGTTTATAGTGTTGTTCTGTAGTGCTAGATACATGTAACTATCTGCAGTAACAGGTGTGTTGAATTTACTCCAGAAAAAAGATATGTGCTTATTAATGGTCTTGTTTTGTTAATGCATCTGATTTTATTTTGATGTAACTTTTCAGAATTATGACACAGTTGACCAGTATACATGTACAAAGTGTAGGCATTATGTTAACAGTAATAATGGGATAATGAAATAAAGCTATCAGGGGAGATGTTTTATTTTCGTTGTGATCTCCATGTACTATTGATGTCGCTCGTAACATCATTGTGCGGTACTTATTTCTATCCAATATGGAATCATATAATTTGTTTTTCTGTAAAAAAGATGTTATTCCTAGGAATGTGCATGGACATATTCCTAACCAATAGAAGGATAAATGTGCATCAAAATGGTAACTGTTATATATATGTATTTTGTACACAGGCTAATCTTATATAAGAGCATGTGATAGATTTCAGGAGAGTTTCATTTTAACATAAATACATGTATGTAAATGTTTTGGTTTTTTTTAATTACGGACCAAGATTTGTGATTTTTGTCATAAGAAATGTTTGTGAATGTTATGAATTATGATTAAATGATTGTGTTAATATATTTATCAATATTAACAAGTAAAAACAGAATGATTATGTGTGAATTTATTTTAAAACAAATCATACCTAAAATAACATACATCCATTATGATTTTTATGGACATTAATCTCCTTTTTTTAATACCAGTATTGTATTTTTTTCTCCCTACAAATCTGGTATGATACAGTAAAAGAATTGGATCATACCGTAATGCACATGTATTGAGGTTGTTTGGAGATTATTTGATAATAAGAGTGATTATTTAGTACCGGTAAGGTGACTTGTGTTAATTTGGATTTCAAGTTTTCAAAAATTGAACACAGCACAAATAAACAAATAATAATCAAGAAATTGCAAACCAGAGGAAATTGATCATTTGACAGAAATGCTTGGTTAATTTATTATCATATGTCATTACACATTTGCATATACAGGTACACAAAGTGATCAGATGAACTATTATGGTTAGTCTTTTGTTACAACTTACTGGAGATAGAGATGATAAAGATGTTGATGGAAATATTTATGGCATTCTCTGCTTAATTCATATTTCACAATCTTATCTTCATGTTGTGAAAAAAAGGTGCTAAACTAACTTTTTCAAAACCTTGTGTTAAGTCATGCATTGTCCACCAACATTTCTTTGTTAATACTACAAAAACCCCACTTTGGTCAAATTTTCATCAGACTTGTCCAGTACTATCTTGTTGACATAGGCAAGGACAATTTTCCAATATTGAGCTAAACACAAATATTTTTTCAGGTGAGCACTCATAGTCTTCATGGTTCTCTTGTTTTGTTTTTCTCAGTAGTCAAGACAAACTCGTTCATCATGATTATTGATAATATTTACAATGATATGCAACTTTACTTCATAGATAGAAAAAAGGAAAAATTCACATCTTAAAGTGTTTTTTTGTAAATTTGCAAAAAGAAAAAGTTTTACAATATTTTAGTGATTAAGTATATCAAATCTAAAAACTTGCTATGTGGTTGTTAATTTTAATAAAAATATCTACTTTTGTTGAAATAATACTGGTACATATTATATACATAAATTATATACACATTAATATTTGATCTAGCTTGTCAGTGTGTATGTATAAACAGATATTAGAATTTTGATTCATCACCAATGAATAGTTACAGTAATAAATTAATTATTTTGCTAAACCAGGGTTAACTCATAGTCACTTGTGTAACATGACCAGTTTGACAACATTCTTGTCCTCATTAGTAATCAGTCAAATATGAAACATTTTGCAGTTTAAAATAAAAGGGTAATAATGATTTTTGTAAGCATGGCATTTCTATAAGGCGAGACTTGGGTGTTACTTTTATGGTGTTCGTAGGCGGCAGCATGTCTAAATGTGAAATTTTATGTTTAAGTAATGTATTTTCTACTCGATCAAAAACTAACCAGGCGAGACATTTAAATCCGTGGAATTCTTGTTATATATGAATAATTTGTTATCTGTAGTCTGATAAGAACAACAATTATATTGAAGATATCTTAGGGTATCATAATTTACACACAAGTACAGAAATTACAAATAAGTTTATTTTGTATATTCGCTGCATTTTACAAAGTATAACTGTGTTAGGTGCTCAAGTACACAAGGGGCATCAGTTGCATACTGGTTATGTCTGCATTTTACATAATTTAATATCAAACACAGCAGGTTAAAAATGTCTCACTTTGATGAAATAAAATATTAATATGACAAATTATGATTACTAATGACAGTAGTGCCTTACCTAATAATTGTTACAATTTATTTGTTTTAAGAATAAATAATATACAAGATATTATTGTTTTCCTATAGTGTAAGCAAATGCTATTTAAGAAAAAGATTGTTTTAGATTTATTTATTTATCTATTTATATTTATTTATTTATTATTTTATTTTATTATTATTATTTTATTTAAACTGATAATTACGTTTGTCATGCCAATCTTTACATTTAAAATAACTTCAGAACAATGGCATTGTTGTCCTATGTCCATTACTTTATGTAGAACTATTTTACATGTAAAATAAGGTTAAAACCTAACTTAATTTAATACTGCATTCCATTAGCTTGTAAACATATATACTGGATGTCAGTGGATAGTGCAAATTTTGACTTTTTATTTTTTTTATGTTTTTTACGTTTCGTTGCAATACTGGTGTAGTTTTCTGCTCATAACTAATGCTACCGCAGTATCACAAATTTTACAAAGCAACTCCACCAAACTATGTTCGACATCTTTTACTTTTCGTCATTCGAAGCAGCATTATTATTAAAAGAAACACACACATGCTGGTCTTGCGTCCAATTAAGACTTCGATTTTTTCCCAGTCATATAAAATTTTTACACTCCACCACTAAGGCTCATGGAGTTCTGAAAACTTTTAAATACAAGTAGTAATTGTTATAGTTAACACGGCTAGTATATCTATCGATGAAGCATGTTGAACTTCTGGAAGAAGTGTATAAATTGCCGTCTTTTGACCGTACTTTTTCTTCTAATTCGATGAAACAACTTTTTTTCTTCTGATTCGATTAAACAACTTTTTTTCTTCTGATTCGATTAAACAACATTACAAAAATCGCCGGTTGAATTTATTGACAGTAAAGTAAAATATCAAAGATTAACATACCATTAATAGAGAACCAAAATATATCTTAACAAATATATTTACCAAAAATGTACGTGGAAAAGGCGTTTATAATATATTGTTGATTGAATTCCAACTACATCGATATTTATAATTATGATACGTACTTTAAATTGTTTTGATTGTCAATATTCATATAGTATAGTTGTAGTATCATCTTTAATGATTCTGTAATGTAACAGTTTGCTCAACTGAGGTGGCAAATATCGTACTTTCCTACTGTAAACTAAAATCGCTATACGTATTCTCGACTTCCTATTCGGAAACTTACAGGTTGAAAATATATCAAATAAGAAGCCAAGTTCCAAATAAGTTCCAACGTCACAAAAAGTATTGCTTTAAGTTTAAACATTTCACAGTATTATCACGTAAAACAAAAACATAAGGTTTTCTATAATAGAGAATACAATTTCTAGAAAGGTTCGAAATTCACTCGGAACAGAAATGAAATGATTAACACCATAACATTTACCCAACGAGCAGTATATTGTTTCATCTGTAGGGCGAAGAAAACAATAAACGATTTTTCTGAAAATTATTATTCTTAAGGAACAAGGTGCTATCTAGCGATTAAGCTATGTCCTTTTTGGCAAAAATATGGATCACACGCCAAAAATAGAACTTATACAAAAGTTCTGCACAAACAGCTCGTGTAAAAAAGATTTAACTATGAATTTGTAAGTGGTGCGCATAAATCTTTAAGATATTCCGAAAAAAAGGTATTTTTGTATTTATTCTACATTATATAATAAACAAAAAACTCCAAGTTGACCCTTTTCGTGTTGAAGTTAAAAAATTCTGCCAAATTTTCACGTGTGTCGCGTAGATTTCATATTAACGGGTCAAAGTTCAACAGACCGACTACTGTTAGCCAATCAGCGATCATCCCAATTGGCCTCCACTGAAGCCACCGAGTAGACAATGCGGGAGGATTAAGATATGCCAGATCTCCAGTGATTAAAATAGATAAACATGGTTACTCGAGATAAAAATATATGACTTCTACGATTATTGTTTTTAGTAGATGGTTACAATATAACAATTTCTCTTATATACACACAAACTTTAATGTGGATTTGTTCAAAGCACAAGTAAGTTTATTATAAAGTGTGTGAAAACGAGATTTTTTTTAAAGGTCATTAGTGGCAAAGAAAACCGAAAGCCCGGAGAAAAACGATGACATTTAGCAAGCGAACTGAAATGCTTTGTCACACTTTGATCATCTGCTCTAAGGAACATTTACCTTCAGCGTCGGAATGGTCCTAATCAATTGAGTAGTAAAGGGAGTGGCGATAATTTTAAGTAACGGAAACGAAACAGGAGTCACAGAAATTCCGCGAATAGCAGGTTTTCGTACATTAGAAAAGGGGTATCTAGAAATAGGTTATCTACTTCCATATACCCTATTAATATTATATACAAATAATGTATGCATCCAAAAGTTGTCATAAAGTAAACGTCGGAGTGTGATCATGACCTTGATCAAATAAACTTTCTTGCTGCTTATAAGTTGATGTCCATATCTGACACAGATTTAGTTATTAATCTTATTAGTTTTACATATACTATAGTAAAGATGTTTTTGCATCAATAGTTATATGATATTGACTTTTGACTTCCGACTTCATGTAGAAAAACAATGTTTCAAAACAACAACAATAACACCGCTTAACCGCGCAATTTAAGCCCGTTACTGTTTATCATGTAAGCAATAATACATTAATGTTGATATATATATATATATATATTATATATATATATATATATATATATATATATATATATATATATATGATGAAGATGTCGTAAGTTAATTTTCCAATTGTGTTCATATGCAACTGTGTCCTTAAGCAAGGGATACATGACTTTTTCCATAAATAAAACTGTTTCTTATAACAGTACTTACAATTTTCTTATATACATCCCATTAAAATGTTATAGTTTTATTAGATAAAATCCAATTCAGTACTCGTATGCATCTGCACGTGACCTTGACGTTTGTACCAATAACCTTCATATATCAAAATGACCAAAACTCACCATATTCTTATATACACACACTACACAAATTAGTTTTTAGTTTTTCAGATAATTAACCAGTTCAATTTTTTTTGTGAACCTGAATATTGAAATCATGACTTTTATATATAAAAAAGACCATTATCAATATCTCAAATTTTCTAATATTTTAGTATGAAGTCGTTGTGCCAAAACTTATTCTGGATATATTATACGTCCCATGTTCCTTTCGTTTTCAAATTTGATTTAATTATAACACTTGGCGGATGTAAGTA
The DNA here is from genome assembly GCA_029721355.1 of Tegillarca granosa. Classification (NCBI taxonomy): domain Eukaryota; kingdom Metazoa; phylum Mollusca; class Bivalvia; order Arcoida; family Arcidae; genus Tegillarca; species Tegillarca granosa. The sequence continues at coordinate 8,279,462 of CM056599.1, forward strand.
AGAAGAAAGGAGAAGTTACCCTTCCGGAGCACCAGACTTCGTTTCCTCGGTGAAAATTCACAAGTTTGACCGAATTAACCAGTTTTCAATGTTTTTACTTTGCTCTTTGAATTGTGATTTGGAAATGGACTTTTGTAATCGTGTTTGATGTATGCCTATACTAAAAGTTAACACATTTGTATTTTTGTAATTACATATGGAATTAACCATTTCAATATTCTTTTGCATCTGTGAAACCATTACCTTTATTTGCATATCAAAAAGATCGTTATATTGATACCTGCAATACTTCGAAGGGATTATAGTTTTCCAGATGATTAACCATTTCAGCATTCTTATGCATCTGTAACCGAGACCTTTAAACCAAAGAGCTTCATTTATATATCTAAATGATCATCATTTCAATTTCTACAATATTGTAATATACTTGTCTAAACACAAAGTTACTATTTCTCTATGTAAAGTTATCATTGTAGTATTCGTTTCGCACATGCGACCTTAACTTTAAACCCATGATCTTCATTTTCAGGTCAAAATAATCCTTTTGTCAATATTAATACCAACAATAATCAAATATACATGCTTTTAGAAAAGTTTATGGTTATATTGATAATTGATAAAAGCATAAAGGTAAAATTATTGTCTTTGTCCTCATTTTAAAGGTAGTTTCAATTCAATGTCAAAACGAAAAACATTATGTCATTTTCGGGTTCAAATAGTCAAGTCATAAAAAATTAAAGCCTTTTTTAAAACTTCTTTTAAAACTAAATTTGAAGCCATTTTATGAATTTTTTAAAATTGATACAAAACGCTTAACCCCTCTTTTTGTTTAAATTTTCACGAAATATACTTTTAATAGACCAAAGACCCCAGAAAAGTCAAACATCACATCATAATTTGCCCACATTTATCAGTATCGCAAAAAAATATAATAAAAATAAATTAAAAAAAATAATATAAAAAATTATGTGACCTTTGCCATTGACCCAAAAACAACCCTTACTAAGACCTTGTTAAAAAGTTTCCACATACAAAGTTGTTTTGAATAAAACAATGTTTGTAATTTGTAGTTATCTTCCGGAAACCACGTTGGCGTCTCCTGTCCTCAAGCATGCCCATCGACATTCCTTAATCTAAAAACCAGGTTTCTTTTATCAAAAGCTGATGAAAATCTTTGCCAAGAAGCACAACAAATGTGCTATAAATCTTAATATATATATATATATATATATATATATATATATATATATATATATATATATATATATATATATATTACTGTAGGTTACATTTTGTTACAATTACTAAATCAGATATAAACATATTTACATGTTTATAACCACAAACGTGTCTTTTCAGATTTTATTTCACTGTATCATACAAATAATTCTACGTCTTGCTAGATGACAAATAAATGTTATCCTAAAATTTCCGTCTGTTCCGGCGAATGCCTATAAAATAATTTAGAAAACATTATTTTGAAATCTATTGTGTTTTAAGTATCATCTTTTAACAAATACCTCTGCAGTTTTTTCTGATAAATATGTGAATATGTACCAACCTAACGATTTAGAATTAAGAGATGATTAAAACTAATCCGATTATCGGCTAAAATGTGTACATGCCGAAACGCACACCCGATAAAAAAAAATCACGAGATGGCGAAAATGTTGATCATTCTTATTACAGAATTGAACAAAAAAATCTTTTTTAAATCTCTATTTTAATTATTTTCATATTGATTTTAATGTACGCTCGTAGTCGACTTCAAAACCTGAGGAAAACTGTTACAAGAACGTTTCCTCAATATCTCAAATTGTACGCTATTATTTACAATCCTAATTGAATCACTTAAAAGAAACTGGATTAATAACTATGGAGGTCATCTTTAGTAGAGCGCTTTTAGAAAAAGATTTAAATATTTCGTGGAATAGAAAAGATAATTTTTGGATAGCAAGAACCATTAAAGAGTACTTGAACAACGACGGCAATGACCTAATTTCTACATGTCTTCTTCATATATACTTACGGCTTTTCACATATAAAATAACCCTTTATTGAACACGGATAATCATTCCATTTGAAACCAGAAACACCATACAAATGAAGACAATCTTCGTGCTTATTTGCATCATCTGGTTGACCAGGAGCCCAAGCTGTAAACTGAAATGGTTGTCGACTTTTCATCCATCTCCATTCACCCTCTACTTCCATATCTGATCCACCAATCCAGTATCCTACATTGCCGGTACTTGGATCTGTAGATAACATAAATTAAACAGTTTTGTAGGAGTCAAAGATTCCATGTAGTCAATAGGTTGCTAATACGAAACATTTGTTTTCTGGGGTATATCTGTATGTTATTGTGGTACACCTAACTATAGGAAATTGTTTTGATTATAAACTTTAAACAATAAGGGTTTTTTTTTTTTGTTTTAGAACCGTGGTGTCACAAAAATTTATAATAAGACGCTTCAAGCAATTTTTAAAACGAAGACGGTAAGTTTTTTTATTTCAAGTTAAGTCCATATTGCTGCAAAAATTTCTTTATTGCAATTTTCCTTAGCTTTAATCAGGCAATTTAAAATTTAAAAAATATGCAAGTTTTTAAGATATTGATACTGTTTTAGCTTGATTGTTATATGTTCTAGGTTTGTCGAAGATTGTTTTTTGTAGTACCATAAAAGATTGGAAATTAGAAAAAAAATTAGTTAATGGATCTGAAAAATTATGTATGATTCATTAATTGCCTTTTATTTAAATACTTGGGCGTTACGAAAGAAAAATGAATAATGAATCAACATCGGTTAGCTGTTTTTTGTTTTTAACCTTTGCTGTTCAATAACATCCTTTCAGAAGATGTAGTTTCACTTATTGAAAGTGAAATGTCAATAAAAGCAAGGTATTTTGACGTTATCAAAATTAAACCTACCAGTTATATTTATTATAAACTTTAGTATCGTATCTAAATAAAATTTATATAAAAAATAAACCATACTCGAACTATGCTTGTATTCTTGCTTGATTTTCAAGAAAATTATTTTCTGCAGCGCTGTTTATTTCTGCCAAATATCCTTGAAACTGTATCTCACAATCAAACTATAATTAAATCATTAACATATATTATTAGTTGTGTTAACATATATTTATCCACCACAAATTTCACTAAGCACCCTTTTTCAGAGATAAAGGGTTTAAGATTAGTGAAATTGTTAATCCTCAGCAAAGTGTTGTGCTGATACATGTATTTTTGTTAAGCTTTTTTTGTTAAATTTCTGTCAAAAGTAGAGATTTATATGCTTTCATATTACATCGTGTATTGTTTTGTGTATTATTCGTTATGTTGAAATACTTTACCTTTACTTTAACTTTATATATTAAAGGATAAAAAGGATAAAAGTTTCTTAGAAAGAAATAAACACATTCAGCCGTCGTCATGAAGTTTCGCACAACACACACACACACACACACACACACACACACACACACACACACCTCGCTCTCTCATTCTCTCAATCTCTTTATATTTTTTCAGAAATTGTATTTATTTTGAAAACTCTTATTATAATAATACAGAATTTGTATATATATATATATATATATATATATATATATATATATATATATATATATATATATATATATATATATATATATTGTTTTTTTAATAACGTTACTGCTTTTCTGTAATTATTGATTATTGTACGAAAGAATTGGTTATCAATTTATCAAAAAAGTCATGTTATCATGTATTACACACACAGATGTTTGTATTTTTACGCTAAATCGAAGCAGTTTTGTTGACCTTCTGTGGCTAAAAAAATATTGAATGCGCCGATTTATAGGTAAAATTTTCCTAAGAATGATAACATAAAAAAGTAAATCCTCTTTTTGTTCTTTTTTGCTGTAAGAATGCAGTGTGAAAAATGTTAAATTCTTTTCCATAAAAAATTATTTTCATTTTTGTAAAAAAATTTATGCGAAAGATGAAAATGGTTTATACAATATTTGTCAGAAAGTTTAAAGAGTAGTAAAGTATACAAGACCAAAACAATGATAATAAGATAACATACCTGTGCTTCGTGCCAATCAGCATGAGCATTTGTGAACAGGTAGCATGAGTTACTGTACCGTATCCATCCATTCCAGCAATCGCCATAAACTGTCAGAGAATGAAAGGAAAATTGTATTTAATTACTTATTGACTAACTCTAAGTATCATTAACAGATTTCAATACAGCGTTCACACAATAATTGGTATTCTTTCCAAACAATAGTGAACAAACTCCAACCAGTCTTACGAAATATATACTGACGACCAGCGATCATCTTAGTGAAAGTGGAGAATAGGAAAGTATAAATAGGCTGACAGGAATGTGACGAATATTGGGGTGCCGCCCTACGTCATGACAAAACTACTATACAAACTTTTGTGAAGGATTCATTATCTGCTTATAACGCCATTTAATAGAGTATTTTATATAAAAATTAGAAGTAATATAGTCAACACAAGACGAACTTTCTTATTTTTACAGCCTTTTCTTGTTGCACAACATTTTTGAATGTGTATCTTAAAAGACGGAACTGAAATTTATCTCTATTTTTTTTATTTTATTTTATTGATTAATTTTTCGTTAGGAAAGGGAAGACTACAAGCCACTGATTTTCGTATTAGATTTTTTAAAAGTAGGCAAATGCTGAGATGCATTTCTAAACGCACTGACCAGAAAAAAATATGTGCTTTTTACCGTCTACTCTCTATATCGTTTTAATACGTATACAACTGAGGTATCATAGTACAATGTTTTTAGGTAGTTGATATTTTACATACAAACGAGATTCATTTTGTTAAAGCTGCATTAATGTTTTCTCATTATTTGAAAATAAATAAAAATTAGCCAATAGTAAATGTAAATCCTAAAAGGTTGGGGCAACTCGATAATATGTTAATTATCAGCTTGGAGCATGCGCGGCAGACCTACCGTAAACAATAACGTCGACAGAAAGCAAACCTGTTCGTGTGAAAACGACAACAGATTCTCAAAGAAAAGAATAAGGTCCAATTGGGACCTTAAACACGTGGGAGGTCATCAGTACGAAAAATAAGGTTCTTGTTAAGAAAAAAATCTTATTTATTATATTTGACTAAATTAATCAAAATTCTAAAATCGATTTTGATTGAAAACCAAATATTTTGCGTAGTTAGCGTGTTAACTTTTTTTATTTTTTTTGCTATATTTGTTGTCGTCTTGTGTTTTGATAAAGAATAACGTGATCAATGTTTTAAATAAGATCTTTGGTAAATCAAGCTAACAGTAGGTTTCGCCGCGATTCTCGTCGTATTTATTTTAACAAAAAACAAAGTATTACATTTTTCATGGGATACATAGTTAGGAAAAAAATGCGCTGTTTTATATTATGCATAGAAAAACTTATTGAATACATTGTTTATGCTTGTTATTCTCGGCTTTCGCATCAATACAAAAATAAAAACGTATTTTACTGTCATTATCGTGCAACTACTAAAACGTTTACAAAGGGTTCACATGATGTTTACCTGAGGATAAACGAAAGGTTTAGTTACAATAACTAAAAATGCCAAGTCAGAATCTATACTCCCTGCAACAATTAAGAAGTAAGACCTCTCTAGACACACCCTTTTTGTTCACAGCAAATGGCCTCGGTAACTGAGAGGAGTAAATTGCGATGTTGAATCTTAACGCGTTGCACCGACAAGGTTCGAAACCAAATCAAACGGATTTTTTGAGAATGTTTGGTTGGAGGCCGATGATTTTCTCAGGGCACTTTGCTATTCTTACAATCGCAGAATAGTAAAAGATAAATAATCTTGACAGGGGCGTTTCACCAAATGCTCCAATTTTTTGTTATAGAGACGAAAGTATAGTTTCGTCATGATTATATATAACCTTACCAAGATTGAAAATAACCGATGCTGCCAATGCTGTTCTGCATATAAAATTTCTTAAAATCACCGACATTATTGACGAGTTTCGATAAGAATGTTGAAATAATCTTGAAATAGTAGTGTTTACTTAAAAATGGAATAGATAATTATCATGTTCATTATCTTGTATGTGTAACATGACATATGTTACTCCTACTTATCTTTTTAATTTTACCATTTTATTCTTACTGATTTTGTCATTCACGTGAGACTCAGAATTTATCGAATGTTGCCAAAGTCATGTCATAACTTAGATCTTTCACCTTACTTTGAGGTCATGTAATTATCGTTACAAGTTAAGACCAAGAACAAGATAGCAATATCAATTGTAGTTAACTGATACAGACTAATAACCGCGCACGTTTAGCTTTTGTTAGATAACTGGCAGCCATTGTTATAAACAATGCTTAGCGGTTCTTAATGTATAGTTTCCCCTGCCAGTTTGCGCGAGTGATCCAATAGGAATAACAATACTGACAAAATTCTATTGACAGTCATGATTAGGAATCCCTTAACGTTGAAAAAACTTTGAAAAATTATAAAAAACAACATTAGTATTTCAATGAACAATATTGCCATGTCTATCCTACTCTAGTACTTGTATTGCCAAAATGCAAAAGATTCTTTTGTTGGATTTTTGCCCAGTCACAAGAATTGTCTCTTTTCTTACGAACTCCCTAAAATTTTCCGATTTCATCTTAATTTTAATTGTTACCACATTGGGTATAACGATTTTGCGAAATATCTTGATTTCCCAGTTGTTTTATGTATCCACATAATTTGCTATACAAAGATAAACATTTATCTGTTCGAATTTATAAAAATCCGCTGTATGACTGCATGTGCTAGTCCTCGTCCCTTCATCTTGGATTAATAACGGAACAAATTTTTTTCCGATGTATATTCACTGGTTTGACTTTTGCTTCTCAAGATTGACCACGCAGTTGAACGAGTTAAAACTCCGTATTTTGGGAAGATTTAAAGGATAATTAAGGATAAACATATAAGAAAAATATTTCACTTTACAATTTGAATATCAAATGTTGAAAACACACACACACACACACACACACACACACACACACACAGTAGAGTATATTACGGCCTACGGCTTATAGATTAATTTTCAGAATCAACTGCAACAACAGAATATTTTATGTTTTTTTACTACCTTCTGATGTTATTGATCAATGTATACCGTATAAGCTCTCCCTGTGTAATTTTCCTTTGCGCAGCACACCTTTCCATGTTTGTCTGCTTCTTAAACATAAGAACGAAGAACAAAATCGAAGTCATATGTATGACTTCTAAAGATATCTGTCTATATCTCACCTTAGACCTTTGTAATTTAATCCGGGTTTTCTATTTTCACTAATCCTTTTATTCGTAACAATATATCCGGTATGATATTCACACCTGTCTACGGATCTTCAAAAGATCGCACTCTGGTTTGCGTAACTTGTAAGACAACAGCCGGCACCACAGTAGAGTTTAGCATTAACAAAACCGCGTACATATAACATACAATCACTTTAGGATTGAATTAAACAACGGATTACTTTCCAAAGTGTTGTTTTTAATAATATTCTAAAACTTGTAATTTATGTTTGCTGATTTTTACGTCGGTAAACGGATTTCGTCTGTGAGACAGAACAGCCTGTTTACATTAAAAAAAAAACGCTTGTGAACCAACACCGAATCGGCAAAACTGACAACTTGTTTGAAGAATAAACAAAGTTTTAAGGTCATAATGATATTATTTATCAGTCATGAAAACTGAAAAAATTATATAGATGAACATAATCGTTTATTTCACGGAATTCATCTTTTATCCAAATATTACTGTTTTCTCCGGGTTATTGCTAAAATTAAAATCAATAATAAAAAAAACCAAGGTCTACAAAAGCAATGATTGATTTGGAAAGTTAAACCGTTGCATCCTTTACTGTTGTATATAATTATTACTTCTTAGGTTTTCATTAAACTAACCGACCCTAACCACAGAAATAGAATGATTTACGTTAAGTTTCAAATGGGGAATTTTTCTTCGTTAGCTTAAGTGTTAGGTGCTAGTCGGTTTCCGTTTTCTTCTGAGTTAAAACATTATGGTAATCTATATAGTTTTTAGCTCATTCTTGCTGCACATTGAAATTGAAATTATTGATGCAGAAATTTAAACTTTTAACAATAAAATTTGTTCAGTAAATAATGTATGTACAACTCTCTCTCTCTCTCTCTCTCTCTCTCTCTCTCTCTCTCTCCTCTTTTTATAATATTTTTTGGAAAATATCAAGAAAAAGATTACACCTGAATATTCATGTTCTCTGAAGTAGTAATATTCATTTCACACTTACGGCTTTTCACAAAGAAAATTCGCCTTTCGGATTATTCGGCATCGACCCATTGAAAAGTATTGGCACCTGCATAAAATAACAGACAATCTTCATGTCCACCACTATGGTTTGGTTCACCAGGTTGCCAATCTGTAAATTGCATTCACTCTCTACTTTTCATCCATATCCAGACACCTTCAATTTCTACATCTGATCCCCCTATCCAGTAACCTGTATAATTAATACTGTTAATTACATAAAAAAATATAAGAACAGTTAACATCGATACAAAATAACATTGCTACATAAATATATCTCATATGGTGAAATTCCCTCAAAATATTCATAAAGCAACGTCATATAAAATATATTTGTGATGTCGTATCATTTAGTTTACAGTTGGTCTATATCCGCGAATATATAAACAAAAGAGGGAAACAAAAAGTCTTGTTTCCAATATTTGACATAATTTTCGTGAACATGAAAATAATATGATTGTAGGCAGAGCGAAGCAAAATGTTTTGCGCATATCTTTGCCACTAATGATGGTTTTATTATTTTGATTATAATTCAAATAATTATTTTATTGCACTATTTCAATAGGACTACGTTGAGATGTCAATTTCTAATAAAAGGACAATGTCGCAATGTAGAAAGATTAGCCTATTGATTATTGTTTTACTATTTCTGAAAACCTCTCTCACATCAGGATCTGCACTGGTAAGATTCAAATCAAGCGTGTTCACGAGAGGCACTGTAATCGGTAAATTGATGCACTTAGCAAATGATGGTTTTATAAAGTTAAGAAAATCCAAAGAAATAGGATGGGATAAATATCATAATAATACAATGACCATATCAGATGGAAAAGGTTTATGGTTAGTTGAAGCTTGTTCAGCATGGCCCTTAAATGTTACGAATTGCTGAAGTAGCACTGTCTGGTGATAAACTGTTCCACTTGGGAAAGGTCCTGGTGGATAATTATACTTTGATAGTTTTGTTCTGTTTGCACTAATAGACATTTCTACTACGTCTAGCCATCGGTTAGGTTTAGCTGGAGAGGCAACTATGTCTGTTAATTAATAGGTTTTATTTGGACCATAATGCTGGAATGTTTTCCATCCCAGATTTTATGTAATGTTTGTGGCATTTTCTGAGTTGTTGTCTTAAGCCTTGTATATGTTTGTGGCAAACGACCTGTTCTACGGTATAAAGTTTCCAGAGTTGTGATTTTGTGATGTAAAAGATGTCTCATACAGAAGAGGCATACTGTTGTTTTAGATAGACGAGTGTGTGTAAATGCTAAATTTTTAATTCTTGAACAGAAAAAGGCATGGTAGTCTGTGTTTCCTGTATTTCCTGTGTCCTGTGTTTCTCACTTTGTCGATTATTTTAACATAAAATCGAAACAACATTATACATCTAATTCAGTTTAACTCATAAAGATGATGAAAGCATGAAACAAATAAATCACATGCTTTGGTTATATGTTACAGAAGTTTCGACTGTCTTAATTTAAGGATCTATCACATTACAAGTGTTACAATATTATCCCATAATTATGCGATATTTTTTATGCCGTGTCCTGCAAAGAAATGAGCTTGTATACTTTCAAAACCATATTGTTTTTTGAAAATTAATTCTGCATTTCAATGCACGTCAAATGTCGAATCATTTGAAAGGACCAAAATCACAAGGAAAAGATTATTTAATGGGTTTGTGCCATGTAATAGTTTAATGTAATGATGACGTCACATTCCGCTATTATTATAAAAACAATCTTTACTGGATCTAGACCTACAAACGATTTTTACTTATTGTTTGGAATTACTTTTTTGCATACTTCTTGCTTTGTCCCAAAGGATTGCAGCGTAATATATCCGACCGTCACGTTTTGAATCATGAATACATATTGAAATCTAGTGTCGAAGTTCCTTTCTAATTACAGCAGGAGTTAACTTAGTAAAGTTGTTTTTATTGACAGATAAATTCCTGCTGATAAAATTTCGCCTTGTGTCCACTTTTTTTTTATTTTGTGAGACGGTGATTACTTCTGTGTAAGTCAAAAGTTCAACACATAGAAAACTACTGTTAGCCAAGCAGTGGTCGAGATTCCCATCCGACCTCACCAAGACCACTCAGAAGACAATGCGGGAATATCCTAATTAGGCGGACCTCCAATTATAAAAATGGGTTTGCACGGTTACGCAAGATACAACTATCCCAAGATTATATGACTTTTACGATAATTATCTTTTAACATAGAATTACCTAATGGAATGGAAATTTGAGACCTAAATGTAAATTGTTGACAAAAACGGCAATAATGTGTTGTCAACAATCAAATTTTTTTTCAAAAAGTAGAATAATGCAGTTTTAATTATAATTACCATATAGCTTCAGTAAAATATGATTGTCACGCAATACTGTCGTCTAAATCATGGCTGAAAAAAACCATTTTTTTCCAAAATGATATTAGACTAGTTCTTATATCAATATATGAGAAAAAGTGCAATATTAGCGAAAATTAACTGATAAAAAGAGTATTGGGACTTTCTAAATTCATCGTTATAGTCATCAAATAAAGTTAACATAGAGTTTAATTACACATGCCTTTATTTCTATAAGTGGCCTTGTTTCTTTCCTTGCTAAAACCGATTAAGTATGTTGCTGTTTTTAACAATCCTCTTGATGTTAACGTTAATCTAAAATATGTAGATCCGACCTAACAGATTTATGTATGATAAAGCGGATCGCCCACCAATCAAATTTTCAAGTCTGTGTAAGTGCCGAACGTATTTAAATCTAAAGAATTACACGTTAAGTGATCTAAATTATTACAGGAAAATTAATATTTTAAGAATGAATGTTTATTTATATAACTATACCTAGATTGATGATAGCCAACGTCAAAAAAACTGTTCTGTATACTCTATGAGCCTCTAACGTTGACATTATGCTAACTGTTTGAAAACAATTTTATCTCCGTTTAAATCTAGATAAGTTCCTATTTTTTTGTTCTGAGGCCTGTATAAGGGTTTCCGTCATTTATCTAGGAAAATGTTTTCGAGAAGCCTTCCTCTGTGTAAGAAATTATCACCTAGTTTCAAATTCATTATTCATCATAATAATTGTTAAGCAGACCAGAATCATAAATCTATTTTGAGTCATTTGTTCATCTTTTCAGTCACTATATATGGTTTTTGATAAATACACTATATGATTTATTTATGAATGTAAATTAACGAAATATGTAATCGAAAAACGTCGAATTTCATAAAAGGCATTATTTTACAACGGCGAATGCAGACAATCGTATTACAGCAAAAATTACAAGATAGTTAAACGTAAGACTCGTGTAAGCAATATGTATAATTTAATCGGATCTTACAATTTACTTGAAGATAGTCTGATTGTTATTTTGAATGATTCACACGGTATGTAACATAAGTTCTGCATATGCTAACGAAAAAGTATAAGTATTGTAAAGTCATACATTTCAAAGGCTCTTGATACGGTGCTGAGTTAAAATTTTGGTACAAAAGTTTGGCGATTAGTATGAATATCATATTGTTTTCAATGTGAAATCGGTATCCATAACTAAGTAGGCAGTACCTTGTGCTGTCAAAAAATGTACCATTTAGCAAAATTTATTCAAAACTAAGGATTATTACCTCATGCAAAGCTTTCCTTAGCTGATGCGTATAATGTTGGAACTTTGGATTCATTAATTTTCATCTGTTTGGCTTATGTTTTTAATCCATAAAACTTTTCGGCGCCTAGTTTCACTGATGGGTAATGATTTTCCAAAATGTGCACATATGGCACACCATAGTTTAACAGGTAATTGTTATATACTTTACTCTTCGGTCATGTTGCGTTTTAGAACAGGATGGAAGTTATAAAATACATTTAACTTTCGTTTGCATGTAATCGGTGCAATAATTAATTTGGTTTTAGTTTTGGATAAACTAAGATGAACTTTTTATAAGTAATAATTAACAGGTTTTCTGTAACTTTATTCTTTCGCATGTTATTGAGCGCAACGTGCAAAGTAGGAGCACAATAAACCGATTCTTTGAAAAACTTCTTTTCTATACCACTTGACTAAATTAAACCCGATTTGCTTTGGTAGGTCTCTAGGAGGAGTAGATTAAAGTTTTTGATTGTCAACAAGATGCATATAAGGTGATCACCGATTCTAGAAATAGAGAAAAAAACAGAAAAATAGCTGTACAATATTTATTTCTAGATTAATTTGGTTTGAATTTTGAATATACCAGGTGGATTTATTGATACATAAAATATGTAATAGGATTTTTTGTTACTATTTTCGTTTCCATGCTACAATGTTCGCAATATACAAATTAGCAGCTGAATATAGCCGATTGTTTGGAAAAACACTTTTCTGAAAGCATTTGGCAAATGAAACAAAATTTGCCGTGGAAGGTGTCTGTGTAGAATAGATTAAAGTTTGTGACATTTCAGCCTGATCCTTAATCCAAGATAGCCGCCGTTACTGTGAAAGAAAATCCCATAGAAAATTGCCATTACATAAGTTGACCTTTAAAAGCCAGAGTTGATATGTCCACATTTTACAGCAATTTTAAAATATTTCAAAAAATGGAATAATTTATGTCAAAACAGCAGCCCTTTTGGGCCTTTTGTTTTAATTGTGCTCAAACTTAGGTCTTTTCTGCTACAGTAAATAAAAAAGTACAAATAATGGTTAATTTACATAAAAAATCGTTCTTAAGAAGAAATTCTTCTCTTAATTTCAATTGTTGATAATAATTTTCTTAATATCAACACATTTTAAGGAAAAAATGTAATTAAAAAATGACCTTGGGAACCTCCGATATCAGAATACTTAACTAAAGACACATTTAAATTATAATACCCTTACCTTGCCTTAGATTTAGCTTATTAGTAAAAAATTATACAAACCTATTCGTCCTTCTTTTTCAGTTCTTGATAAATTGTGAATGGATAAGTGCGTATTAAGGCCCCCTTTTATCTTTTCTGACGCTTTGCAAATATGAAGGAAGCAAAGGCGCGATTTCAATGGTAAAATAACAACATAATAAATGGTATCTGTATTTTGGTAAAATTGAAAATTTATTTTATCTAAAAGTAAATTAAAGAGTTGGCAATTAAGTTTTATGAAACAATTTTTTAAACAGTAAATCAAAAGTTGATCTTATTTACAATATAAATTTTACGAATGGCATAACTTACTTGAACGACTTGTTTTTTAACTGCTGGAACGGTCTTGTAGTAACATCAGAACAAATATTGTGTCAATTTCTGGGCATTTACTAAGGTTCTCCTGACCTTAGCTTGCACTTATTCTATCTATCTATAATTTGTACTGATTTTTGCTTAACACGAAATATGATGCAAGCCAGTTGCAACAACTTATTCTGATCTTAAGTTGTCGGTTCGTTCAAACGTTAGACTCCAACTACTTAACAGTTGGTTCGATAAACAATTTGTAACGTCAAACAGTAATAATTATTTGATAAGAATATTAGACATGAAACAAGAGAGAAAATAGGTAAAACAACAGTAACTTAATTTGAGACAGAAATTTCATTTGCTCAAGTTCTGTTTTCTTTATCCACACTGTCCACTAATGGTTAGCTTACTATAATCCGTCGACCTAAAGGTGTCACAGTTACTCACAAATAATTGTCCCTAAAGCAAATTCATGACTTAAAACAACACTTTGAATTTATTTTCTGAACGATAATATTTGATATTTAATTAATATTTAGAGTTACTTGCCTTTTAAGATAATGATACCAAAAATGATGTTTTAATGATTTAATTAATATTTGCAAAGGTAAAAATAAAAGTCTGTCAATTTTTGCACCATTACAAATCCTTCTGCTCCAACAAAAACATGTCCTTATGTTTAGAATTATCGCCTTTTATATTTCCTATATATCCAAAATTTCCACGTTAAAAATTTGTATTTAAATGTTGTCAGCTTTTATTCTTTTTATCCGTTAACGATCTCAGTTCATCACCGAGACTTTGAATTTTTCTTCATTGTTGTTGTTTTTCCACTTCTAATCTTTTAATTTCCGAATTAGCGTTACTTAAATTTAGCTGACATTCTTCCAGTTCTCTGCCTTGTCCCCAATGCCGATTATAAATAATACCATTAACTTTGTTGTTTCCATCCTTCTGTTATTGAATTTGTTCCTCATGAAATTCCTTTGTAATGAACTTTCCGTTTTCATCAGAGTTTTACTTTATATTCTAATTAACTTGTTGGTTTTGACACAGTCTCGGAACTTTCCCTTTTAAGCTTTTCCAGCTGAAATTTTGTGCTTGACAGTTCCTGTTTTATACTACATGCGTTGTCTGTTGTATCATTAAAGGCTGCTTCGAACATTATTAGAAAACGGTAACATCGAAAGATCTCTTTTGTTATCAAAAAGTTTTTAATTCTTTCTCTGTCTCTTTGTTTCTTTTTTCCGATTTGCGTTTCCGCTTAGTATTTGTCATCCCTACTTTAACGCTTCTCACGTTTTGTTTAATATCGAATCTACACATTCTAGCGTAGTGTTCAAACTTTTTGCATCTAAAGCACATCTTTTTAATTGCAAAACATTGCTGCACATGAAGAAATTTTCCACATCTCCTTCGCTTGAAAATTTGTACAATCCACTGATTCAAACTGTACTAGGGACAGAAATATTGCTGTCCTGACTGCATCAGCATCTTGAATTATTTGGAAAATAACTCGCTATGAGTACTCTCGGGAAAGTATTTCCAGCTAAAAAATGGATATGCCCGGATTCTATCACCATGTATTATGCGGTTATCTGGGCATTCACTTCGTTCAGGTTCTCTAGATCTTACTTGCAATTACTATTTGTATCCCTTAAACTTAAGTATTGCTAAATACGGAATAAGATGGGAACCAGTTTCAACAATTTATTCTGATCTAAAGTTGGGTGTTGTCGGGATAAACGTCAGACTCCAACTGCTTAACAGCTGGTAAGTAAACAATTTATAATAAAAAACAGTAACAATGATTTGGTTTTAATATTAAGCATAAAACAGAAAGGTAATACAGCACTAACTTTATTTGAGACAGAAATGTCAATTACTTAAATTCGGGTTTCTTTATCCACACTATCCACTAAATGTTAGCTTACTATAATCCGTCCGACCCACTTATACATAAGTGTCCTTATAATAACTTAAAACAACACTTTGATTTTGTTGTCCAAACGAAAAATTAATATTTAGAGTAACTTGCCTTTTAAGACATTAAATTTCAATTGAATACTAAAAAATATTTATTAATGTTTTAATTTATATTTGAAAAGTTGAATTATGGACATTAACAGATATTTAAGTGAAATCGAAGCTAATTACTGCTTATTAAGTAAAGTCGTTCATGTGTCCGATGAGTCGCAATAAATTCTGCGTGGTTACAGCCCGGAATATATGGAGGCAAAAACATTATGAAAAGTATGAAAATATAAAAAAGCATTCAAATAACAAAATTGATATTTTGTTGTCAGTTTACTGGTTGGTACTTAATTTGCTTCTACACTTGAATTGATTAAGAGGGTTGTTAGTAGTATCTTTTAAGGTAGAATTTATTGACAATTGTCAAATAAATCTTGTTTTGTAATTATTTTTATTTTTAAAAATTTATCTTAAACTAAGGTTTGTTTCATCATTTCATCATGCAAAGCATTGCTTAGTTAGATTTGAATTCTTATAATTTTTGGGCTTTAAATTCATTAATGTTTTAACTGTTGGCTTGTATTTTTATATATCAATCTTTTCGGCCCCTAGTGTCACTGAGGAATGATTTTCCGAAATGTGCACATATGGCACATCAAAATTAAACAGGTATTTTTGTTACATCCACTACACATGCTGCCTAATTTTTGAAAACATATTTAAGGATTGAATTTCACTTTTTACGTTGTTATCGCGGTGTAACAACGTGAACATTATTACAAATTATTCGTAAAACTGCGTAGCGTCTTTTAATTACAAACCCGAAATTAAACCAGTTTTTTTTAGGCTGACCTACATTTGTGAACTGATGGGCTGATTTTCCGAGAATCGATGTTACAACGTCGCGGCGTAATAATACATTAAATGTTACCTTTAAAAGACGATAAAATGTCTTGTAAAAAAGGTTTTAAATTGATATCTTTTTATTTATTTTCTTGTTAATTTCAGTCAACATATAAATGATATAACAATTAAATCCTTTGATAAAAAAGGTACTATATTATGTCTCGTGACAACACACAACACAACGTACGACTATTATACGTTTGTAGGACACGCGTGTCAACTTACAGGTTGACGTTTCCCATAACAAAAGAAAACTGAATGAACAGTGTTTAAAAAACGTGGAACCAAATAATGAAATGGAATTAATGTTTTCTTGGTTAAAAGCGATTTTTTGCCAACTATGGACAGGGAGCAAGACGAAGGGATTTCGTTTAATGATGACACCGGTGGTAGCTGGTAATTGCTGATCAGAGACATGTGGAGGTAAAACAAGCAGTGGGGTTGCATTAGACTGTACGTACGTTACCCGATAGGGTATCATTGATATTTTTCTTCTGTGAACAGAACAGTCCCTACTATAGCTGTAAACTGAGGCCTCGTTTCTGTGGCCTGACATAAACATGATGATGCGACTAACTGAAATTGAGCCTCACTCAGCATAGATATGGCTCTGGCTAACATGCGTTAAGAAATTGGTTCAGGTGTGTACCAAAATTTTGAATTTTAAGGGATGTCCATAAATAAATATTTAATAGTCTTTAGAATATTTTGGTGAAAAAATATCAGAACATGTCAAGTTGAATATTTTATTGCAAAATTTTTATCTAAAAAATTGAAATATTTTAATGTTTCTAGGTGAATATTTGCCAATCTCGAAGACATTCCCATTTGTGTACAATTTAAAAATAACTTCTATTAATAGAACTCAAAGATGGGTAATCCCCGAAACTGGTCGAAAGTAGTTCCGGTAGAAAACGTTGTTATTGGAAAACAACAACGTCATTTGACAGGAAAACGACCAATGAAATTGCTCGAAATCGTGTAACAATGTGAAGTTTGTAATTATATGTTTATATATTTTTTTAAAAAAGTCTTTTAAATTTTCGCCTAAGTTTAGGTTTGCTGAAAACATTTTTAAATAAACTTTACCAATCAATGAACAGATCAGTGTTGTACATACAATTTTTAGATTTTAAAAATATTGTTAAATTCAAACTTTTGAATCAATGACCGAGATCTTTTAGGATTTATTTTCCCTCTTAATTATGTCACTCAAGCATAATACTTCATATTTTAAGGCTATCAGCAATTAAGTTAAGGTTTTGAAACGCTCCTTTAAATGTGCGTGAAACAATCAAGGTTATTTAATTCTTCGTCTAATAATAACAAATATTCAGTCATATATGCCTGTATACACACATTTACACAATTCATGGGGGTAATTTAACTTACAGATTTTTTTACATTCAATACGAGTAGCTGGTTAATTTATAGCAAGGATTTTTAATAGAAAAAATTCAATACTTAAACTTACCATCATTTCTGATTGTATAAGCCTATATGTGCCCATGAAGGCCTTTATTTTTGAAGTTCTTGATCATTGGACGACAAAGAAAAAGAAGGAAATATTCGATCATAAAATAAGTGAATATTGAAATTTTAAAATTATTACCCAGATGCTCGTATTGATTATAAAACAATGATATAAATTTATACCCATTTTATTTTTGAACACGGAGGACTTGATAACGTAAAATTGTTCTGACTAGGGAGTAAAACGCAAAACTATCCTCTATAACCTTTTTTCTCTCTCTTTAAGGATTCATTTATCTTATCTCAAGACCAATATTTAACCTATATACCTTGTCTGTCGGCATTTGTGCTTGTAACATGGCTAAAAGAATATACGTACTCAACAGAGCTGCAATCTTTGAATCATTCTACTTCAGTCTAGGTATGTTGTTAGAACAATGTGTGCACGAAGGCGTATAATTCTTTTTTAAAGACGAACTTTAAGGCATGAAATGGTATATTAAATTCGGCTTATTTGACGACATCATTAAGGAACTTTCATAAAACAGACCTGCATATTCACTCAATTTTTTAAAAACAAACAAAACGTATAATTGGTCGAAAGTCACTAGGTACCTAAATGAAAAAATTATTTAAAATGATACAAGTATATGGCCTTGGACTTGAGATTGACATATGCATTATCTTTAGTTTCATTTACTAGCGACGATTGGAAAAAAATATTTCCACCTATCACAATCCTGACGGAACTGTTATACGCAGTAATCGTCATTAACACGTTTTCAACCCATATGTGACAGACAATTGGAAATTTTGTTTGATAGGCATAATTCAGGGTTTTGTAGATACGAAACAAAATTAAATTCAATTTGTTAAAACTGGAAGCTGTACTTTTTTGCAGTTTCCAGTCAGTGTAATGATGTTTGGATAAGATCCCAAGACTCTTGTTATCTGTTCACTAATGTGTATGCTGATTGGCATGAAGCTGAGGTAAAACTATACAAAACATTCAATATGAATTAGGGCATTTTTTCATCCTGTTACATCTGACATGTAAAATGACTTTATGGCAATAAAGATGGTTTAAGTTTATTGTTACCAGGTAACTTTCAAGAAGAACATTTTCAGTTCTTTCATGTACAAGTAGTTAATATACCCGCGAGCACTGAGTTCAAATAAAAATGGTTCAACTTCAGGCGCAAACTTTCTTTTTTAAAACGAACACTCATTGTTTCGTCTTCAACAACACTCATCAGCCATCTTGCTTCCATCCATTGATCCATCAGAATAAATCATTGGAATAGCAAAGAACACAATTAACTACGATTTATACCTTTATCCCAGTACAGTAGGCGGGCGTAACAGTGTGGATCGTTAGGGCTTGAGAATCGGGCACAGTTTCTCGTTAATTTATTTTAAGGACTTTTAAAGTAAACAATCTGTTTAGCGCATTTGAATTTGCACCAACAAAAGTACTTTTAATTTAGCACCATCGATGCAAGATTTGTTTGTAATGTCAGTGGACATGAAATTTTTAACTGCCATTGGAAATTAACCTTTCAGTAAAATATATTATTATATATATAATACAAATACCAGTTTAATTTTGATGTGCCAGATGTGCACATTTCGGATTCATTCCTCATCAGTGACACTTAGACCGAAATGTTTGATACATAAAAAATATAAGCCAAACAGTTAAAAATAATGAATCTAAAGTTTCAAATTTATATAAATCCAAATCCAGCTAAGGAATCCTGTGCATGAGGGAACAAACCTTAGTTTTAAATTAATTTCAAATTTTAGACGACGGAAAATTTTGCAAAATGGTACATTTTCTTACAACACAAAGTTCTGCCTACTGAGTTATGGAAACCCTCGGGGAGTTTTACTCCACCAGCAGCGGTACACGCTCAGGGGTAGTAAATATATAATACAAATACCAGTTAAATTTTGATGTGCCAGATGTGCACATTTCGGAAATTCATTCCTCATCAGTGACACTGTATATTACATTATACAGTGTTTTGTCCATAATACATCTACGATCCTACTGGTTCTTATCAGTTCAGTATCACTTTAAAATTTTTCTGATGTATTTATTTTTTGCATGAATTTAATCGTTTAATTATACTTTTGGTTCTTTAAAAGTCTCTATTGAAATTTTTTAAGAACTATTGAATATAAATTAACATGGTTTCGAATTTAAAAAGTAGCTTGCTAAAATAAAAAAGAAAAGACATGTGTTTCTGTGTGTCAAATTAACAACTTCTTCATTCATTCTGAAACCTAAATATGAAACCATAAGACAGAAAATTCAAATTAGCTCTGCTGACTTAACGTTTATGACTTGTTGTTCCACTTTTAACTTCTTTAACATTGGGCAAACTTATTTCCTACGAGAAAGCGGTGTTATTTTTTGTTTTATGGTTTCATATGAAGGAAAGAATTGTCACTTTATCTTTTAAAATGCCCGAATGTCCAGGTTTGCCATCTTCACGTAAAGGTTATTCTTCGAGTTTCTTATAACATGTTTATAATGTTATGGATATGGCAGAGTTTTGTCTAAGAAGACAACCTGACCTAGAACATGTTTTCCTTTTTCTATAACACACTCTGCTTTAACCTAACCATCTTGTTGGTGTTATTTAATATTTACTATTTTGTTTAGTACACTGTTTGTCATTGGCTATTCCCCTGCTATAGGGAGAAACAATTTGATGACAGGTTATACACCATAAAACAGAATGAAGCACAACTTCTTCGGTAATATCAATTGTTATAAAATAAATATATAACTTTTTTATCATCATTTAATATTAATCGATATATTTTGTATTTGTACATAAGTTATAAATGTCGTATTGTTAAAATTGAAATAGCAGTAAAGAATGTCAGTTATTATTTGATATGTACAATAAAGTATTTGTTCAATTTTCAGTTCGAATGCGTTGTAATGATGAAAGGATACCTCGCTGAAATTGAAACTGCAGAGGAAAATACATTTCTGCGCAATGAAGCGAAGCTGTTTCATGCGTCAGGTATTGCATTTTTAATTGTATGATATTTTATTTGAGGTTAATTAATTCAAATAGAATTGTTTTGTAATTCGTTATAATTACCCGATTGTTTTGTTTTCCCAAATAAAATCACAGGGCGACTTTTTTCTGCATTTTGTTTCTTGATGAAAAAATTGACTCATTATTGTATTTTGTGTTTAATGAATTCCAGACCCTAGCATAATTATGGATATTGGATTGGTGGATCAGATATGGAAGTGGAAGGTAAATGGATCTGGATGAAAAGTAGACGTGGATTTAGTTTTAGTGACTGGCATCCGGGTGAACCTAATAATTCAAATAGTCATGAAGATTGCGTTCGATTATTTGGATCAGCAGATTTCTATTGGAATGATGCGCCATGTTCTAGCAAATCTTATTTTATATGCGAAAAAACCGTAAGTATTACCTAATAAGCAGAAAATTAATAAAAGTTATGGATAGTTTTTGATTGTTTTATCGAGACCGTTAATTTAGACTATTATTTATATTTTCAAATAACAAGAATTAAGATGATTTGTTTTTCGTATTGGTACGGTAAAATCGCGTATGTGTGACACCTAGGATCGAATGTCACTTAGATCCTTATTTTAGATTTGCTGAAATCTTGGAGCAATAGATAAAGAATTTATATTTATTTATTTTAAACATACACTTGACAGGTTTATCTTTTTTATTTGCTTTAGCATACGAAACTAAAGGAAACATCAAACTAGTTAATAGTGTGTGGAACTCTATCAGTGTATGCTCAAATAAGGGCTTCTGAGTCTACTGTAAACTATAAAGTTTAGGTTCGATTTCCTTCCGAACGTTCCTAGAATGAGAAACAAAAGGCTCTTAGGCCTTTACGCTCACAAGAGGATGTGTCCAAAATCGTGAGCAAATTACAATAGACAAAACTGTAATTACAGAACCTTTCAAAGTTTTTGCTAGTTTTAAACTGCCACAATACTTAATCACAGATAACAAGGCACAGTTCCTTTATATTTAGCTAAAATGCGTGTAATTACTAAAGGACATTGGGTAATGTCTGGATGATTAACCATTTCAGTATACCTATGTAGCTGTGACCTTGACCTTAAAACCTATGATCTTGAATCATATTTCAAAATTATCATTATATCAATACCTACAATATTCTAATATACATGCCTAAACAAAAGTTTATAGTTTTTAAGATAATACACAATTTAAGTATTTAAAAACAAAAAATATTTCAGGGGCAACAACTCCTACATTGAGTACCATAAAGTTCTTTGTTAATTGGTCATGCTGAACATTTTTGCAATGTATTGTTTTTATCTGTCTTTTATAATTTTTAAGAAAATAGCCTTAAACAGCAAAAATCACCGCCTAAGTAATTACCTTGATCTTTAAACCTTGACCCAAAGTTGAAGGTCATTTTAAGAAAAAAACACACAAAAATGATAACTCTATATCACTATCTCTTCAAATAGTCAAGTTATAATAAAAATAAATCCATTTACATTTTTTTTTAATTACACGCAAAAACCGGCAACCCATTTTTCACGAAAGGCTTAAAGCTGCATTTAAAGCTGCATTAAATTGTCCTAGAGAAAATTAAAACGGTGCTGATGTACTTAATGGTGTTTCTAATGAACAATGTTACATTTGGTTAAACGATAAAAGATCGAATAAATATAGAAATGCAGTGATTTCTCAACGAGATGTAGGCCTGTGGGATCTAATTTTAGAACATGGTTACTTACAAAACGATGCAATGCGATAATATGGAATTTCATCAAATTTTTCATTTGTGACTTTGAAAGAGATAAATAACATCATTAAGAATACATTTGGATGTTAATGACGGACAATTATTGCAATTTAAGTCAGATTTCCCTTTGATTCATTCGAGCCTGTATATCAGTGCGCATGCTCCAAGCTAATAACAATCATTGTTAAACATGTGTCCCATACGCTAGAGGATTCCATTTATTTACATGCAATTTTAGAAAATGAATCTCACAGATCGTGATTAGAAGATATCTATTTTTAAAAAATATTTTTTTAGAAAAAAAAAAAAAAAAAAAAAAAAAAAAAAAAAAAAAAAAAAAGAATAGTGAAACACTTAATGTAGATTTAAGAAGTTAGAAAAGCCAAACATCACTTCAAATTTTTCTCCCATCATCGGTTTCGGAAGAGGAGATCTTTCAAGATTTTTGCAACCCTTGATCACCATGACCTAGTTTTGCTAACCATAGCAATGTAATGAATAAATCTGAATTGCACTAGCCAATACATGCTTCTGGCCAAGTATCAATAAAATCTGTCGAACAGTTTCTGAAGAGAACTCGAAAATATGTGTTAACCACGCACACACGCACGTACTCATAAAACAAACACACGCTGCGCTACGTCATAAGCTCACATGACCTATGGTCAAGTAAGTTAATTTTTTTTTAATTGGACTTTAATTTCTAAATTGTCTAAACCTTAGAATTGAATTCCACTCGGAACATATATAAATAAAACACAAACATACCAGTCCATGTAAGATAACCCATTCTCTTGTGGATATTTAACTAATGCCACGATACTTCTTTTCTATTTGCATTACAGGGTATCCACTGGACCAGACGGTTTACTCTGGATAAGGAACATCAGTGCATTACATAATTAAAAAACCATTTTGAAACTAAAATGTTTTGATGAATAAAAACAATATGTTTTAAGATATGAAGTAACTATATTGTCTTTGTACTACGATAACAACAGCTAGGAAGTTGGAATATTGACATGCCAGACATGTACAACTGTGCTTAAAGAATGGTATTTAATACAATCGTGGTTTCGATGTGTAAAACACCATTATCCCTTTTGTTCTTCTGTTTACTGTATTCTCTCTATAATGCAATGTCCAATTACTTACCATTTAATATTTTTGCACTTTTTGTTTAAAAAATTAATATATAAATGACGAGTTTAATACTATTTATCCACGTCATTAAGATATTCTTATCATATGTTCTTTGTTATTGTCATCGTATTTCTCATTAGTTTTATTGTGTGCATGTGCTCCAGTTGCCCTGATTATTGTCGTTATGCTTCTTATTTCTTACATTTTGTTATGTGTTGGTTGCTCTGATAAATGTCGTGGTGTTTTCTATTTTGTGTTTTTGTTATATGCAGTTGCTATGATTGCTGTGGTTATTGGCGTTGTGCTTCTTATTTTGTTAGTTTTGTTATGTACAGCTATTGCAATAGCTTTTTATTTTCGCCCCGTTTGTTATTTTATTGTTTTTTTTTTTTAGCAGTTACTGATGTTGCTCAAAGTTTTTCACATTATACATCAGCAGGTTATATAAGTACATTTAACTGTAATCTCTCTTGGTCTCTCTTTAACGATTATGTTGAGAGAGAGAGAGAGAGAGAGAGAGAGAGAGAGAGAGAGAGAGAGAGAGAGAGAGAGAAACACAATGCGATTTTGAAAAAGAGTAATTTATTCAAGAAACTGTAATAATAATAAACAATTTTAAACTGTATAAAATCAATGTTAAAGTTCAACAATTATATGTCAAATTATGTATCGTTGAATCAATAAAGGCATCCATAATTACTGTGTGTGTGTGTGTGTGTGTGTGTGTGTGTGTGTGTGTGTGTGTGCGCGCAACAAGTTCGGTTTTACACACCGAGTTTGTGAAATTTCACACCTTTGTCAGTTCAAAAACTTGGCTTGGTTTGTGAAAACAAATATGTTACAACTCTGACCACTGTTTTTATGTATTTACAAATGGTCAACAGAAACATAAGCTTTCAAAGGAAGTCATTTGTTTCTATAAAAAGCAAAGCACTTCTAAATGATTGGGTCATAAAAAGTACCATATGATAAAAACAAAAATGTTTAAGCACAGCGATACAAATGCACTGTTTGGTTGACACTAAAAACCATAATATAGAAATAGTAGTTTGAAAATGAATTTTGATTTTCCATTTTCATTACATCACCCTGGAAGACACAGATACCATATCAAGTAAATAGTTTCTTTACGTAATAATATCAATTTGTAACTAGTCGGTGTTTGGTCAGTAAATTTATGAAAAGAATTATGGGAGGGAATCAACCTTTATAATTTGTCATAAACACCGATTCAAGCGCTTTAAAAAAAACTTCAATTTAAATATAGATAATCAGAATGTAAAAATACAAATACAAATAACATATCAAACGTAACATTACTTTTGTAAAATCTAAACCGTATTAGAGGCTTTCGTTAACAAATAAAAAACAATTTTCTAAACAAACGGTTATTGCTTACTGACATGTTAAGGACATATACAAAATAACGGTACCCGTTAACTGTGTAAAAACAAGACTGTCAAAGTGTACACGTTTATCCTCTTGGTGGAAACTAATCCTTCAAATGTTTGCAATAGGAAACAGACCAATATTGTGGTTATGGTGATTAGTCATATTGTGGTTCCTGCTGAAATATTCATTAAGTGTTTATTTGTTCGGGATAACGACTCGGTCATACAGTAACAACATTGTTGCAAAGTTACAATTCCCCTTTACATGAGGGTTGCAAGTCAGTTTTGCAATAAACATTCGGTTCAATGATAATACATAATTTACAAAAAATTAACTTTGAAAGGTAAAAAACTTACAAGTAAAAATCAAATCTATGATTAAATCTAAAATGAACTGTAAACATAGTTCAAATCGGTAAGTATTTTTTCGAATATTTTATATAAACATAATATTATATGTAAATTTTTAAGTTTGCTGCTTAGAAACAACTTGTAATACTTAAGTTCCTATAATACTTTTTTATGTTTAAGCATATGCAATCATGCTATATAAAGTGCACAATAACACTCTATAACATTCTGTTATCAAATTCAGAACCAGTCCGAAGTCGTTGGACTTTTAAATTCAATGCTCTTAATGCCTGTTTAGTCCTACAATGTTAGACGCCACGGACATATGTTTAACTGGAATGGATTTCTATGGGCCGTGTCACGCAGGTGTGACTGTGATGTCTTCTGGTTAAGTCATGCAGGTGTAACTGTGATGTCTTCTGGTTGAGTCATGCGGGTGTTACTGTGATGTCTTCTGGCTGAGTCATGAAGGTGTTACTGTGATGTCTTCTGGCTGAGTCATGCGGGTGTTACTGTGATGTCTTCTGGCAGCTGAGTTATGCAGGTGTGACTGTGATGTTCGTTAGTGTTGGACTAATCTTTATGCTATCCATATTTTTCTTTTATTTGTTTTGACATGTTTTGGGGTGTCTAGGTTACTTCCAAGGACATGTTTCATCTGCAAATATTTAGTGTCCTCGATATGACCATTCTACACCTAGTTGTAAAACAATAAAATCACTTTTCTTATGCATGTAAGCAAATTAACATATAGATATATAACTCTTGTCTATTGTACATGTATAAACAGAACTTATTGGTAAAAATGTTAAAATTCAATAAAATTTCAAATATTTAAAAGAGGGCCAATAGGACCTGTATCGATCAACTGGCAATTTAAATTTGCATCAAACAAGAACTTTCCGCAAAACATATGTCAGGATTTTATCTTTCTAGAACAGATAGAGAGTTCGAAAGAAAAAGCATGCTGGATACAATTTGTAATTTGTATCGGTCATCCTAACCTAGTTTTGTTCTACTCGTCTTAGCGTTCCAGAGACTATATTCAAAGAATCTCCTCAAAATAAAAAGCTCGTTTAAATAATCGGTGAAAAGTAGGTCAGACATATTTCTCGAAAAAACCTGGTCTCATAATAACATAATTCTAAACATCAAATGTAAACTTAAACATAAATTATTCGGCTATTACATTTTCTATTTATAGTAACGACAGCCTCGGATTTCAGGTGGCATTGTTTGACTCTATTATTAATCCACATAAAAAAACATTCGTCGTAATATTTTGCAAAATCTTACCAGCGTTTAAGAATAGAAGATTGCACGCAAACATCTTCATGCCAAAAGCTTAGCTAGTAAGAAAGCTAAGCTAAAGATAAAATGCAAAAATAGAAACAATCATTCCCTCACTCAAATTCATAATTTTACTATGTACAAAGAATCATGAACTCATTCACACCAAGATATCACAAGAAGCAACCTTTTAAAGGTAAAATGTATATGTTAAACACAAAAATGTATATAAAACATAAAAATACACATATTGGTCCCATAAATGTTTCAAGCACCTGTCTGCACCGGATTTTACCAATCCATAATCTTTGTCATTGGATTTATTACAAAAATATTTAAAATAATCTAAAAGATTTTTCCCTCCAGAGGTCATAACACACAAGATATTTTTCTTGTTGGTGAAGTCAATGCTGGTGTGGCAAGAGATTCAACGTTTGAAAAATTAGGCAACGCCATTGGCGAAACTGTCATTTGATTTGTAGCAAAGGCGGGAAATGGGAAGGCAGACGTTGTAGCCAATCGAGGGCTCATTGTGATTGGGCTCAAAGAGCTCCAAAAATGTAAAAATGGAGTCCTTGGTCCTATTACAGGACTTGCAAGCACTAACGGTGTCGTAAAAGTCGAAGAAGCAATTTTTGGACTAGGCACTGGGACGCCTAAAGCGGCGGTTAAGGCAGTCGATGACGTATCCGCTAAACTTAAAGATAACGGAATAGGCTTCGGTTTTTGAACAGTCACTGTCGTTGTCGGCGATATCTGCTGTAGTGACATGCCAGGGCTAGTACAAACAGATTCTGTTTTTACATTCAAATATTTATTATCGGTAACAGTCTCCATGACATTCACTTTAGGCACAGGACTTCTGTTAAAATCCTCTGTTCTTGGTGGCGATCCTTGTCTTGTTCCGGTTGTTGCCTGGTTAGCAGACGATTTGATATCCATAGCATTGTATGAGGCAAAGTGAGGAAATATGCGCTGTCCATATTCCTGTGCTAATGTTTCCATTTTAACTTTAAATGGAATTTTATTTTCAGTTTTCACTATCTCTGGGAAAGAAACGAATTTATACACAAATTTTTGTCCCATAACTTTCTTAATGATATTTTTATCATAGTAATATCTCAAAGCTCTGCTTAGTTTGTCATAGTTCATATTATTTTTATTTTTTCTCAGACCCCAGAGTTTAGCCACTTCTTCAGCGTTAATGAGTTTAAATTCTCCTTCACTGTTTGTCCATTGTATAATATGAGTGTGTTGGTTACCAACCAGTAATTCCAGTAAAAACTGCCACAATGTGATATTTGAATCCATTCCTGTAAATACACAAAAAATAAATATTAACTCCAAACCATACATAAGTATACAAAGTGTTGTGGATACTTGCAATATCTACTCTAAATACATACATTTACTCACTCCAGTATTCCATTGTAGAGAACATTTTTCGGGTATATATCAAGGCTTTCTTTTGGCCAAAAACTCCAGTATTTTAAACTAATAAAATTTGTGGTTATGTTTAGCAAAATATCTGTATTATGCCACTAGACTTATAAATTAAATCTGCGATATGCAGTTCAAATGTACAATGTTTTTATATGTGTTAATGTGTTAATGTATGTATGTATGTATGTATGTATGTATGTATGTATGTATGTTATTTTAATGATAGTTTATTCGTTTTCTGCTGCTGCTGTCAATAATTTCATTATTGTGCTATAAGCTGAACTGCTTTATGCAATAAAGTTTGATATATAATACAATAATATTTTGTCATAATAATAAAATCACAGAAAATCTTTGGTTACCAAAGGTAACACATCACAAAAGATTTATAACACAAGTAATAATAATGACTGTTACATTTTGGGTTCAAGTCACTAAGTCAGTTAAAAAAGTAAATAAGTGAAGTTAAGTAATGATGAACAGTTGTAGTGGAGATATTAATTCCCCGTTCCTTGTCATTCTGTCCAGGTTAAGATACATTACTTGTCCGCTATTTGTTTCAGTTTCAGAATACAGACTTTTTTAATTTGCTATGATGAACACATAATGGGAGAATTACAGGACAAAAGGATCTTTATTGGGGTGTTTATATATTTATATACGAGATATATTTAGACATTGAACATTTTGCAGTCCAGATCGGGACACTTGGCCTGTCAGACTATATGTATAGTTTCTGCGTATTTTTACTATAGTAGTATTATGTCCACACAGTTAATATAGTTTTTTTTCAAACATACTGATTACTGAATCCATGCATTATACTGCTAAGGGTTTGAACAGACAATTATATATTATATGTATATATATTTCACTATTTCACTATATATTCTTTATTTCATATATCTGTCATAAAGCATTTTTTTTTAATTTTAACGTAAAATACATTAAAAAAAAACTTTATGACATATCTGTCATGTGCTACTTTTGAATTGTATTTATTTTATAAAAATTCAAACGTAGCACATGACATATCTATATATATATGTATAACATATACAGTTATATATGTATAACATATACAGTTTCATATGATAAATCAGGCAGGCAGAGAAAGGCAACTGCGGTAGCTCAGTTGGTAGAATGCTCGCTTCGTAAGTGGAAGGTCATGAGTTCGAACCCCGGCCAGGTCTGACCCAAGACTTGAAAGTGGGTAGTGACTGTTCTTTCGCCAAGCGCTCTGCATTACGAAATGAAAGTCACGGTTCTTTCGGATGGGAACTTAAAATAAACGAGGTCCCGTGTCATGGCAGGCATGGCAGGATAAAGAACCCTGCTGTATAATGCCATCAGCGCAACGCACAGGCAAAATTTCTGCACTTTCGCCTATAGCTGGCGACGTCTCGATATAAGTGAAATATTCTTGACTTGGATGTTAAGCACCATTACTCAACTCAACTCAGAGTAAATGGGACTTTGACAGAAGCTTTAACTATATGATTAGGCGGGGCATCATTCATGTCTTACATAAAAACTCTAGTTTCTAAAATCAAACTCGCCAATATAAACTCAACCATCAGCATAATTTTCAGCTGCGAAGTCAAACTTTTTTCCAGTTCCCATGGTATTAACGGTACTTACAAAAGGACTTCAACGACCATGTCTCCTAGAATCACAGCTTACATGTAGTTTCAAATTTAATAAATGTATATACATAATTTTTACAAAAACGAAATAATTGTGTATTTTTTCTTTGTAATTTACCTTTACTAGATTTAGCTGCATTTAAAAGTCTGTAATTAAAACTATCCTGGTTATTATCGGAGTATTTAGAGGAATCTGACAAAGCAGGCGATGACGTACCACATCGTCCAACATCTGAAAATAAACAATGCATATCCACCGTCATTTAACACTCATTATAAGCAGAAAAATACTAATATACATAAAAATAATCTGAAATTACAGAAAATCTCCATAAACATTAAATTATATATATACCACATGTGGATGTCTTTGTTTGTACACATACGCGCTCTCTCTTGTATATCTTATTATCTAGGACACATTCTTCAAATTCTCTTGTATATATCCTAATTCAATCGCCCGAGTCAGTCGGAGAAATTTAACACCAAAGATCCCAATGCAGTACAACATATACATGTATAAGTACGTCTTCGAGGTATGTCAAACCAGACAGTCTTCTAAGGGGTCATTAAACCTCTAAGGAATATATTTACTGATGTCGATATAAGTGTTGCCATGGCAATATGTTAAAATGTTAAAAAATATATTCCTTGACAATTATATAGGAAAAAATAATTTGACAAGGAAAGACAGAAATATGTTTAATGAAAATAAAAGCAACGATAAATTAAAACTGTAGTCAGATTTAATAATAATAATAATAATAATAATAATAATAATAATAATAATAAATAATAATAATAATAATAATAATAATAATAATAATAATAATAAATACGAACCTTCCATTATCCGATGACCGATCCCTATGAGTGAAGTATCTAAAAAGAAACAACAAATGGAATATAAATTAAAATATTAAACTTTCTTTACAGTTTACTTGATTCTTATTTTAATTCAGATGCGATGTTCAAGTTACTTTCTTCTAGCTCCTGTCTAAATGCATTTGAATGTATATTTCAGTGGCTACTAAACCAATAAAATACATTTGAAATATCACAAAACGACGATACATTTTAAAAGCACTGTAAAAATTGCTGTACAAATATGCTAATTACAGAAAATGTAATGTCCGGTCGGTATTTAGTTAAAGTTATAAGGTTTAAGATCTTTTATAACTAGTTCTGTTTTAAAAGTTAATTTTTAAAAAATTAAAAGGCAGAGCAGAGTAATGATGTTTTACGTTCCTAGTCAAGATTCTTGAACTGATACAAGGCGGTAAGTACTGGTATGGTTGAAGGAAACCGGTATATCAGGAGAAAACTACCGACCTTCGACAAGCAAACTGACAAATTTTCACACTCCAGGATCTGCCCGACTGGAATTTAACCTAGGCATTGAGAAGCGCTATAATTCATAAACGTACGCTTTAGTCAAATTTACCGCCGATGCCCCGAGTAGAAAATAAAGGAATCTGCTGGCAGCCTGTATTCATAACAACAATTGCAAATCACAAAGACTTGTCAAGAGTCACATCTGATAGAAGTTTCATTAAGATCTTCAATTAGACAAATGAAACTAAAATCACTTAATGAAACCCTGTTTTGTGTTATGTCATCTTTAATTAATTCAAATGTGTTCAAAAGATAATATGAATTCCAAATGCACTTCATCGTAAAATATAAAAATATATATTTTCTATTCATTAAATCAGTGACTATTCAAACAATCTCAAACTAGATGAGCAACTTTTGTAACAATAAATGAATAAATAAAATTTTAAAAAATAAAATCAATCAACGGAAACCTAATCTCTATTTAGCATGTGACCTTGACCTAGTAACCTGAAAATCAGACCCTGTCGCAAGCCTGATCAATCTTGAAACTAAACAAGAGTCTCATGGGCCTTAACGCTCACCTAGAGATATGGCCAAAATCATTTGCAAAAATACATACAATATTCTAATATGCATGCCTATACAAAAAGTTAATAGTTTTCAAGATAATTAACAATTTGAGTCTTCTTGTGCATCTATGACCTTGACCTTTGAACGTAAGACCTTGAATCATACATCAGAATGATCGCCATATTAATTCCTACAATATTCTAATATTCATGCCTATACAAAAACTTAATAGTTTCCAAGATAATTAACAATTTCAGTCTTTTAATGCATCTATGAACTTGACCTTTGAAGGTATGACCTTGAGCCATATATCAAAATGTCGTCATGTCAATACCTACAATATTCTAATATATATGTCTATGCAAAAAGTTAATAGTTTTTAAGATAATTAACAATTTGAGTCTTCTTGTGCATCTATGACCTTGACCTTTGAATCATACATCAGAATGATCATCATATCAATTCCTACAATATTCTAGTATTCATGCCTATACAAAAAGTTAATAATTTTCAAGATAATTAACAATTTCAGTCTTTTAATGCACCTATGACCTTGACCTTTGAATGTATGACTTTGAGCCATATATCAAAATGATCGTCATATCAACAACTACAATATTCTAATATATATGCCTATGCAAAAAGTTAATTGTTTTCAAGCTAATGCACAATATTAGTTTTTATAAGCAAAAAATAACATTTCAGGGGCAACAACTCCTACATGCATTATTGTATAGTTACGAAACTTTGTATCTGTTTAAATTTTGTCATACTGAACATTTTAACAATGTT
Source organism: Tegillarca granosa (assembly GCA_029721355.1). Lineage (NCBI taxonomy): Eukaryota > Metazoa > Mollusca > Bivalvia > Arcoida > Arcidae > Tegillarca > Tegillarca granosa. The sequence goes on from CM056599.1 coordinate 8,312,112, forward strand.
TTGATATTATATATCTTAAAATCTTGAAGAAAATAGCCAAAAACTGCAAAATTACAAACTAGGTCATGACCTTGAACTTTGACCTTGACCCCATTTTGAAGGTTATTTCAAGAAAAAGTCAAAACTGAAAACCCCATGTCAATTTCTATTCAAATAGTCAAGTTATTACAATTTGAAGCCATTTACGAAATTTTTAAAATTAAAAGCAAATTTCGACCGAATTTCACGAAATGAACAAACTAAATGCTTAAGACCCCAGAGAAGCCAAATATCACATCAGATTTTTTCTTCCATCATTGGTTTTGGAGAAGAAGATTTTTAAAGATTTTTGCACCCATAGGTCACAGTGACCTAGTTTTGGTAGCCATGGCTACGCCATGAACAAATCTGAATTGCACCAACCCAGACATGCTTCTGGCCAAGTCTCATTGAAATCTGTCCAGTACTTTCGGAGGAGAAGTCGAAAATATGTGTTGACGACGTACACACGCACGCACATACACACGCTGCGCTATGCCATAAGCTCACATGACCTTTGGTCAGGTGAGCTGAAAACCAATTTTATTTTATGGTTTTGTTGTCCTTGGACAATAACCCTAGTGTCTCGATAATTAATTTAAATCAGAGATCTTTCATAAGCAATCTCTTTATCAAGAATAGTTGAAGACTCTGAACACTGCCAGGTATTACAAAAATACCCTACCTTATTCCATCTACACATACAATGTAGACAGCGGTTTACTGTTCATTTAAAGAAATGTTGCCCCGTGGAAATGTTAAGGGCAGACATGACTAAAAGTCGCGACACGTATGATTTCATAGTCGCATCAATGACAAAAACAATACTATTCCAGGTCTAATAACTACTATTAGATTGGATTAATGGAATAGATGTTCTGTGTCCCAGTCAAGATCCTTTCACTTATATCAAGGTGATCAGTTCTGTGATGGCGGAGAAACCAAGAGTGCCCGGTGAAAACCATCATCCTTCTTGAAGCGAACTGACAAACTTTCTAACATTAAGATCCGCCCGAGTCGGATAAGAGACACTCTGACCCGGCGTAAGCAAAAGCTTTAAGACAACTCACACCCCAGATCCCTACTTACTACTACGTTTTATTGCCCTTAGCAATCCTAAAAATCGGCTAGCGGATGTTTTTTTTTTTTTTTTTTTTTTTTTTTTTTTTGCAAAATCTGTGAAAAAATGCCTAGAAACAAGCGGAAACTACTAATGATTTTTTTGTCGCAATTTTTTTTAATAATAGGAGAGATTGTATTAGCAATCGCCATGTAATAGTAATTGGTAAAGAGAAATTTGTTAAAGATGTCACACCCGACGGAATGACGGGATTGCCTAGATGTACCGTCATCATGGTCACTGCTTGACTTCCCCGACAAAAAAGGCTATTCCATTAGTTTATTTTCGAATAAATGATCCTAGTGCTGGTCGTGTTGGGTAGTTTAAACATGTATTTATGAAAGGTTTTCTGTTCCGAGACCAAATGCAAGCACCATTTCCGTGCCATGAAAAGTAACTATGGCCGACTTTTAATAGTTCATCGATGGGTATCGTGGAAGGGGGTTTGAAAATTTAACATGAGATTTTGCGAGCGTCGAAGGCTCAAGTTTCCAACGGCAAAGGGTCTTGTGGTCGCTAAAGGCCCTCAGCAGGTCCTGGACCGAATCTTGTTGGGGGCCAGGGGGCGAAGCCGCATGCGAAAAATAAATAATAAATTCTAATATTTCTGGAGACTTTTTGTCCACATTTATCTCTATTTCACTTTTTTTAAAATTTTTTAAAGGGGAAAGGGGTGAATCCGCCAATGATTATGTAACGAATCAAAGGATATGATATATATATATATATATATATATATATATATATATATATATATATATATATATATATATATATATATTAGAATGTTGGAAATAACTGCCAGTCCAACAATCCGAGATTGGTTACCTTTGTTAAGGGTTGTTTACTTTTTCCAAAAGTCTCCTATATACCGCAATAGAAAATGTTAAAAATTTTAAAACTTTCGGACAAGGACTGGTTTGAAAGTTTTTCATCAATGTTGAAAGGTCATCTGGTAAATAGCGTGAGGTGATTTTTTATTTACATTTTCACATTGTGAATTGAACAATCTTACAATCATATCTGATTGAAAATTGGTCTACTGTAGTTCCAGATCCGATTTGAAATTAAGATACTTAGTACTTAAAAATTAATACACCTTTTGTCTACAAAATGGTTTTTTTTCAGGAGAAATTTTGCTATCTGCTGATCTCTTGTTGTTATTATTACAATGTTCAATTTTCAAACACGCACGTTCAATTGTTTTATTTTCAAAAAAAAAAAAAAAAAAAAAAAAAAAAAAAAAAAAAAAAAAAAAAAAAAAAAAAAAGGAAAAAAAAAAAAAAAAAGAAAGAAAGAAAGAAAGTAAGATTAAAAAAATATATATATCACTCATACTTCAAGTCAGATAAAAAGGTGATATAAACAGACGAAAAATGTATCATTGATTTACAGTGACAGAACATATACGGTGAAATTTTACAAAATGTAAGTCTTCCACTTTATCAATGCGTTTTTTTTTTCACAACCACAAAATACAATTTTCGGCATGGTGCCTCACGGTAAAACCTTGATTGAGCTACGGTGGCTTTCGTAATGGGGAAAGTAAAATTACTGTTTTTAAAATAAATAAATAAATAAATAAAATTCATATCAATTAATTACTTTATTAAAAATAAATAAAAAATAGACAGATAAATAAATAAATAATAATAAATCAATATATATATATATAGAGAGAGAGAGAGAGAGAGAGAGAGAGAGAGAGAGAGAGAGAAGAGAGAGAGAGAGAGAGAGAGAGAGAACCAATAACGTGGCAAATGTATAACATTCCAACAGGTTGTTTAATTTTACAGTGAAAATATTTACACCTGGGTAGGTTTTTTGAATTAAAGATGTTCGTGGAATGTTAAGATTGTTTTGGCCAATAGTAAACCGGAAACGATAAAGGAGATAAAATAAAAAGTTCTATTATTTCGATTACAAATGCATTTTACCCCCTAGGTAGCCGCGGGTGTTGATTTAACGGTCAACCAGTACAAGTAAAGCACCACAATATATTTTTAAAAAAAAATTACCGATAAGTTTAATAATAGTCGTATCGTGTGCTATTTTTGAATGCGTTTGAAATTGTTGTATGCTATTTTCGAATTTATTAGTGATAAAAATCAAGCGCAACTTATGACTTTTAATTCATTTCACAAAAATAATAACTATAATAATAATATAAAAAAGTTTTATTGTTTATTCAAGTTACCTGTTCAAACTACATTTGTGTTTAGGGGTCACTAGTGCCAGGTGTGTGTGTGTGTGTGTGTGTGTGTGTGTGTGTGTGTGATAATGGATCTATATCCCACATACTGTAGGCATCTCTCTCTCTCTCTCTCTCTCTCTCTCTCTCTCTCTATATATATATAGTGTATATAGTGTGTGTGTGTGTGTGTGTGTGTGTGACTATAATTGATAATAGTAACACAAACCTTGTATTTGAAGTATGACCGATATATTTTCTTTCTATATAGTACGACAGCTGTTTCTGGTTAATCCTTGGCCTTGAACACTGATGGTCGGAATGAACTAATTTCTGGATATTTTCAGAAATTAATTTTTGATTGTAAAATTGTTAATTAAATGACAGACATGATAAAATGAGAGGTGTTATTACCACACCATGCATATTTTCCGTGACAATGTATGATTCACCAATCGTTGACCCGGAAGTCTCTATTTACTTTGGGAACTCCCTGTGACGTCAAAGTACGTCATTCCATAATAAATTACTTATTATGGCTTTCGTGTTTCCGTGTCAAGCTCATTGACCTGAAGAATTATGAATAATTATCAGATTTTATCCAATAATATATGTTTGTGGTTTAAATAGTCAATCCGGATCTAAAGACAGTTTTAACCAATGGTTAATTTGTATCGATAATTATTTCATCATCTCTCACTAATCGCTATATTTAACGGTTTTTATTTCCCTTCAAGGAGGATAATAAATAAATAAATAAATAAATAAATAAATAAATAAATAAATAAAATAACAGGAGTCAATATATATATGAAATTTTTAGTTACCCCCCATTATCAATCACATTCCTCAACTTAAACTTCTGGCAAATTTGAACTTTAAAGAAGTTTGTTTAATATCTTTTTTGAAAGTATTTAGTGGTTTATAAGGCTTGGCTTTTTTGATGACATTAGCCCGTCTCTTCTATCATCTAATACTATCTTAATATTTCTAAACACACACACACACACACACACACACACACACACACACACACACACACATATATATATATACATACAAAATAGACCGTGAAGTGTGTATTGGTTAATTGATTACGATACGAAAGCCATTTGTTAGTAAGTTGTTTTACTATTATTAACTCTATCAAATCTTCTTATTTTGATAGTTCATCAAGAGATTTTATCCACGATTGATAAATAAAAAATTTTTTCCTTATAAAATCCAATCTTGTACTTAATGAAAGTCGTATAGCGCGGTCACACAGAGTAAGAGATGTCTCAATTTTGGTCGGGTACTCTCGATACTGCATTCTCATATTCTAGTCTTTTATATTATGATCTGGGTTTTCTTTTTTAAGCTACATGTATGGTTTATACTTATTTATATATAAATTCCCACAAAGTTAAGTATTATTAATATATGTATGCTAAGGGTTAATATTTTATGTTCTTCCTGCTTTTGAGATGAATGAAACGTAATCAAATCGCGGCTTGACTTTCTATCCACGAGCTGACATAAGGCGCGAATTTTGAAACGTGTGTGCCAATTTATTTTTTAACTACGCATAAAAAATCAAGGGAAGGCAAAAAAATCCCGAACATGTAATAATTAATGAAAGTTACCCACGTTTATTGGCGCACACACACATTACCAACAATAGTTTCGGTTTAAGGGAGTTTAACTCGTACTGACACTAGTCACCTGTGTCCCTTGCGAATTGTCTAAACAACATCTAGTGAAGTCACCTCGGTTCACTGTTTATACAGTACTTATCAAGGAGTCAAGTGTTAGACAATATTCCTTGGTCGATTTTTAAGAAATTTTATCGTTAGAAGCAGAATAATTATTCTTTGATAATAATTGATTTTATTTTGTTTGTTCGATAAAACATCCGTAAAATATCCGCCACATTTTAATTAATATCATTTTTATAATAAATCAACCATTCTCAAATTGTTATTAATGAAAAAAACTTCAAAATTTGTAGACTACCGGTATACCATACAATAAAATATAGTCTAATAATGTTCGAATTTTTTTTTTTTTTTAATGTTATCCAAATAATTCTCTGTCATATACAACAACAACAACAACAAAAAAAAAAAAAAAAAAAAAAAAAAAAAAAAGCTTTTAACTCCTGTTTTGTCTCTAATTGATAAACACAAACACGGTAACCTGTGAAGCATGGGATTTTATCCGTAAGGTAACCCCCGTATGCAGTAATTAAAGGCACAGTTAATTGGATTAAGTAACTGATGGACAAGTCTGAGGTTATGGATAAGGAGACTGATCTGTTTGTCCAGGAATGAAAAATTGCAAGGGGATATTTAACTAACTCATAATCATCAGAAGATTCACGTACCAGGTTTTTTTCGTACTAAGAAGCATAAAATTCGAATAAATAAATAAATAAATTAAAAAAATAAATAAATAAATAAATAAATAAATAAATAAATAAATAAATAAATGAATGAATGAATGAATGAATGAATGAATGAATGAATGAAAAGCATACATTATTGTGTCTCATTGAAAAAAAAAATCATGAAAATTGTTTAAACGGACTCTTTTTCCGAGATTTCATAAAGGTGCAATTAATGCATATAAGACCATTTCTTCTTTTTGTAAGAATTCTACATAGTGTTGTTTCGTGTTATTTCAATCTATGGCTTTAAACAAACTTAGTGTTCACTGGGATTAAGTATAATCCCCCTGTGTTAATTAGTTGAGTAAGCTTAATTAATTGCTTCTTATTAGGTGACAGAGATAAGACAGGAAAATTTCTCATGGAATATATCTACAATCAACGAATTATAACATCTTATTTGCATGTAAAGAGTTAGATAAGTATTTAGACTTGCCCATTTGAGAGAGAGAGAGAGAGAGAGAGAGAGAGAGAGAGAGAGAGAGAGAGAGAGAGAGAGGTTTTGCTCAAGGTTCGGGGTTTTTTGGTTCAATTCTAGTTTTTCTCAGAGTAAGAGTTTGTATTTTAGGTATTTCGTATTTGAAAGAGAAATTATATAAATAAATTAATTTTATATAAATGAACTGGTAAAAAGAATTATATCTGTGCCATCTAAGCAAATCTCTCTCTCTCTCTCTCTCTCTCTCTCTCTCATAATTATTATTATTATTTTTTTTTCTATACGTTGTAAATTGAAAGAAATTTAGAAAAAAAATGAAGAACAATTACATAATTTTATATACATAATACAGCGTATAAGACATTGGTCAACCTGACGCATGCGCAGTAGCGATCATAGTGAAAGCTGATAATGGTAATTGATGGTTTGCATCTACTTGTGTAACCAAGCAAAGAATAACTGATGTGATGAAACCGAATATCACATTAAATGACATTGCAATACTATAGATTATTTGCCATAACCTAAGCCCTTTTTAATTCACGATATACCATACGCTGTTTTGCCCCATAATGCCAACGTTACATATATCATCGTTTTTACACTTACGTGGTAGAACTCTAACTTTAAATCTATGATCCATTGTGCGGACGTAATGTTCAACTTTTTTCTAATTCTTTTACGCTGACGTAACAAATTTAATTTTCATTTATTACGCCGACTTATCATCATTATTTCTTGTCCACCTGCGCAAGTTATATCTGTCATCGATTGTTGCAATACGCCGACGTAACACCAGTCCTATAATTTCTAGTTAATTACGCAAAGAAACAACTGACATTTCTTATTCCATAACGCCGACGGAACACCATTACGCCGAGATGACAACTAGTATTTCTTATTCTATTACACCGACGTAACACCTGTAATTTCTAGTTCAATTACGCCGACATAGCATTGGTCATTTCTAGTTCAATTATGTCGCGATAACAACTAACATTTCTAATTCCATTACGCTAACATAACACCTGTAATTTCTAGTTCCATTACGCCGATATAGCATTAGGTCATTTATCGTTCTATTACGCCGAGATATCATCATTTATTTCTAGTTTCATATCGCCGACGTAACAACTGTTATTGGCTGTCTAATTACGCTAGTGAATATTGATCATTTCTGGTTCTATTAAGCCGAGGTAACAACTGCCATTTCTAGTTCTATATCGCCGACGTTACAACTGCCATTTCTAGTTCTATATCGCCGAGGTAACAACTGCCATTTCTACTTCTATATCGCCGACGTTACAACTGCCATTTCTAGCCTCATAACGCCGACTGTCATTTTCTGTAACAAAACGTTTACGATGGGTGGTTAATTGTTTATAGTAATGAATGATTAGGGCTTGTTTCGTAACAGGAGACTTTCTGACTGAACACCTCTGATACCAGGGATTTTAAAATTTACATTAACGATGCTCTTTATAAGAATTGAAGCAGGTTTTGAAGTCTTAAGTACATTCCATAGCAAGCAGGTAGACAACCCCTTCCCTGAAATAGATTTAGCCGCCTAATTGCTTTTTTCCCTTATCATTCCAAAACGGAATAAAATTGAGTCAGTTTTATTTCATTGGTCAACTTTTTAACTGTCATGAGCATTTCATTCGAGGAAACATTTCACAATTTACATCTAAATCCTTGATTAAATTAACTTATTTTATAAAAATTGATTACAAGGAAGGAAATTAAAAATAATCTCATTTGATAAAAACAAAAACAACCACTAGAGTAATTTTAGTTTAGTATCACTGTCAGACACCAAATCTCGAGATCTTAAAAATCACCATCAACTAGTTTTATCTAAATATAACACACGCGTACGGTGATATAGAAAAAAAAACACACTTAAGAGCATCATAAGGAAACCATGGAAACAAATACGTAAAGTTTTAAGCATTAAATTATAAACTGCATTTATATTAAAACGCATTACGTGCATTTATATATATTTATATTATTTTTTTGTAACCTGTTACCAGTAAACATAGGTTTTCCAAAATTCTGGACATGTGTTGTTATTTGTTTTGTTTTCAACTTTTTTAAATTTATGTATTGTTTAAACTAAACGTTAGCGTCGGTTTTCATACTATCGACTGCCGACATTTGTGTTCCATGTGATATCATTAACATAATTAAAGGGTTTTCCTTGTTAAATTGAGACTTGATACCAATCGATTCATATGCCAATAAAGCTATCATGTTATTGCTTCATACAATTTCCATAATGAAATTATGCTTCCCGTGTATTTTTTAAATATGAGGCCCTTGCACTTATATGTTTTCAGGTGTTGGCCATTAACTCATATAGAAAACACACAGAGACCATAACTTTGGAAGTTATAGGGAAAAAATGCCAGAGAACTTGAGACTATAACTCTAGATATTCCAGAGAAAGAGACAACACTTCAAATTCCAGATCTGTAAATTTCATTGAAAAGATGCTATCAACTATGGAAATTCCTGTAAAGAGACCGTGCAATATCTGAAAGTTTGATCAACAGAGAAAAGACTAAATTAAACCTCGGAGAAACTCGGTAGAAATTAAATATACACAAAGAGACTATATCTTTGGAGGCATAGTCTTGCCCAAGACTATATCTCCAACTGGGGAAGTTCGAGGGAGATAGATGAGACTATTACTGAAAGGTTCACTGAAAGATACGCGATTGAAAATATGGAAGCTTCCGGAAAAGAAGTGACACAACAAGTCACAAAGCTTCGGGGGAAAGACAACTCTAGAAGTTTCCGGGAAAAAGCTTTTGGTGAGACTGGAACTCTGCAGTCCAGAAAAAGAGATGAGACAAACTCAGGAGATCCTGAATGGACGAGATAGTAACCGTTTTAGAAGCATATCATAGGAGATCTGGGGAAGAAGATAAGATAAGAACTCTGGAATCTCCGTAGAAGAACGTGCATGGAAAAATCGAAGTCCAGAAACGTTCATGGGTTATGAGAAAAATGCGACAAGGCCTTCAAGAAACGTACAAAAATGTATATTGATAGGTAGAGATGGTTTTTGTGTCACGAAAACACAAAAAGTCTAGAGGTAAAGATAAGACGGGGTATCCCGGGCACGTATATTATGATCTTCACAAGGACAGATGGTATAATGTGTCACGGAAACGCGAGATGGGGTACCCCGACAAACTATAATATGATCTTCAGAGGTATTGATGGCATAGTGTGTTGCGGAAACGCGAGATTAGACTGAGTAGTCCGGTCTCGTATAACTCGTATTTATAATATGATCCTTCTAGAGGTATGGATGGTATTATATGTCACGAAGACGCAAAACAAATTCTAAAGAGGTAAAGATTAGACTGGGTATCCCGAACAAAGATAACATAGTTTTCAGAGGTAGGGATGACAGTGCCACGGTGTCGCGGAAACGCAAGATAAGACTGGGTATCCTGATCACGTATACTGATATGATCTTCAGAGGTAGGGATGGCGACAACTGTACAGAGTACATCATGGTATGGAGGTGACACTAAGTAGGTTATATGCTGTCAGACTAGATGTTGCGAAAGCGTGCGACAGAACTGGTAGGGGTGTACTATGATCATGACGGCACGTGACTGCAGAAACGCATGACGATTTAGAAGATATCTCGATATAGGATTAGACCTGTTTATGACATCTTGCCGCTAAGCGTACTTCAGGAGCCAATGTAGAATTAATAATGATGATGATGATGATGATGATAAAATTTATTGCACAAACACGACGAACAATATTGGTTAAGACAATATGGAAAAGTAAAATCAAACAAAAAAAAAACAAACGGACTACTAATTTACATTATAACACTTTTCAGCAATTCCGGAATTTGATCTACACCGCGTTCCTCTTTCTTATTGTATGTTATGTTATGAAAACCCGGAAGTAACCCAAATCCTGTTATTTTAAAGGGCACCTGCAACAAAATGGGTACGGACACCTCAAAATCATGATCGCACGAAAGATTCACACTAGCTGTCTGCTGTAAAATTAACAACATAAAGTGGATTCTGTGGATTATGTTAATGCATTTTGTTACACGAAGTGTCGGATATGTATAAGGCGTTGTACGATTACAAATCTACCCTAAAAGATTATCTAAATTTTAGTTCTGGAGAGCAGTTCACTATACTCGATAAATCAAGAAGTGATTGGTACCTGGCACAAAATGGTTTTGGCGAAGTTGGTTATGTGCCACACAACTACATTACAAAAATAAATGTATGCAAAAAGTTTAGTTCTGTACATTTAATTTGCTTAATTATTATGTACCTGATTTAATGTGATTCTGTCAATCATGCAAATTTTCAGAAATATATAGATATATCAAAAGTCCAACCTTGCATCTTAACAGTTAACTGTTTGTCAATCATCATGTTACTGTAAATGTATATCTTATTCTACACCAATCCATATACGTTACCAAATAAAAGCACTTTAGTGATGTCTAACATTGCTGGATTATTCCTGAACTAGTGCTGTGCTGGACTTAATTTAAGATATCCAAGAGTCCTCTGTGGTAGAATGAGGGGCCTCAGTGGCCGAGTGGTCTAAAGTGTGCTTACGCATCACAGTGCCTCTCACCACCTGGGTTTGAATCCCACTCGGGACAGATCCTAGTGTGAGAAAGTTTGTCAATTCACTTGCCGAAGTTTGGTGGTTTTCTCTGGGCACTCCGATTTCCTCCACCATCCCAGAACTGACCGCCTCGAAATAAGTGAAAGAATCTTGACTGGGGCGTAAAACTCCATTACTCCACCCCACTCTTCTGTGGTAGAATGGTTTGAGAGTTTGTTTACAGATAACAGATCCTCTTGCTGTCTAAGTGTAAATATTTTCACTTGTAAAAAATCCTGGTGTTAGCAAGTTTTGTTAGTTTTTTCTGAAGGCATATGGTTTTCTCTCGGCATTCCAGTTTCCTCTGTATCTTTGATGTATAAGATGAAAATAGTGGGCCAAGAACACTGTAATATTCCAATTCTTATCAGTTTACATTCTGACATGATTCTGATGTCAAAATGTTTTTCATCCAGTCTATCCAGGATAATTGAAACCCAATTAGTATAATTTTCTGTTTTATTTTACAGTATTTATTGTGCTTTCTGTATTTCAGGCAACATTACAAGATGTTGTCAAGTTCATAGATAGGTCAATAGAAGCTATAAATTATGAAAGCACTAGAACTGGTGGAAAACTCCCTGCAAAGCTAAGAGAGGATCTCAAGTAAGATTAACATGATAATTAACATTTTCTTTACAATCTGTCTCCAGTACATAATTTTTTAAAAAGAAATTATCTTTTTTTTTTGACAAGCTCGGTGAATTTTTTTAGCCAAGAAGAAATGTTAAATATTAAAACAAATGTTTTTCTGCCTTTTGTTTATTGTTGTTCTTTGAATGAATGCAAGCAAAAACACATAAAATTACCTTAATGGGTCTCGGTACCAGTTGGGGCAAAGATACAAGTTAGATGTATGAACAAAAATCCAAATATTTTATTTTTCTATGTTTTTTTTATTTTTTCTTTATTAATTTCCTGCTTTTCCAAAGAAAGGGATATTAAATTCAAAGTTTCAATCATCCCACATCTTGTCCTGAGTTATTCCTTAAAAATCTGAATCATGATTCTGTGATACTTGGTGGACAGAAATAACTAAGATGCTTATATTATTTCAAGTTGTTGCCAGTTTGTCTTGGAATTTTAGCCTATTGAATTTTCAATGGGAAATTTTTGTCTAAAGTAATTTTCCAAAACATTTTTTTCAAAAGTAAAAAAATCTGGTAGAAAGTATCAACAGTGATGGAGATGCATATATTATTCAACATTGGTGCAAGTCACAAATAGTGTCTTCTTGCAGGGGATCCTAATTCCCTGAATTTGCTATTTTTACTTTATTTTAATGTGTAAATAGATGATTTTCAGAGAATTGTGGATATTACCGTTAACTTAAATTTTTATTGCAGCAAGTTGCTACAGCATAGAGCAAACATTATTGAGGAATTTTCACAGAAACCAACCACTTCTACCCCCCAATCTCCTACTAAGGACTCAGGTTTGTAACCTATTTTTACATTTATGGATTTGGTTCATAGTGGCCAAGTGCTTATAATTAAATTTTACCATTTTCACGCATTCTGATTGGCTTAAAAGTTAAAGAGTTATTTCCTCATAGACTGTTTTTACCACTGTCGGATTTACTTTTTTGTAAAAAAAATGGCAATAAATTCATTTGCACATTTCATTGTTGTTTACATTGAACTAATTTGTTTGATAAACATTAAATGTTTTGCATTCAACTTTGTTCTTTTGGTATTTTTTAATTATGAAATTTAATTATAAGCATTGTCTTTAATTTTTATTTGGTCTATTGAGAAATAACTTGAATGAAGACTGTGCACTTTGCATAAATCCTGCATAGACTGAATAAAAATTAAAGGCAATGCTTAATTAATTGCTGGTTTACTAGTCAGAGTAGGTTCAGATTTCACTGTGAGGCAGATCCTTGTTTCAGAAAGTTTGTTAGTTTGCTTGCTAAGTTTTGTTGGTTTTCTACAGCCATATTCTTGACTGTGGCAAAAAAGATTATTACTCTACTCCATTCTGTCTTTTGCTTTTGGCTCTGTACAAATCTGTTTGGCTGTGACTGAGTAGTTTATGTTATTTTAAGTCATTGTACTAGCAATCTTAAAGACCTAAGTTTACAGGCGAAAAAGCAGGTCAGAAACACTTTGTCAAACTAGCATCACTTTAATACAACAGAATATTCTGTTAAAGGATTGTTAAAATTATGTCAAATATTAAGTCCCTGGAAAATTGTGGATGCGGCATTTAATAATATGCAACCAAACTTACTTCAAATTACACGTAATTACATACAAAGAGGTTGAAAAATTAATAACATAATGATGATGTATAAATTCAGTGATTTTGCTATGGTTTTTAAAAACTACCTTCTACCTTTCAGATTGGGAAAATTTTGACCCTTTTTTATGTCACATATTACGCTCAGAATTTTGAAATTCATTGCAAAGATCTTATATTGTGACAATATCTAACATTTTTTGTCTGTTAGAACAGTTTTGGACAACTAGGTTTAACTTAAACTATTTGACTGTGTGTAGCAGTTGCCTTTTGGGGAATTTTAGTCTTTTTTTTCAAGGGGAAACTACCTTTATTTGGTAGTAATTTTAGGCAAACAAAACCACTGAAATTAAACCTTAAAACATTCTATTTCTGCTATCACTATAAAATATCTTGAAATCACCACAAAGATATGAGCATGGTTTATAGTTAGGTAGATAACTTAAAACATGTAAATAGTGTGTTTTTTCTGTCTTCATAGCTTCTTCCAAAAGATCATCGTTAAAGAGAGGAGCACCACCTCCCCCTCCATCTAGTAGTGAAGCCAGCAGTCATTCTCCTACAAAATCTACTGATTTGGTAGATAGTAAAGCTGTATCACAAAAACAGGAAAAATCAGTTTCAGGATCAACGAAAAATCATGAAAAAACTGCTAGAAAGAAGACTAGTTTAAGTGGTTCTAATGAACAAAAAGAAAGTGCTCCACCCCCACCAACAAGAACTTCTTCAATGAAGGAAAAACAATGTTTAGAAAGTTCTGTCATAGTGTCAGATTTACCAAATGGTGAAAATCAAAATGAAAAGACAATTGCAAAACCCCAAAGTACAGTTTCAGAAAGTACTAATTTACTCAATGTTAAACAAATACAAGGTGATGAAGCCACTGGAAGCAGTATGACAGTATCAATGAGATCATTACCAAATAGTCCTAGCAGAAACTTTTCTAGTCCCGCTCTTATAAATGTGAAAACAATCACAGTACCATCTAACTTTAATTCTGAGGTTGTAGAGGAAGTACGTAAACATACTGGGTTGAGTTACGATAAATCTTGTGTAGCTGTAGAAGTAGTACTTAGTCATGTAGCTAATACCATACCACAGATATCTGGCATTATGGACAAGATACTGGCTTCTCTGTATCAGGTATGTTTTTTTTTTTTTGTTAATTTCTGTGACATTTTTAATTCTTTAATACTTTCCTTACACTTTCTAGTATTCTACTTCAATTGAAGTTTACTTTTTAGTTAAGATAAGACACCCCCCCCAAAAAAAAAAAAAAGGAAAAGGGCATACTTTTATATAACTTATTCCTGTTAATACTTGTATTTCAGAGAGAGAGAGAGAGATAAGATGAACATTTCTGATCCAACTGTAAATGTTAAGCTATTGGGTTTATTATTAGTTCAGACCATTGGAATATTTTTCTTAATCTTAATTCTTAATTATTCATGTAGAAAGTACTTTGTCTTATAGACTAATGATGATATTGACACAGAAACCAGTCATGATGCGACCCAGATACAACATTTATTAGGTCAACTGTCAGCATGTAAAGATGACTCACAACAAAGAAGCTGGGCATTGCATGAAGATCAACATGTTATTCTGGGGTATCTAGAAGAACTGCTTTCTATTTTGGTAAGGAAAAAATGATAATTTTCATTTACAAAAATTAGTGCATCTACATGTATGAATTGCAGAGTAATTAAAAAACAAAATTTTTAGGCAGTGTTGCAAATGTAAACATGTCCATCTTGGTGATTAATCTTCACAGTACCAGACAGTACAATGTATGATCTATTTTTATTGGTAATGGTGTTCGAGCTAGAACCGGGGTAAAGGGACAGTTTCTGACCCAGGCCTTAGGGCCTTATATTTTGCTACCACTGTCAAACTGTAATTTATCCAATTAATAATATAGATAAGACCAGCACCAAATATTGTTGCTGACATTAACCTATTAGTTGATAAATCTGTGATTTATTTGATTTATTTTTTTATAGGAAAATGCAAAACCTTCCATATGTAGGAAAGCAATAGCAAAAGATGGTTATGATGGAATTCACAATTTGGTAGAATATTATCAAATGGTAAATAAAAATATACTAGATAAAACATGAATGAATAAACATGTAAAATAGAATTAATTTTAGGTATTAAACAATAGTATATTTAAGTCTTTCTACATGAGATAAGAGATTATTCAAATAGGAATTAATAATTACCATATTCCTACTCTTATGTTTAAAACCCTGTCTTCAAGGTCATTATGATCATTATTTGCACTTGGACAAATGCAAAAATTAATACAAACATTTAATGAGGAATGAAATTTTATAGTTAACTGTCATTTGATTCAGTTTGCTAAATCTGAAGTTGAATCTAAGGAACTAGAAAGATAATATCACTTAGACAACTGTATACATGTAAATTTTTCAACTAATAAGATGCAAGATAGGTTTTTTTAAAATTTATATTTGAAAAAAAAGTTGTGATATAAGGAGGCAAAGATATACTTGTCTATATCTATTGATGATATTTATTCATTTTACAGGAAACGAGAACTATTATAAGACTGTCAACATTAAAAGTCTTCGGTCTTCTGTGTGGTTTAGATGCTGCAGTTATCTCCCATTTGTTATATTCTGTTTTACCTTTAGAACTTATAAATGAAATTAAAACAAATTATTCAGGTTAGTATGACATCAATTCAGTTGGACATTCAAAATACTACATGTATATACATCATACATAAAACAACAACAACAACAACACACACACACACACACACACCTGCCAATTGTGTTTAAAGATTTGTCATTAATGTATGATCTGAAACATTCAACTTATATTAGCAGATCAGGCATTAAAACAACCAAATCCTTAGCATTTCTTATTTAATCTTGTGGACTAATTAATCAGTAAAGTATGTTGATCACCTAACTACATGTATCAGCAGTTACAACCTCTTTCTTTACATCATCATCAAAGTTAAAAGAGAGTTTGCCAATCTGCCAAATGATACTTATTACATTTATGCAGAACAGTTATTTTTCATTGGAAATGGAATCTCATCAGTTGACATTTTCCCATAAAACAACAATATCCAGAGAATTTATGATATAACTGTTTTCCATATTTTTTCTTCCAAATATTAAAAGAATTGACACTATTTATCACATGGTACTGTAACAATCTTGCAACCTATATGAAAATGAATTCATTAAGAAGAATCAGTTTTTGTAGCTAAAAAATTTTTGATCATAATTTACTTTAATGATGAATATTCTGTGTCAGTTCGTATCATAACAGCTCATTTTGTGGAACTGTCAGCCACTATACTGTTTACCTGCAAGTTTGATGTTATATTCTAAACTTCATATTCTAATACAGAATGGTTTTACTGATAAAAACAACAAATCTTAAAGGCAATAAACATTTCTGTGGAGAAGACGGTCAGGATACAATGTATTTTATGTTTTGTATAGATTTAAACTTCTTTCTTTTTCAGAAGTACAAAGACTAAGTTATGTTTGTTTAGTATTAACAATGTTATTATGTACAGCTGAACCTGTTCCTGTTAATTTACAAGGTCAGTAAATATTACAGCATTGAGGGTAGCATTTGAGATATATAGAATGATGTTACTTTTCTTATGTTGTTGTAATCAGGTGTCAACATGTATGTGTATGTCTATCTATTCATTGAGATTTCAAAGTTTGCAATATCTGATCTTTAAGAATGGATAAAGAACCAAACGTAAAAGAAACAGTACAATAACACCACCTGATATGCAAACATGATACACTAGGTGTATTTTGCTTTAAAGCAACATGACACAGTGTTTGTTAAAATAAATGTTTTGTCTTTTGGGCAAATTCATGGCCAAGTTTATTTTGTTTTTCAGAGCAACTTAGTGAAGAGTTTATAGATTTTATCTTTGAACTTATTGAAAACCCCCCATCTTTAGAACTTCAGGACCAAGCTGAAGACTTATTGGTCAACTTGATATTGGCCATTAACTTACAGTATGATGACCACTCATTTAATACTATACTCGATGTTGTACAGAGAAAAGGAACTGTCAAAAATTTTACAGAGAAGTTGATGCTGATATTTAATAGAGGAGGTAATTTATGTATCAATTTTTAATACTTTATGTTATTTGTTAAAAAATAAAAACCTGTTACCACATTCATGCTATTTTGTTATGTGATCTTGATGTCATACTTTTTAGAAAAAATTTTGTACATATATATGAAAGTAAAAAATGCTGAACTTAAGTCACAGAAAAATTGTTAGTTCATCTTATCCAAGGAGAGATGTGGTGCTTTTTGCAAGAACATGCACATAACAAGAATAGGTAACAACCATTACATATCACTAAGTTCTAATATGATAGTTCTAATATGGTATCTGTAAATAGCGATCAGATATACATGTAGGTTGTTGTTTAAAAAAAACAATAGCCGTGGATTTCTCAAACTGTTTCAATAGAACCTTGCATTACTATTACAATAGCTATCATCTTTTTTACTGTATAAGACCAAGATATAATTTTGGTTTCTGCTTTCCCTTTATACCCTAAATTTTTGGGCCTGTCCTAAAGTTTTTGATGCCAATTTTGTACATGCACTGTTACAGTCATTAATTCTGAGTTGAGTTGAGTTGAGTAATGGTGTTTAACATCCCAGTCAAGAATATTTCACTTATATCAAGACGTCGCCAGCTATAGGCAAAGGTGCAGAAATTGTGCCTGTGCGTTGCGCTGATGGCATTATACAGCAGGGTTCTTTATCGTGCCATGCCTGCCGTGACACGGGACCTAGTTTATTTTAAGATCCCATCAAAAAAACTGTGACTTTCATTTCGTAATGCCGAGTGCTTGGCAGGAGAACAGTCACTACCCACTTTCAAGTCTTGGGTCAGACCTAGCCGGGGTTCAAACCCACGACCTTCCACTTACGGAGGGAGCACTCTACCAACTGAGCTACCGCAGTGGTTCATTAATTCTGTTTGTATATAGAGAGCTTATGTAAATAATAAAACAAAAATGCTGTTTGCCCAACTGCCTATTTTGGTGGGAGGTGAATTTGGAAAAACAAAATTTAATTATTTAGGCAGAAGAAACTTGTTTTGGATTGGAGAGGTAGTTATGTGGTCTAGCAACTTTGATTGAATGTTAAATTCATGGAACCACTAAAAATAGCCATACAGAATTGGTTACATGATTTTTCAAATACATTGTTTATTTAATTATCATGACATTTTTTTTAAGATGACCCAGTGCAGATGTTTGAACACCAGACCTCTCAGCCTCATTCTGTATTAAAGTTATTTATAGATATTTACAGTAGACAGGAAACCTCATTCCTACTTTATACAAATGATGCTAAGGTGCTATTGGATATAGTTCTACGACAATTAACTGATCTTCCTACAGGAGGCCAGGTAAGATTCAGTTGTTTTTTGCCCTTTAGATGTTTTATAGGTGATTTTGAATGGATATGGTTTTATATGAGTTAAGGATGGTTTAATAGATTAAAATACATTGTATTTAATGTTTCAACACCTCAGTCATTAATGTTTTCCAGGTAATTGCATCTAGACTTAGAAGTTGGATGGAAACTTTAAATTTCCTAATCTTCTTTTAAATGTAAACGAAGCGGGTAGCCAAGTGGTCTTATATGTGGCTGTATGGCTTACAACACCTCTTTGATCCTAAATTTGCAAAGCCTTATATGAGTGAGTGGCTATCTTCAGGCACCCAGGTTTCCTCTACTTTCTATGAACCAGCCACCTTAAGTGAAGGAATTTTGACTGAGTTGTAAAACTTGTATAACCTTTTCATTGACTTCAGTCAGAAAATTTACTTATAGGTTTTAAACATTAAAAAAAACCCTGTCACCTGCTGTACAATAATGTTACTGTTTTTCGTGTTTTAGGTCAGAACTATTTATTTAAAATTGCTGCATTTATTTATAAAAAACTCTGACTATTGTGAGTACAAACACAGATTAGAAGAATTTCAACATTGTTTACAATCTATTGTTCAAAATGAAGAAGAGTGTGCCATAGAAGAGGATAAAGAGATCTCAAATACTATATTACAATTACTTCATTAGATCTGAAGACAATGATGATACAAACTACTAGTCATGTATTAATAGACATTTATTTTTACCAGCTTCTCAATAGAAGAATTAATTTAAATCTTCTTACCTGAACTTGCAACTTCGGGTAAAGACCCTGTACTTAGAGACCACATCAGATTTTTTAAAAATTCATTTGAAGAGGGCTTTGTAAATATAATTGCTGCATTAGGTTTTAATAATGTAAAAATTCATTGCAATATTATTTAGTGACACTAATATGTAACAACAAGGAAAGTAAAATAAATCACACTAGATCATGTTCATGCTTAAAATAAATATTTTAAAATGTCATTGTTAAGTTAGAAATACATGTAGCACTTTTATTGATTTAATATTTATTTTTTTATCTGTTGATAAAACATTTAATGTGGACTTTTTTTAGCAAAATTTATACTAGTAGTTAAAATTGCTTATGTCATTATTTTCGGCACTGTTATGTAACATTCAATGGCTTGTCTGGCTTCTCTGGTAAAGATGTATACATGTAATTGGTAAGGACCCTTTCTGGCCCTTAAAAGTGAATGATGTTAAAATAAATTATAACATGGACAGAATTTCAACATTAGTATCTGCCTTTAAAGAAAACTAACAATTAGTTTTATGGTATTTTGTTTTACATGTAGTGAAGATTGTGAATGTTACTGGTTATTATATTTTATGCAATTTTTCAGTCATTTTTTAATCTTCAGCTTAAGAGTGCAGTCGAAATCAAACTTTAGACTTTTACAAAATTTTTAATTATTTATGTAAGTATAAAGTTTCGTATCTTGTTCATTTTTTGTCTAATGTGGAAAAACTATGGACAATACAACCAGACACTGATATAAGTTGATGAAACATACTTCAGTGTGATTCTTTTTTATACGGGGCGTATTATGGGATCACCCTTGGCGGGCGGGCGGGCGGATGGGCGGGCGGGCGTACTGGCGGCGGGTTTGTCCGGCCCATAACTCTGACATCTATGGTCAGAATGACTTGAAACTTGGTATGCTTACTAACCACGATGATGCGAAGTGCAGTGCTCAGCAACCGTAACTCTAGCTTCCTAAAGTTTTGAGTTATTCCCCTTTGAATGCTGTTAGCATGTTTGTTCGGATCATAACTTTGACATCTATGGTCAGAATGACTTGAAACTTGGTATGCTTACTTACCACGATGATGCCAAGTGCAGTGCACAGGAACCGTAACTCTAGCTTCCTTAATTTTTGAGTTATTCCCCTTTGTGTGCTGCCAGAGTACGTGGCGGGTTTGTCTGGCCCATAACTCTGACATCTATGGTCAGAATGACTTGAAACTTGGTATGCTTACTTACCACGATGATCCGAAGTGCAGTGCTCAGGAACCCTAACTCTAGCTTCCTTAATTTATTCTACCAGAGAGCAGATACACATAGAGTTGTAGGCTGAAGAACTTGCTGTCTTTGAAACAACCCAGTATACTAGAGATTACCTCAATTTTGTGATGAAGGTTACAAGAACATGATGGTAAAATTATATAAATGGTGTGGCTGGTGGTAAGTCTATTGTGTTACTGAAAATAATACCAAAATCTCAATAATTACTATTGTTTTTTATTGTACTTGTTGACTTGTGCACTGCATTTTGTATCATTGTGATGAATAATTGAATTGACTTATTGATTATGAACAGCTCATATAAACTGTATAAGTCCCTTTACAGTTCGTAATAAACAAAATATCCACATAAATGACTTGCAGATTTGACGGGCATATCATGCTCTACCATGCAGAACTCTTGTTTATATCATCAGTAATCAGAGATTAAAATTGTATGGTAAGTCTAATTTTGAAAGAAATACATATACTCACATTTTACATTTTTATATCAAACTTTGTCACATATTTTTATGCAGGTCATCATTTTATACCTGATAAACCTGATGCAAATTGTAATTTGACTTTTCACGTTATTTTTTTTTTATCATGTTTCACCTGGCTTTTATGTTTCCATATATTCTAAATGCTTAAATACTGTTAAAAGGTGAAATATTGAAATTAACCTATCATTTCTTGCTTTGTGCATTCTTTTGCTTAAAATTAAAAATTATTTTTTATGAGTTATTCAACAATCTAGTATATATACATGCACAGGCCACAATTACAGAAACCTAGTAGAATTACATGAGAAGTAGTCTAATGACTAGTCTTCAGTTGTTGTAGAAATACATGTATGGTATATATTAAAACAACCAGTATTAAAATACAAGTAAAAATTTACATTTTAAATTTCCTATACATAATGTAATGCTTGTTTCAAAGTGAGATATTTATGAACATGTTTTGTGTGCTTTTTTTTCAACTTTTGTGAGTGCAAACTGTGTTAAGAGTATAATTTTTGTTTTAAGTGTCCTGTTATTAGTTTTGTGTAGATGCATATACTATACAGTTATTAACTTTTGATGAGGTTAATACAAGGATTTATGACCCCAAAAGAAATGTTATATTGATCGAGGCCATAGGATAAAACATGCCAGAAAGTATAATGCCAGTAATTTGACAATAATTTTCAAAGCAGAATGGGAATTAGAAAACTTAATCATGTCATGCCATTTTGCTTATGATGCTCTCATTGCAGAGATGATAACTATGTTTACCACTGCACACCATACATCTTTTATGTAATCAGCTTACAGAATTTGATCATTCATATTCAGATATTTACAACAATCATGAGAGGAAAATCATACGAGGAATTGTATCTATGTAAAAGATAATGTAAAATGTCAAAATCATTGTAATTAACACACTGTTTTAGTATTACAACACAGATTTTATAAGCAAGATACAGGGTTATATGATTGGTGTCTGATTTAAATAAAAATACATGTATTGTTGTACTTAACAATTTATTTTTACTCAGAATTCATATGTACAAACTTGTTTTGACAAATTTAGGAAATGCGAGTCCAATAACAGTCTGTTTATACATGTACGTATTTTATTTAAGTTCATCAATAATGGTTTATCATGTCATAGATTTTTTATTTTGTTTTGTTTCAAGTCTATTGTATTTTTATTCAAGTTACACATGTGCCAAATTTTTTTATAATCAGGTTGCAAGAGAATGCTATCCCAGTATGTTAAAAGATGTTGGTTGAATTTTGAAATTGACAGTTCTTAAAATAAGCCAATTAAAATTTTTTAAATGTTTGTCATTTTCTATATTATTAATTAGTGGTAAGTTTCATTTTAAACTGATATAATGTTATCTTGGTAACTGTAACAAGGTAATGAAGTCATTATTTCTAGTATTGTTCACTGCTGAACGTAATGTAACTATTTCACTGCCACAATAGAATGGTATGCAATACAGGTTATCTTAATTAATTTTAAACACTGAATGTTTGGGTTTTTATTCTTATTTAAAATTGAAAAACAATGTTTTATTTAAAGGTGAGAACTTTCATGGTTTCCCATACTTTTGTCAAATTATGATATAGATGATGAATAATTATGATTTAGATGATGAATAATTATGATTTAGATGATCGATTGTTCCATTTTATGTCGTTTAACAGTGTTTTACAAGATGTTATTTTGTGATCAAGTTGTTTTGGTCTCGATGCACTAAGTCATAGTGCAACATGATTGGGTTTTTTTTACAGAATACTGGTACTTCAAATTTTATAGAGGACACCCCACCCCAAAGTATATTTAAATAAATAAATAAAAAAAAAAAGAAAGAATGGAAACTCGTTTCATTGACTGGCAGTTTGTATTTTTAGCTCACCTGACCGAAAGGTCATGTGAGCTTATGGCATGGCCCGGTGTTTGTGCGTGCGTGCATGTGTGCGTGCGTCGTTAACACCTATTTTCGACTTCTCCAAAACTGCTTGGCAGATTTCAATGATACTTGGTCAGAAGCATATATGGGCCGGTGCAATTCAGATTTGTTCATGGCATTGCCATGGCTACTAAAACTAGGTCAAGGTGACCTAGGGGTCCAAAAATCTTAAAAAATCTTATTCTCTAAAACCGATGATGGGAGAAAAAATCTGATGTGATATTTGGCTTCTCTAGGGTCTTTAGCCTATAGTTTGTTCATTTCGTGAAATTTGGTCGAAAAATTGGTTACACGTTTTTGCATTTAATTTTAAAAATTTCGTAAAATGGCTTAAAATTGTTATAACTTGACTATTTGAACAGATATTGACATGGGGTTTTCAGTTTTGACTTTTTCTTGAAATGACCTTTAAAATAGGGTCAAGGTCACAAATCAAGGTCATGACCTAATTTGTGATTTATGCAGTTTTAGGCAAATTTTAAGAGATATATGAATTCAGAACATTGTTAAAATGTTCCCCATGACAAAATTGAAAAAGGTACCAAGTTTCGTAACTATATGATAATCCATGTATGAGTTGTTGCCCCTGAAATTTTATTTTTGGCTTATGAATACTAAAATTGTGCAATAGCTTGAAAACTTTAAACTTTTTGTATAGGCATGTATATTAGAATATTGTAGGTATTGATATGGTGAACATTTTGATATATGGTTCAAGGTCATATGTTGAAAGGTCAAGGTCATAGCTGCATACATGTACAGAAATTGTGAATTATCTTGAAAACTGTTAACTTTTTGTATAGGCATGTATATTAGAATATTGTAGGTATTGACATGATGATCATTTTGATATATGGTACAATGTCATATGTTGAAAGGTCAAGGTCACCGTTGCAAAAGAAGACTTAAATTGCTTATTATCTTGAAAACTATAAACATTTAGTACAAGCATGTATATTAGAATATTGTACGTATTGATATTAAGACCATTTTGATATAAGGTTCAAGTTCACATGTTCAAAGGTCAAAATCATGGCTGCATAACCATATGGTTAATGATTTAGAAATTATCTATTGTACTATAGTTAAATGGTGCATATGAGCTAATATAAATGAAATGTGACTAGACATTTCTGATTAATTATTGCAGGATTTTCCAAACTTGAGGAATTTTGTGAACTTTTTGTATTTAAGTTCTTTGTAAGTTTTTGGATATTTCCTCAGGTGAGCGTTAAGGCCCATGGGCTTCTTGTTCTATTATGATCTTGTTACAAAAAGGTTAAGCACATTTGCTATTTGTTTTTAAAGTCTTCCCTCTAAAATGAATAAAAAGCTGCAAAATAGCTCATGTTGTAAACAATAACTGACTTATTCTTATATTACTAAGGTTTCACATGTGAATGAATTACATTTACATTGCTATTTCACTTTTTCCTTTACCCGCTGTTGTTATTTATTGCATATTGTCAGAAAAAATATTATATATATATACACACATTCCATCAATAAATATTGTATTGTAAATCATAATAGAGATATTTTGTTATTCACATGTAACTTCTCCAACTATAGACGCTTTCTCAGTTAAATCTGATAAAGGATGATTAACTACAAGCAACAGGAACAGCCTGTGCAAAATATGTAAAAAAAAATTCAATAAGGTTGTGTCACCTATATAACAACAGTACTGGCTTATATTTGTGTGGTACTTTTTCATTAATAAATTCCTTTAATTTTTTATTCTTACAATTCAGTTTGAATGTAAATAACAGTTCTGCACAAACGCTTCAGGATGTCATAGTGTACACTTGACCTTATTACCTGATTTAAGTACACAAGAGCTGTCAGAAGATAGGAAAAAAGCCTGCTTACACAAACTGTATGAATAGTTGCATCAACAAGAAAATTGAACACAAGAGACTTAACTCCTAAAAAATTTCATGCAGCATCTTTATTTTCTATATGTTAAACATTGTTATTTGTTGTAAATTCAATCTTAATTTGAAAGGAATTAAATGAAGAATTA
Source organism: Tegillarca granosa (assembly GCA_029721355.1). NCBI lineage: Eukaryota > Metazoa > Mollusca > Bivalvia > Arcoida > Arcidae > Tegillarca > Tegillarca granosa. Next base: position 8,337,210 of record CM056599.1, read on the forward strand.
AAAAGTTCTTGCATTTTCTACATTATGTCCTTATTAGACCTTTGAACTCAACTTGTGACCTTGACCTTAATTAATCGGACACATATTTTATATGCCACACACTGCCTTCTGAAATACATAAAGATTGCTATAAGATCCATCTTGAAATCATCATCAAGTAAAAAGATATATCGGACAAGAAATTGTTAACAGACAGATGGACAAAATGACAGACAAATGGACAGACATTGTCGTACCATATTGCGTCCAGGTACACAGGCGTATTATAACGATTGGGCTTTCTTTGGCCTTTATAAAAGATGATGAACTTACACACAACATGAACAGCCTGTGCAAAATCAGCAATAAATTTCAATGAGGTTATGTGATCAATATAAAAACAATACTGGCTTAACTTTGTACAGTACTGTCCCATTAACAATTTCCTTTATATTGTCATTCTTACAATTCTGATTTAATGGGAATAACAGTTCTGGACAAGTGCTTTAGGATGGCATGGTGTACAATTGGATAACATTATTACCCAATTAAAGTACATAAAGGGTCATGGAAAATGCCAAATACAGGAGACTGCAGACTGAGTAGAGTCTTCCTAATTACACATGACACAGAAATGAGTTTTTTTTTTCAATATGTGCACTATACAGTGGATAGATTGTATAACATACTGCTGTCATACTTACTGTAGCATAACTGACAAGATGAATAATCAATACATGTATTATATTATTGGTGCATTTCTTGCACAGATGTTGTTTTAGAGGTATGCTATTACTAACCTACTAACCTTTCCTTCGTCTTAATCCTGTCAGTAACAAATAAAACTAAAGCATGGGATTTTACCATAAAAAACAAAAAATTTTGCTTTTATACCATCAACGAAGTTGACAGTATGACCTAAATGAATGATGGGTTCATTATATTTCCTGTTGATTCTTTATCATTGTTAAAGGTGATTATGAAATGCTTTTTGCTTATACATTTTATTTTTAAAATACTAAGAGCTCATTTTCTATGTAGCATTATAAGCTAGAACAACATCGAAAATGTGCAAGTTCAAAATGCTCAGAACCAATAGAAATAGTTGTCATTGAGAATGATTACCAGTAATCTCCATTAAAGCTGCATCTGATGCATTTACTCAACTAACTATCATTCGATATATACTTATTATGATAGAATGAAATTAATACCTTTGACTAGCTAGAAGCATTCCACATAGGAATATACTTATATATAAACTGCAGCCAGGGATTCAAACAACAACCGATTCTCGAGATGAGACATTAAGTGTCCCATTTTATGATAAGAAACCTTTACTGCTCTTGCTATAATGTCACTACCCAGTTATGAATTTCTCTGTATTGTCATTTTTTCACATTCAGTGTTAGGAATAAATTTGAGTTCCATTTCCTGCGATACAAAAATGTCTGCTTAAATTTTGACAAAGTGATTTTTTTGTTCTTCAAAATATCAGAATGTCTTGTTATGTCTCGTCATGACGACTTAAGGATGCTTGAATGACGACTCATGGTCTAGCCTGACTTAAAGTCGTCAGTACTTACCAAAACCCTTTACATATGCTATTATATGCATGAAGTGCAAGATAGAAATGTACGTCAAATGATTTTTTATAAAAACCTTTCTGTGTCATTGTAATTAAAAATAGATAATGTTTGTTGGTATATAACTGTGAAAATTGAACAATTGTTTGCATTTGATCACATCCTCTAGAACTGATATAATTTTGAAAAAGCACAATTAATATGGTATGTATAAAGTCATGTGAATCCATAGGTTTTACTGAGACAGCATCTGTTCAACTGTTTTAACGATGCAACAACTGCTAATTCCATAGCGTTGGAGTAACTCTGCACATTGTCCACTTCTAGGAACTTCTTGTACAGCAAGTTTCTTTACAGTGATATTCTTTTGTTCACTCACAGCAGAGCATACAGCATCACCAAGACCTCCTGTACAAGAGAAAATCAAAATTTTATAACATTTTATAACAGTTTTTTTCTTTTATATATATATATATATAGAGAGAGAGAGAGAGAGAGAGAGAGAGAGAGAGAGAGAGACAGAGAGAGAGAGAGAGAGACCTGTTGACCTAAACCTGGTAAAAGTGGAGTTATGTTGCTAAAACGAGTGTACTTACAGGTAAATTGTACTGTTCGTATTAAGATATAGTGGAGGAAATTTAAGTACTTTGGAGAAAAGTGCGTATCTTTGGCAAGCCATATGTCAAATTTCAACAGTAGTAGGATCTACCAATGCAGGAGTCAAAACTTACACAGCCATGGGCACTGTGATCTTCAAGCATGCACTTCAAACCACGCTATGTAATCAATTTGAAAAATAACTTTTAACAAAGATGAATAATTTTCATATGCCTATAAGTGTATAGCGTAGTTTTATGGTATAGCCAAGATTTTTTCATTTTTGCGAGGTTGTTAGAACTAAGAAGAGAAAACCAGAAACCCTGTAGAAATCCACCAACTTTTGGTAAGTGAACAACTTGTTTCATAAATTATCTTTTCAGGCTATCCATCAAAAAAGTAAAATTGCACTCTGTTAACCATTAGGCTATTCTACAAATCTATAACCTTAAAAACATATCCCTTTTCAAAAGTTAAAGTTTCCACCTTTGTTGATATAAAAAACTTGGATTTTATATCTTATTTAAATAAAATTTCAGGACTTACCCCATAGATAATGATCTTCCACAGTTAGTATCTTGCCACCAGTGGCCTTTGCATTGGTTATAATTGTTCCTGCATCTATTGGTTTAACAGTGAATGGATCAATAATTCTAATGTTTATGCCATTTCCAGCCAGTTCGTCAGCAGCCTTCATTGCCTCCACCAGAGTAACACCACAGCCAATGACTGTCACGTTATCATTGTCACTCTTACGAACCACCTATCAAATATAATGTATCAAAGTAACATAACAGCCAATGACTGTCACGTTATCATTGTCACTTTTACGAACCACCTATCAAATATAACATATCAAAGTAACATAACAGCCAATGACAGTCACTTTATCATTGTCACTTTTACGAACCACCTATCAAATATAATGTATCAAAGTAACACAACAGCCAAAGACAGTCACTTTATCGTTGTCACTCTTACGAACCACCTATCAAATATAACATATCAAAGTAACACAACAACAAATTACAGTCACTTTATCATTGTCACTTTTACGAATCACCTATCAAATATAAGTAACACAACAGCCAAAGACAGTCACTTTATCATTGTCTCTCTTGTGAACCACCTTTAAAATATAATGTATGACCAGTTATTTTCATTAACACCCTATAAAATATAATGTATCAAAGTAACTCGATAGCTAATCAGTTTAAGAATGGTACTCTTATGAATCATCTATAAAATATAATGTATCAAAGTCACTTTGCCAGCATGAAAAAGGCAATACATACATTTATTGAGGAAACATGCAAAATGTTAATAAAATCTATTAAAGCTGAAAGCTATTGAAAAGGACACACAGTTGGAAGAAAGTTTAAAAAAGAGAAATAACAACAGTAATACTAAGCGGAATTTAACTAAACTGATTAACAAATGAACTTTTATCTAGCAACAATACATGCAAATGATTGATGAAATATATAAGACTATCAAGTGTTATTGAACTGCCCCACTTGCGACAGTCACTTACTGATGCTATAAATAAATAATACAAACATCAATAACAATTTTTATCTTTTGAAATTATTTCAGATGGTATGTTTAATGTTAATTTATTAAGATAAACATCTCACCTTTGCTTTTCCAATCTGGAAAGACTCACTATTTTCATAAATAACTGGAATATTTGGACGACTGCTTCTGATGAAACATACACCACTTGTGTTAGCTGCCAACTCTACGGCTCTCTCACAGGAAACAGCGTCGCTGGGATAGAATACGGTAGATCCAGGTATACTGCGGAACATAGCTAAATCTTCTAAAGCCATCTGAGATGGACCATCTACTCCTGAAGATATATAAAACAAACAAATTTACAATAATTTTGATTTTGATAGAAATTAAGAAACACTTATAATAATGCAACCTATCATTGCCTCCTTGGCAGTGAGTTTAGTTCTTGGAAAAAATTGATTATAATCTACAATCAGGTGGACAAATTGATTGTTATGTTCATATTGTTCACATCATGTTTTCTACTGATGTTATGTTACATACATGTATGTTTTCATAGTGGATCAAAATTTTTGAATCAAAATTTATCTTTTTCATTGCTATTAAAGGATCACACCTACCTATTGAGATTCCTGGATGAGATCCAACAAAGTTAGCATTTGTCTGTGATATGGCACTCATACGAATTTGGTCAAATGCTCTAGTAAAGAATGCAGCAAATGTACTGATAAATGGCACGGTTCTGTTTCTAGTTCCACATCCAATACCCACACCAACAAGATTCTGTTCTGCTATAAAACACTCTATAAATCTGTCTGGAAAAGTTTCCTGATAGTAAGATTAAAGGGGATTCGTTTAAATACCGTAGGCTATATTCTTGCCTTAAATCATAATTGCAGAGAAGCTACAGGCTGATTTTCCTGTTTGGATTTATCCATAAGATTTTATTATAACATTATAGATTTACTGACATCAAACAGCAAGGGTGCATTGGACACATTATGAGTGATGGATAGTAATATTTTTATATCTATGTCTAATTCCAACACTTATAATTAGGTGGTCAGTTTGGGATGGAAGAGTTCCTAATAAGAGCCACTGACGTTTAATAAGGGGAATTCACACAATATGATTACACAGAGACAGGCGTTTAAATTCTAACATATTTTGGAGTATACTGTTTTGTTGTTGTTGTTGTTGTAGTCTTTAAGTCTTTGAAGATGCTTTTTCTGTTTTCTGAGAACAGTATTTCATGACCACAATTTTTTTTGAAAGATTTAATAACTAAAAAATGGAAAATATTTATTCATAAGATACACTTAAAAAGATGACATGTCAATTGACTGGTGCTTCATCAATAAAAACCCTGTTGCACTAAATATTTGCATTGCTGTTCAGCAGCAATATATAATTTCACTAAAATTCTGAAAATGATATTGATTTATGAGTTTGTTAGTGTAAAACAGTTTTATATCCTCATAATACAATATGAATCATGATTAATTGGTTTATACATTATATAACTCTGATATATATATATATATATATATATATATATATATATATATATATATATATATATATATATATATATATACTCTTGAACTACAGTTAGGTAATTAAGGTATCCAATAATTTATGTAAACATATTATGTTATTTTTACCAGTCTGTTTCAATTACAAGGTATTTATAGCAAGCTTACCCTAAACTTATGTGCAAAGGTAGAAGTTTTTGTATCTGCATCCAAGACTACAACATGACTGTTATTTTTACCAATCTTAACAATAGCTGCACCATAGGCCTCTCTAATGGGAAGCTGTAAAGTGTAAATAAATATGTGAGAATATAATATAGAGAAAAAACAAGAAAAACACCCTAAAAACTCTTACAAACTTATATTTTTACTACCGATTGTGTAACAGTAATTTTAATCTCTATTCTGTAAGTGTAGTTATATCAGCCACTTATATGATTAATCATTATTTTGTTGTTTCTTTGCTCTTGTATATTAAATTTTTACTAATCACTTAGATATGCTACTGAATCTTTAGAACAACCTGGTCCTGACCCTCAAAGTTAAAGTCTGAACAAACTAATATATATACAATAAAAATACCAGTTCAATTTAGATGTGCCAGATATGCACATTTCGGAAATTCATTTCCTCATCAGTGACACTAAGACAGAAAAGTTTGATAGATAAAAACATAAGCCAAACAGTTGAAGATTAATGCATCTAAGTTCCAAAATTATATAAATCCAAATCCAGCCAAGGAATGCTTTGCATGAGAGAACAAACCTTAGTTTTAAATAAAGTATTTTCCACCTATAAAACATTTAACATATCAATAACTATAGTAAGTGACCTAGAGAACAATATAATTTCTTTCAATGAAAAAGACTTGCTCATGAACATGATATTTTATATGGTTATCTGTCACTACATATTTTCCCACACCGCAGGTCAAAAGTCACGCTTACTTACAATATGTCAAAATATAATAGACTGTCTGATGTAATCATAAAATGGCAATATAATGATTATGTAAACACACCTGTTGTCCGATTTGGTAACTTGGTGGTTCAGAGAGTTTAATGTTAGATATATCATTTGGTGGCACTTGTATAGATGGACGTTGTGGCTTGAGGCCATGTGGTCCCTTATTAACAACCTTGTCATTTATAGCTTTTAGAGCAGCATCTGATTGTCCACCTAAAGGTTTTCCATGTAAATTTTCAAGATCTTCGATTCCTGATCAAATAATAGTCATAAATTAAAACTATCAATCTCAATGTTTAGTATTTATTAGGATTCATTTTTGTACCACATTGTGTTACTAGATGTTTGTAGATCTAGATCAAATGTTCCCATTTCTTCACCATTTCACAAAAAACATGACATAAAGAAATTTAAAATTTTTAATGAAAATACTATAAAGCTGGTTATTTACACAGTAGGTATATATATAACACAAATACCAGTTGAATTTTGATGTGCCAGATGTGCACATTTCGGAAATTCATTCCTCATCAGTGACACTAAGACCGAAAAGGTTGATAATAGAAAACATAAGCCAAACAGTTGGAAATTAATGAATCTTAAGTTCCAAAATTATATTAATCCAAATATGTATATTATGGTAAAATTTAGAAGGTCAAATTATAGTCATATAATTCATAAACGAATCCTTAAAGCGATATTTCAGATTTTTCTACAACAAAAAAATCCCATTAACACAAGATTAAATACAGTCCATACATGTACGAATATATTCTTTTTATATGCCTTCGCAAGAATACATGTTATTTTACTATTAACAGTAATGGCAACAGAAAAAACAACATTCCCATAATGCACAATCACAGGAAATGAAGTACGTACCAGGACAACCTTTGCCTTTGTAAGTCTTAGCAAGTATACATGTAGGTTGACCTTTGACAGTGCTGGCATCGTAGAAAGCTTTACACAAAGCTTCAACATCATGACCATCCACTATGTATGTATTCCATCTAAATGTAAAACATATGTGATGCTTAAACTCAAATTTATTCAAGTCAAACAACATTGGATAACTTATCTATAAATGTTAATACACTTGTTAACAGATAAATGTTTGTTTTGCTAAAACAAAATGTGTAAAATATAAATGGTATGTATTTAAAGTGTCATGTTTTTCCTTTTTAGTGCTTTTAAAATGGTGCTCTAAATGATTTGTATCTGTATTTCTAAATTACAGTTATGACTATGGTAAACTAAGTGATTCAATTCATCAATATCTTTGTTTCAGTGTCTGTCGATGACACACATTGTATACTTATGGGTATATATATCTCTTTTATCTTCTTGATTAAAAATTTTTTAGGTTTATTTGTTTTTCATTTCTATTTACTTTCTAGTGTTAACGTTTTAGTGCATAGAGAAAAACTTTAACATCACAAAGGATTTTTTTCAAGTAAAAACGTTATGTTGCCATATTATGACATCAATTTTTTACTATGAATACTCAACATCTTACAAGCTCAAATGTAATGAGAAATTCTGTGCATTCAGTTATTCAAGTCTCACAGTACTTTTTCTCAGTTAAATGAACATGACATTTTAGCGATACGGAGATGTGAAAAAAATATTGGGACAAGATGGCCGAACGTTCCCGATTTCGCATTTCGTTTCATACATTTTGCGTCATACTTATTTATCAGGTCAATGATCATAAAAAAATTTATTTGTAGTAATGTGTCTTATTATGTGACGACATGTTGCACAAGGATTTTGTTGTCGTCAGTTTGTTTACATTAATTGAGATATATTTTCCCATATTTTGTAGACGAGGCTAAGAACTGAGTCCAGTGGTTAAAGAGATCATCGTTGATTTGTAATCTGGGGGATTTTTCGGAAACCATGGTTCAGTTGACAACAAACCTCGCAGTGGCCGTTCTGTTTCTGTGACACCTCGGGATTATCGCACATTAGAAAAGATTAGATTAATACAACAGAAGATTAATTTAGATGAAATAACTTTCAAATTTAATAAGAAAAAACCTAAGGCAATTGCAAAAAGCACATTACAATTTCTTCTGCATAAACATGGTTTATTAAACTAATTGTGTTGCTCGGAAGAGGTTGGTTGCTGTGGATGGAAACTATTAATGCTGAAAAATACCAATCAGTGTTAGAAGACAATTTATGGCTAGTTTTTGCCAGGCATTTTCCAACAGGTGGATTTATTTTCCATTACGAAAATGCTCGGGTAAATCGTGGAAGATCTACACAGGATTATATTCATAGAAACCACATAAATATGATGAGTTATTGACCTACACAGTCACTTGAAATCAACATTATTGAACCTTTATGGTTATTTGTCATGGAAAGTTAAAACCAAGGATTGAGAAAATTAATTCACCGGCCGACCTGTTTCATGAGATCCGATAAGCTTGGACTGCCATCACTCCAGAATATGTAATAGAAACTTATATTACTCTATTTCAAGGCGACTTTCTAATGTTATTCGCCTCAAGTAACACTTAACTAAATATTAAGTGAGTAACAGGTTAAAATATTGTATTTTATTACGTTTTTTATCGGTGAATTTAGCCGTGTGAAAAACGAAAGTAGAAACGGTAGGTCATCTTGTTCACATATATTTTGCGCATCTCTATAGAGATACGTGTAGTAATTAATGTATTGTATTGGGTTCTTCCATGTTATATGCCAACTATTTTCCAAGGTAAAATGGTATAATACACGACCCGAAGGGCATATAACATAAAAGAAAATACAAATACATGTATGTTATTATTATTACTATGAATGCTTTGCTTAATTGAAATATTGAAACAAGCTACACGTTATTTCTTTCATTGAATAATCGAGACATTTTTGATGTATTGCAGACGTCAAGTTTGTTAACCATTTCTGTCATTTACATGCATAGTTTCGAACGCTAGAATCTACTTAAAATATAAACAACAACGGTTGTGAATTTTGTGGCCCATGTATGGTTGTATAACTCCATCCATATTTTTTACGTAACAGTAGAAAACTCTGACTCATTTCTTTTACCGTGTAATATGACATGTAATATGCGAACGCATGTAATCCCATTGTTTTCAACATAAAAATATGCCAAAATAGTATTGATGTAATTATTATTAAAGAAATTTACATAAGTAGTAATAATGATGTATATTTAAATTATGTACACCTAATTATCAAAAATTAAAAAAGTTTAAAGGTGGCAGATCTTTTGACCTTGGGATTATATTTAATACAGAAATCATCTGAAAATTGTAGTTTCTTATAAAACATATTATTTTAGTTTTTTTCATACCCAAATCCTTCTGCCCTTTTCTTGTAAGTTTCAAGGTCGTGAGCCAGAGGTGTAGGCTGGCTCTGTCCTAGTCTATTGATGTCAAATATAGCCACAATATTGTCTAGTTTATATGTGCTACAGAATGCCATGGCTTCCCAGATAGAACCTTCTGCACTCTCCCCATCACCGATGAGACAATAAACCCGATAACTGTAATATAAAAAATGGATCTTTTTTAGTCTTAAAGTGTCCATTCAGGTTGCTTTTCAATGAATCGATGGCAAATTAGATTTAATGCTAATAAAAAATACATAAGAAATGGAACTTTATATATCGTTTGACAATCTCTGTAATTATTTTTCACCCACCATAATAAAACATGTATAAAACATCAGCATGTCTGCATTTCCTATCATGACATTACTAACTCTTTGAACCAAATGACAACGCTAATTTAGCATTTTTTACATTTAAACCAATGAAATTATTAGAAATCTGTCAAATTTATTTTTTTTAGTTGTTTTTTTTTTTCATTTACAGATTTTTGGATAATTTGATATTCTAGGCAAGTTTATCACAAATAATGCCATATTTTTTTTTACATGGTGCCACATATTTACACACTGCATATATCACTGTATTTTTATACACCATTCATTCAAGTAAACCAAAATAATTATTTTCCTAATATTTCAGTACCCTTCACGGATCTAATTTCAATAATACATACTCTGCTTTGTCGAAGTATTTGCCTGTGTAGGCCATACCAGCAGCACAGCTAAGACCTTGACCTAAAGAACCAGTGGCGACATCTACAAAATTTAATCTCTAAAAGATACATAAACTAGAAACAAATTAAATTAAAAAAAGTGAAAATATTCTTTAAAAACATTTTGATGATAAAAGTTTAGTTTCATCCTTTGATATATTACAAATTTGACACTCACAGATAATAAATTTTCCCCAAAAGACTGTATAAAAGCATATACAGTAGAATTCGACAACTCGAAATGCACGTGACTTTGATGACTTTGGGTAATCAGGGGTGTTGGAGTTATTGAAGTTGAAGTCATCTTAATATATGTTTTTCCACTACAGAAATCTTCGAATTTAGCAACTTTTTTACGATACTCACATCTAATAGGAATGGATATAAAAGTAAATAATAACGGATGCATTCGAAACAAAAAGTAATAGTTAATATATTAAAGAACTGATATCGACGGCAAAAACATGCAAAATGTTTTTTTTAAATAACAACGAATTGGAAAATAGATACATGTACATGGATGTCAGCGGTACTTAGTTATTACATTCGTCAAATAATATACGAACAAACAGTTAATAAAATTACAAAGCTCTACAATAAAATATTACGGGTTAAATGCAGTCATGGGTAACACGGGGTAAGACGTTTAAATAAAGTTTGGATAAATCAAATCGAAAATTGAACTGTTATAAACAGCGGTATATAACTGTAATTAGTGCAGGCGATTAAAGTACCAGTTACACTTAATTGTCCGTGATAGTCCAGAATTTTAATCCGTTATTTGAAACTACTTAATATGGTAGATAACTAGAACTACTCGTATGACTCATCTTATATCACAGTGACCTAATTACCAATACTTCCTGTGACTTTTGTGATCGTTTTATTTAACGGACCATTGTTTTCTAATGTTTATTGTAATACAAATTTAAACTAGGACCAATTTTTTTCTTCAAATTATAGAAGTTTGAGTTTTCAATGTTGTCCTAATAAAGTTTATGAAAATACCGGTTGGGACAAAATAAATATTTCAAGTTATCCGTGATTTTTGAAATATCGAAGTTTGAGTTTTCAACGTTCTACTATATATAACAAGGTAATATACAAAAACTGAAATTGCCCCCATATGTCAACATGGTAATTTACCTGTGACAAAACAAATATTAGAGGAGTCACAAAAATTCAAGGACCATTTAAGCTGTATCCATTAACAAAGTATTGAATCTGTTACATGTTTGTTGCTGCTTTCAGGTGAGACTGGGAGGATATAACATTAACCACATATGTGATATTGAGATCATCAAAACCAAAACTTCAGGAATAATACCATTGTCCCAGACAGAATATAAAATGGCACAAGAGAAACAGAATGAGGCGATAAAATCTTTTGCACCACTGTTCATGAGTAGCGTGTCTGCATTTTTTCCAAGGATGCTTTATCCTCGATATTTTGCAATGATAACTTTTGCTGGCACTTACAGGAGTTGGGTGACCTTCAAGGTCATCATCCATCTTCCTAAGATTAAGCAATTTTTCTTTGGGGAATAACCCTGCTTCTGCCCAGGCTGCGTACAATATAGGTGCTGCATGGCCCTTAGAATATCAAAATATTATAATTTTAAATATATTCAAATGATATTTTCCTTGTGGGTCATTTCAATGTTTCAATAAGTGAATTTACAATCTAATATAATTCGGTAAATATGCATTTTGTTGCCTACATTAATTTGATCTGATTCAAGACTAAAGGTATGATTTTGAGTATAAATATTTGACAATATAATAGTTCCAATTTCTAATTCTATGCCTTCTTATCTTTCTAGCATGCTACACTTTTTTTTGATCTTTAGTGTTTATTATAATGGCCAGACTATGAAACCATTTGACCTTGTCTCATAATAACTGGAAATAATATCGATAAACATATGTTTACTACTGTATCTTAAATATTTCGATTATTGGTAAACGATTTAATTGTTTATTGGTTTGTTGCTAATGGACTGGTCCACAATATTGACGGTTCAATATAATTGAAATTGAAGCTATATTCAAATACACACCTTTGACAGAACAAATCTATCATTAGAAGCATCTCTTGGTTGATCGACTTTATACCTCATAACATTGAAGAACAAAGTTGACATGATCTCTGCCACAGAACAACATGATGTTGGATGTCTGAAATAAAATAACTATAAGATGAAATTTATGGATCTGGATTATGTAATTTCTCTCAAGAAAACTGAAGTTCAGAAAAATAAAAATCAAAATATGAGATTTTGATTTATTGATTTAATGGGGTTTAACATCCAAATCAAGAATCTTCACTACTACCGAGACATCATCAACAATAGGTAAAGTGGCAGAAATTTTGAAAATATGAAAAAATCTAATCAAAGTGCTGAAAGTGCACAAAATCCGCTAGAACTTATCACGCCTTAATCCCTGAATCACGAAGGCCAAGAAGCAATTGAAATTGCATTTGAAAAAAAACCATAAAAAATTAAAAATCCTACATTAAAATCTTTTAAAATAGTAAAGACATTTGAAAACCACACCTAAAACTATATTGGAATCCGCACCCAGGAAAAAGTTGATTCTTGCGGAAAGCAGACAATCTTTTGATCCATAATAAAATTTTCTTTAATTGTTTTTAGATAATCCTTTTTAAAATATAGTATGAATTCTGAAATCTGTCTGGTTTGCATTATATGCAACAATTGGTCAATCAATACCTAATATGTAACAATATCTTACTCATGAAATTGGAAAACATTTCAAAGACACAAATCTGCTCGAATATATAATTCATAAACTACACTGCATATAAGGTTGTGATCTTGACCTTTGACCATCAGACGATGCAGAGACAAAGCATACCAAAACAAATACTGAATCAGCATATTTCCGAAATATAGTTTCTAAAAAATGATGTGACACTGAGTTTTGACCTCAACCAAATTTTAAAGGTCTTTTGTTGAAACATCCCAAATGACAAATATTGACATAAAGTCAAGATGTAGCAATTTATATTTTTATTCAATTAAAACTGTCACGCCTGTAACCTTTGAACTTGATTTGAATATAGAAAGCAATGATTAAAACATTAAAAATTAAGGTCTGAATTGATTTTTTTTCATAAGTCACAGCTTTTCAGTAACATTTTGAAATGGAAAAGTCAGTACAGTAAAATCTGTTTACTGACGCTACTTTAGGGAATTTTGACAGGTAACCATTGTTGACAAGGTCAATATTCCAAGAACCACTCATTTCCCATAATTAGAGTTTGACATAAAGGTAATGGTCTTTTAAAATGAAAGAGTCATAAAATGAACACACAAACCATCAACTAAAATAAATAAATATATAACAGATACCTGCTTAATTTTGATGTGCCAGATGTGCACATTTCGGAAAATCATTCCTCATCAGTGACACTAGGGGCCGAAAAAGTTAATAGATTATAAAACATACGCCAAACAGTTGCAAATTATTGTATCTAAAGTTCCAAAAATATGTGAATCCAAATCCAGCTAAGGAAAATGATGAATATTTTTTGGACTTTTTAAATGTAGTGAAAATAATTTATTAAGCGTTATTAGATGATAATTTTCAAATGCATTCACACATCATTCACTTTTTTTTTGAAAACAAAAAGCTCACATTTGAGCTATAAAATTCCTGCATTGGTATTAACTATTCGTTCACTACCTGAACCCCTAGGGTTATAATCTGCATCTTGTTTGTCCTGACAAGTGTTCACTTTATAACAAAAATACCTGTTAAAATTTTATGAGCCATATGTGCACATTTCGGAAAATCATTCTTCATCATCGACACTAGGGGTCGAAAAGGTTGATAAAAAACATAAACAAAACAATTGAAAATTTATGAATTGAAAGTTTAAAAATTATTTGAATCTAAGGTATGCGTTGCATAAGGGAACAAACCTTAGTTTTAAATAAATTTCAAAAATTAAGACGGCTAAAAATTTTGATAAATTGTACATTTTCTGACAGCACAAAGTACTGCCTACTGAGTTATGGATGCCCTCGAGGAGTTATACTTCAACAGCAGCGGTACCCGACAAGGATAGTTACTTTATAACAAAAATACCTTTTAATGTTTTAGGCGTCATATATGAACATTTCGGAAAATCATCTCTTAGACAATAAACAAGGAGTATCGTTTGTTTATATAAATGAATAATTATTTGGACAACTTATATTAAACATTCCACATAATACTGGCTGACAAAATAAATGTTGTAACTGTTGTAGCTCTTTTTTTAAAAAAGAAATTGTTTTACTGGATGCACATGTCAAGGTAACTTGTCTCGTTCTTCTTACAAGGTGATAAAAAATAAAAACTTCAGCTAGACAGCCATATATAAACCTGCTATATATAAACCTTTTTTTGGCATTGTCTTTTAATCACTACCTGTAAAAAGTTACCGTACTAAAGGCAGGAGTTTTAATAAATGATAAACACATTTTTCAAAGAATTCATTATCAGCTTCCATTTTATGATTATTGTAAAAATTGGCAAGAATAAATACTGTCCGACTGCCATGTAAAACAAATCAGTTCATTAAAAAGCATATTTATTTCCGATCTACAATTTTTCATGGCACAGATGCATTTAATTTGTTGTTTTTTATAAAATATGTTTTGGTTTTAAAAAACGCGAGAAAAGCGGTACGGGCTTAAAAACAATTAATCATCATCATGATTTATTAAGCAATACACATCAAGGACTTTATTTTGCTTGCAATTAAATATGTGACTATTGTCAGTGACTACCAACGTGTGAAATCCACTGTTTCCAGTCAAATTTATTTAAAACTATTGAATTTAATCGTCAGTATTTTCAAAATCCAATGAAATCTTTTAAAACTAACAGGTCCAATTCCGCTTGTTGGTAGATATTGATACTAGAAATGCCGAACGGCAGATTAGTTGTTTTTATCCTTACATTTCATTCCAATTTAAAAAAAAAATATTTTAAATAAAACAAATACAACAATCCAGACAGTTTATTCGATTTGATTTCGTTTCAGAGTAGTTGCATTTCAATTTTAAATAATTTTACAAGTACTACTTTTTCAAGCGTAACGATACGCAGCTGTTACCTTGAGTAAGTCGATCTTAGACAACCTCTTTAGTATTTGACAAAGCGACGTGAAGTATATGTTTAAATGGACTAAGCAACATCCTACTGAGCAATTACGAGAACTTAAATAAGAGCGACAAATCGATGACTAAAAACCGCTAGGCGTTTAAGGAAGCCATGCGGATTAATTTTGCTTATAACATAAACAATAAGAATTCAACAAATCTGTAAAGGTATTAATCCAAGAAATTTGTCTCAAAGAAAGATTAAGAATAGAAATATGGGAAAATATCAAATTAGCATCATCATTTAATATTTAATACTTTTATCCAATTTAATTCATTATCGATGTAAAAAACGGTAAATTAAAGATGAGTTTAGAAATGATAATGTGTATTCATCAGGTAAACAGTTAAAGTAAATTAGGAGAGCAACACTTTTTTTATTTAATTATAATTTAACTGATGACAAATTTAAAACATCAATAAAATAAATGTTACATTGCTAAAATATCATGTATGATAGATGATTTAGATGCAGTGTATAGATTTTAACTAATTAATTGATTTACCCGATAAAGGTTTGAACAACTTGACCAAGGTGTCAGATAAAAAGAGGGCTAGCAATATTATCAGAATCTACTATGAATACAGAAGATTAGCTATTATTCTCTTTAATTCATGAGATCAAGTCATTCGAGGATAAAATCATGGATAAGCATTTCTTGTATATTCTATTTTTAATAGAAAAATATGAACATATTTTAATCAATGTATATGTATTTTAGCTTGTGTGTGTGTGTGTGTGTGTGTGCGTGTGCGTGTACTATAAATATATTTGATATTACTTACCCTGATCCTGCAGCTTCTGTAGAACGTATAGAGTCTATTCGTAATATATTGGCTATATCAGATAAAGACTGCTTAGTTTTAGCATCAAGCTTTCCTTGAGTGTTCATGATGACTCTGGTCAATTTCACCCTACAGGACTACACAATACACACTAAAGTCACCCTAGATGACTACAAAATACACATCAATGTCACCCTATAGTACTGTACACTACGCTGACAACACACACAGGGATTACAGGTAACTTCAGTCAATATTTATATGCTACATGTGATAAATATGTAATAAACTACAGTTTTTTCAGGTAAAGAATTACACTTATAACTTTTGATGTAATTTTTCTTTTGAAATTGTACAGCCATTTATCAACAACTCTTACTTTACTACTTATAATCCATTTTACCTGATTTATAATACTATAAAACACTTTTTGCAATTTTTTTTACATCAGTTAAAATACATTTATATTTTTTCCTTGAAAAGAAGAATATACAATTGTGAGTACAGTTTTTGTTAAGTTTCAAGAATTAAATATGTTGAACTTTATTTTGGTATTGATTTAAATTTTGACAAGATAAATTTTTATGTATTTAAAACTTATATGTTTTATATAAACATTTTAATTAAATTAAGTGACTTGTGCACTAAGGGGCAAATGGCATAATATGTCTGGAATGTTTGTGATTTCATAGAGACCTAGTAAAATAAAATAAAATTTTGCGAAATTTCAGATTTAACTTTATATTGGTTTAGCTCACAACTATGGATTTAGGTACACACATCATTTTTTTTTTATTCAAAAAATAAATAAATAAAAAATAAAAAATAAATAAACAAATAAAATAAAATAAATAAAAAAATACACCCGAGTTTAAAAACATAAATAAAAAAGAATAATGATAATGTTTTTTTATGTTTTTATTTTTGTAGTTTGTTTTTAATGTAGAATGAAAGCTGGGCTTGAAATTTACTGATTTGGTGGTGAAATAGAAAAAAATGGATGCTTTGATTGCTTTAGAAATAAAGACATGGGACCAACTTAGAAACATAGCTGAAATGCAAAACCAAACGGTAACAATATAGAGGCTAGTCTTCGCTGATCGTCTATCGCCTAATTTGTCGCCATTGTAAAACGATTAATCATCCTGCGTTTTTCTATGGTGTGAAAAAACAGTCAGAAGTTCCATATGAGCATAATTTTATTTCAAAGAAGTTCCAAAGCTTTAACGTTATCGCGCCCTACTATTGACATTTGTGTTTGTTTTTTATCAGCATTTACTGTGAATTTACCTGAATTTTATGCAAAATTTTAAAGTTGTTTCGGTAAACGACAGAACAATGATTGTTTGTTTATAAATTAATAGTTTAACAAAGACTTTGAGTTTACTGTGCATTTTTCAATGAATATTTAATGACATTATCAATTACAATAATTTATTCAATTAAATTGTTTATAGATATTACATTGCAGTTATTTTTTGAAAACTGTCAATTTATATATACATGCATTTTTGTTCAGAATTCTAGTACTTTGTTGGACTTGTATTGTCTGAATTATATATTTTGTAATGTATTTGTATGCTTTTATTGTTTGATACATTCTTTAAATTGAAAATATCGTGTAAACAGGAAAAACAAATAGGTTTAGAGGGGCAAGATTTAATAGTTTACACCAATAGGAAAGATCATGAGAAAGTAGAAAGAGGGAAAAGAACAGCAGAAAGAGAGTTGGAAAGGTTATAATTTGAGAGAAAAAAAAAAGCAAAAAGGAGAAAGTCTTGAGAAAGAAAAGAGGGAGCTTTCAATTAGAACTAGTCAAATTTGATATACTTATTTCCCTATCTTCAGTCGTTAAAATGCCAAAACTACCAAATCTTGACGAAACTCATGATACTATAGACGCTTTTTTGATTTTAGAGAGAAAAACAAAACGGAGGCCCATGCGAAGTTTATGAAGTTGAATGAGGCAAACAGGGTTACGTATTAGCTTTTTGACTGGTAATGCCTTAGATATTTACTATTCTATTTCAAGTATTGCGCAAGTTACTAATAATTAAAAGAGGAATTACCTAAATATTTTGAATTTACCACTGAGTGGATCAATAAATGGTTCCGATCGTTTAGGCCGAATTCCTTCACTTTTGAGATCTTGCGACAAATATCCGAGAGCGCAACTAAGGTGTTTTGTATTTGAAGAGTTCCGACCGTAAAACGTGGATTTTACTGTCGCAAATCGAGGTCTACCTGGCGACGCTTGCAGTTATCTCCATTCTAATGCAAAATAAATGATAAGTAATTTTAAATCATTCGGTAATGAATTCTCTCAGTGCAAACATTTATGCTTGGCTAAAATCAGGGGAACTACCGAAACCTACTATTCCGGGTCTCCCGAATCCCAATAATATTGAAAATAAGGAAGATCTGTTGGAATGTGAAGCTGCTAATAACGAAATCCAGAAAGAACTTGAAAATATTCCACCATCAACGCCATCACCGGGTGGAAGAAAACGGAAACGCAGTGAATACACCAGTTACTCAGATGCAAAGAGGGCAAGATAGCTCGTTAGGCGATTGACAATGGTAATTCCAAGGCAGCTAAATACTTAGTGAAAAACAAGTAAAAAACATAAATGAAAGTACATTACGTTCATTTAAAAAAGCATATTTGAAAGAATTAATGCACGTGAAGGATTATGCTTTAATTGAAACTTTAACACCATCAAAGCGTGGACGGCCCTTGTTGATTGGTGAAATAGATGCACAAGCTTGCAAGCACATTAAAGCAATACGTGCAACCGGTGGAGTTATACACAAACACTTAGTTATAGTCACTGCACGCGGTAGTATACAGATAAAAGACAGGAGTTTATTAAAAGAAAATGGTAGGCACATTGAATTTTTTCGATCTTGGTCAAGTTCTATCCTTCATCGTCTTGGATTTGCAAAACGAAAAAGAACTCATCCAGCTAAGAAGTTGCCCGTAAATTTTGACAAACTTAAAGTTGAATTCCTCAGGAAAATAATTAATTTTGTCAGCGAGGAAAAATATTCCACATGACTTAATAATTAATTTTGATCAAATCGGTCTAAATATAGTCCCTGGCATCTGATTGAACAATTGCAGAGGTGGGGCTTAAACAGATTGATTATAGGTAAAGATGACAAAAACAGATTACAGGTGTTTTGGCTTCTACTACCTCTGGAAATTTATTACTGTTTATTGAAATGGCAAGATGGCGTCAACTAAGTAGAAACAGATATACCAACGGAAGACAATGTGACCAAATATAGATGGTAAAGCAAGTTAAGTATGAATCAAAGAAGATTATATTTTGTATGAGGTAACAAAGAATATGTAGAAAGTCAGAAAATAACTTCAAAAGTGAAATTAAAAGCAGTATATTAGTTTTGAAAACTGTAAAGACATCAATAGGTACAATGTGAGTAATAATCAGTTTGTGTTATAAACCTATATCTATATATAACACACCTGTTGTGTAACACCTATACATAGACTACATAGATATACCCGATACGTGATATTGTTATTGGCTGGGTCAGCTTATTTTCAATATCGCTGTCTTGTATGGCAACACCAACACCAAACATAAGTGAATCAATTTCAAATGCACATTTAACTTTATACAGCGATATGGCCCAAGCCTGGCAAATGCCAATTGCAGAGCCTGCTTGTAGAGCATACAAGTCTGTCACATGTTCAAACAGTACCCATGCACCAGATGCATCCTCAACATTTTGACATGAACCTTTTTATGAATGATATTATACGTAGATTAAACACAATAGATTGTAAAGTAAGCAAACTTGATTTGATAGAGTCTGGGCTAAAAACTGTCACAGAGAGAGTAGATCAGGTAGAGAGATCATTAGACACAGTAACGTCAATCCAAATAGAACTCGATAAAATAGTAAGGAGATCAGATGATTATAACAAGGAAATGTCAAGTAAAATTGGTCTGTGTAAGAATGAAATGAAGGGGCTTAAGAAGCAGGTTCAAGAGGAGTATAGCCGTGAAATGAAAGAAATGAAAAAGAAAACCAAAATGCACGAATTGGAAATGAATGCAATGAAAACAACACAACTCAGGCGACTACAGATAGCTGATGAAGAATTATATGAAGTAAAATATCAATGGCGGACAAGGAACAGGAAAATAAGACATTAAAAGATAGAGTGATAGATATGCAAAAAATGGGCATAAGAGAAAATCTTATATTCACGGGTATAAAAGAAGACAATCAACAGGGTTATGAAGACACAGAAAAACTGGTACAGGATTTGATTAAAAATAAGCTTGAAATTCATGAAGAAATAGAAATTGAAAAAAAATTCACCGTTTTGGGAGACGGTTTGGTGACCGACCGAGACTGATAGTAGCGCGATTATAGATTCAAGCAGAGGGAAACGATAAGAAAAAAAGCAAGGGAATTAAAAGGAACTGGATATGGTATCCACGAGCAATATCCTCATGAAATAGAAAAAGCAAGGAAAGAACTGTACCCAGTACTTCGTCAAGCTAGGGCATGGAATAACAAGACAGTATTGATAAAAGACAAACTATATAAATAACAATTTATATGTGTTCCCAGAGTCGAAAGAAGACGGCAACGGTGAGATCACAAATTTTGAGGACAGGTGGACAATATCTTTTGTCCCAGATAACAGAGTTCGTAGGAGGTGGAATAAATTATGACAAGAAGCAAGTTTTGGACAGTGTTAATGTGTGTTCTTTGAATGTTTGTGGTATTAAATCAAAATTACATATTCCTGAATTTATGCAGTATATTAAACAATATGATATTATTTGTCTTTCGGAAACCAAACTTACTTATTTGGACGAATTTACTATAGAGGGGTATAGAATTTATCAGAAAAATAGATGTAATCGTTCAGGGGGTTTAGCGGTATTTATCAAAAATGAAATTTCACATCACTTTGAAATAATCCCAAATAATAGTAATGTAGTTTTATGGTTTAAAAGTAGCCGAAATTTTATGGAATAACAGGTAATTTTTGGGGCAGTATATAACCCACCAATCGATTCTAAATATTCAGATGTTGACTGTTTTAATGACCTAGAAAGCGAAATCTTAAGAATGCAAAATATATGTGATAGAGTGTGTTTTTTGGGTGACCTAAACTCTAGAACTGGGGAGTATAGTGACTACGTCAACGCTGAAAACTTTATGTCAGAACTGTTTGAAGATGATGATAACATTCAAACATATTTAAGGGGGTCCGATCTTTTGTGTAGTTTAATAGTACCACTTAAACGTAAATCTTTTGATAAAAAAAGCCCAATACTTATGGCTATAGACTACTTGATCTTTGTAAGAATTATGTTTTTATTGTTAATGGTAGAGTCGGTCAAGATGGAGGTATAGGTAGAACAACTTCAAACGGCGTAAGCCTGATAGACTATGCTTTGTGTACACCAAATTGTTTTTCTTTTATTTCAGATTTTTTGTGTACATGACTTTTGCCCGTTATACTCGGACGTCCACTCGCCAATTATACTTACTTTAGATTGTAGAATACAATTTATTCATAAACCAAATAATTGTCAAAATGTCCTTGTTCCCAACAAGTGGGTTACAGAAAAAGGCACACGTTTTGTAGAAAATTTACCTTTAATGCAGTCAATAGTATTTTTAATTCTTTAGTTGAATTCAATAAAGATAATAATACTATAAATTTGAATGAAACAAAAACTTTTGTTAATGATACTGTAAGACGGGCATGTTATACGTTTGTAGCCACTGCTGATAAAACTTTTGTGGCTAAAATAATTAAGAAACTAAAGGTCCAAAATAGCAAACCATGGTTTAATGTCGAATGTTACCAAAAGAGAAAATTATTTCATAAAGCAAAAAGTGTTTTTCATAATGCGAAAACTGATTCTGCAAAGAAAAACTTAAAAATAGCAAGTAAAAGTTACAAAAGAGTTATATCAAAAGCTTTCTGTATTCACAAAAAGAAAATTGAAGACAAACGTAAGAAAATTAGAACTACAAACCCAAAAGACTATTGGAAAGTTTTTAATAGGAAAAAAACAGCAGTTGCGACAGACATAAATATTGAAATCTTGTATGACTATTTCAATAATATGAACACAGTTACCAACAAAGACCTATTAAACGAATGTCATTTTTTAGAACCTAATAACGAAAATAACGAGATAAATGTTCCAATAACCGAAAAAGAAATTGTTGATGTTATAAATAACCTAAAAAATGGAAAATCCTGTGGAGAAGATGGAGTTATTAATGAATACTTTAAAATTTCACTAGAAAAACTGTTACCTATATATACTTTATTATTTCATTTGGTTTTTGAAACTCGATGTATACCTTCGGACTGGGTTGTAGGTGTTATAAGATCAATATATAAAAATAAAGGTGATACAAAAATTCCCGATAACTATAGAGCAATAACATTACTTAGTTGCAATTTTTACAGCTATCTTGAATAATAGACTTAGAATTTATACAGATGGAGAAAAATTCTAAAGCGTACACAAACCGGTTTTAGAAAAAACCATTCCACTCTGGATAATATATTTAGTCTTCATTGCATTATTGAAATTTTATTTGCTTCAAAGAAAAATTTGTTTTGTACTTTTATAGATTTTAAAAAGGCATTTGATAAGGTATGGCGGGAAGGTTTGTGGTATAAATTAAAACTGAACAATATCAATGGAAAATGCTTTACTGTCATTAAGAATATTTATAGTGAAATAAAATCATGTGTAAGTAATGGAACATCTAAATCTGATTATTTTATAAGCGAAATTGGGGTAAGACAGGGTGAAAATCTTTCGCCATTTCTTTTTTCAATTTATCTAAATGATTTGGAGGATTTTTTAATGAATAGAAATTTATTAGGAATTAAAACTGTTACGGATCTAATGTGTGATAAATTACAAGTATTAATGAAAATTATTTATTTTTTGATATGCTGACGATACAGTTATCTTATCTGAAAGTGTAAGTGGGTTACAAGAAGCTTTAAATGGTTTTGTTGAATATTGTAACACTTGGAAATTAGAGGTAAATGTTGATAAAACTAAAACAGTCGTATTCAGTAGAAGAAAAATGAAAAAATTACCAGTAATTGTTTTCGAAAATAAGGAGATAGAGTATGTCGATTGTTATAATTACTTGGGTATTTTATTCGATTTTTCAATTATTCAATTTTAATGGGAAATTCACTAAAGCAAGACAAAAATTACTAGAACAGGGTAAAAAGGCGTTGTTTATACAAAAAAATCAACAGTTTACACTTATCAGTTTCTTGTCAGCTTAAATTATTTGACCAATTAGTTTTGCCTTCTATGTTATATGAATGTGAAATATGGGGGTTGAGAAACTAGATATGTTTGAAAAAATACATTTGCAGTTTTGTAAGCGAATTCTTAAATTAAAATCTTCAACTCCGAATTTTATGATTTATGGTGAATCAGGAAGATTCACAATTAATATATATGTCGTTAAAAGAATGATTGCATTTTGGTAAAAATTAGCAGACAGTGATTGTAAGCTGTCTAATATGTTTTAAAGACTTATGTTGGAACTTGAATGGTGAAGTAGAAACTTGTTGGATTCTTCATATCAAAAATTTATTGAATAACTTGGGGCTTTGTTATGTCTGGATTTCACAGGGTTGGAACGTTAATCGAAATTGACTTATAAATGCAATAGAGAGAAGATTGAAAGATAATTATTTACAAAATTGGTATTCACAAGTTTTCTCGTCTTATCAATCTATAAATTACAGAATATTTAAAGTTAATTTTGAATTTGAACAATATTTTGATATATTACCTGAGAACTTGCGTAATATATTTGTAAAATTTCGAACATGTAATCATAGATTTCCAATAGAAAAAGGGAAATTGGAAAATGTTGAAAGAAATAATAGAATATGCAACTTAGGTAATAATAGTTCCATTGGGGATGAATTTCATTTTTTGTTAGAATGTTCTTATTTTGATCACCTAAGAAAAAAATTTATTGACAAAAATTTATATTTGCATCCAAATACATTTAAAATGCTAAAATTGATGAATACAGAGAATTATGATAAGTTGAAAAATTTATGTTTGTTTATTAGGGAAGGGTTGAAATCTTATAGCTGAATTTATCGTTATTGAATTGTATTTGATTGAGTATCTTTTTTTTGACTGAATGTATATGTGCATGTGTGTTTGTACTTGAATAAATTATAAATGTTTTGTTCACTATTATGTCTACATTGTACGCCAATAATTATGTATTTGCTTATAACCTCATATACCACCTCCAGTGGTTTGAGTGAAATAAATAAATAAATAAATAAAAATTACCATTGCAATTAATTTATCAAGGGCACACGGACCAAAGTCATGCAAAGTTTAACTTTTCGACAAATTGGGATGTTACACACTCGGACAATCACTAGAGCAATTTTGGCTTACGTACAGAACATTATAATACCTTATGTGAAAAAAACAAAACACGTGACTACCTTGATTTACCACTTCGCCAAAAGGCATAGGTTATTTTGGATGTTTGTAAAGCGCAACTGTCAGATAAAGTTCTCGATACATTATATGAGGCAGGAATACGCACTATTTTTGTGCCTGCGTGTTGTAAGAGCGCATTGCAGCCGTTAGACCTTTCAGGAAATAAGGTATTCAAAGATGAATTAAGAACTGTTTTATCGAGTGGTATGCGGACAAAATTTCCGATCACATTCAGAGTGGAAATACAGACGATAACAAAATTGCCTTGAGACTGTCTGCAATGAAGCCTTAGCATGCAAAATGGATGTTGGAAAGTTTTGACGCTCTCAGAAACAACAAAGCTGCTCTAACTAAAGGATGGATTTTCACTGGGATCATGGAACACATTTAATATTTATTTTTATTTGAATTATGACTATGGTTTAATTTTGTTTATAAGATTTTAGACATTTTGTGAATTTTTTGGAATTAAATAGATTTTAGACATTTTGTGGGATTAAATAGATTTAATATAAAGATGGAATGTTATAATAGTGAGTATAAAATGTAATAAAATAACTTTATTCATCTGTTATTCTGTTTAACATACATATTCAAAAACACATAAAATCCGTTCACCAAATCACAAAAACGCGACTTTTATTTCACGACACTTTATTTTCTCGAAAATCTCTTATCTCGCGAAATACGTGAAAATAAAATGCTCGCAAAAATAAAGTGTTTTACAGTAATCAGTGAAACTTTGGATTTATTCATTTTCGACTGTATGGCATATTTTTTTTATCTATCCAACTTTTCGACCCTTAGTGTCACTGATGAGGAATGTTTTTCCAAAATGTGCACATATTGCATATCAAAATTTAACAGCTATATCAAATACCATACACATACGTGTTTTATGTGTAACATGAGTGGTCACATGGCAAAAATTGTTTCACACCATTTTGTAACCATTGTAAATATTTTCACCATGACAGTTGTAATCTTAAACAATTTTCAGGATCTGCTGTTAGTAGTTGCCATTCAATTGGATCTAGTGAAATGCCAAATCTGTCTTTTCAGTTGGCTAATGAGTCTGTAAACACTTGTTCTCAAGTATCAGCAATTTACTCCACCTGAACTTTCTAATAGTTTAGGAAGTTTAGAATTTTCTGGTAATATTAATATTATTAGTGTATGATAGGTGTGCTTGTATTGTTGGCATTGATGTTTTTGAAACTTACATAAGGGATGTGAATGTAAGATTTTTTATTGTTGGGCATTGATCATAGTTGTGAGATGTGTGGTTGTTAGAGTATGAGTACAGTTTTTGTTTAATTTCAAGAATAAATTTTGTAATGTTAAACTTTTTTTTAGTATTTACTTTAATTAAAAAAAATTAACAAGAAATGTTTGATTTTTGAATTTTTAGGTTTAATTTAAACATTGTAACTGGTGATAAATTTCAATTGTGTACTAAGGGGCAAGTGGTATTATTTGTCTGGAATTGTTGTGGTAACTCAGGAGCTCAGTTAAATAATAAAATTTGGTTTAAAGACTGCCATCCATCAAAGTAAGCTTGAAATAAAAGACACGAGGAATTCTTCATGTTCTGTTTCATATTTAGACTTGTATCTCAATAATGTCATCCACGAAATAACATCTGAAGCTATACGACAAACTTGATGACTTCAATTTTTCTATTGTGAACTTTCCGTTACTTTGCAGTAATATCTCTGCTTCTCTTGCGTATGGTGTATATGTTAAACGGTTAATACGTTATAGCAGAGCTTGTTCCCGCTACGGACCAAACTGCTTACAATTTAATTGTTGTCTCAAGGATATTGCAAGCTTAAGCTAATCGAGGCCCTTAAAAAGTTATGGGCGTCGTCACAATATTGTTGAGTTGATACGTATAGAGTCACTTTATCCAAACTTTTACTGGTTATATTTAACTTACTTTATTCCTTGTGCACATCTGGCACATCAAAATTTAACTGGTATTTGTGTTATATATTTACAACCCCTGACCGGGTACCGAAAATGTACAAATTAGCAAAATTTTCAGCCGTCTAAAATTTGAAATTTATTTAAAACTAAGGTTTGTTCCCTCATGCAAAGCATTCCTTAGCTGGATTTGGATTAATATAATTTTGGAGCTTTAGATTCATTATTAAATGTTTGGTTTATGTTTTTTATCTATCAAACTTTTAGCTTAGTGTCACTGATGAGGAATGAATTTCTGAAATGTGCACATCTGGCACATCAAAATTTTACTGGTATTTGTGTTATATATTCTCTCATTATCAAAATTGACTTAGAACGTGACGGATGTAGCTAAATACACAAAAGGTACTTACCCTTCCTGGGCACCCAGCCTAACTTCCTTTATGGAAGTTCACTTGTAGAACTAAATTTGCCAGTTTCAAAGTTTTTATTTATTCATTTTTTTTCTTATTTATTTATTTTTTTTTTTGGGGGGGGGGGGAAGGTTGTGATTTGGACATGGACTGGCATGTTTGCGTTTTTTTCTAGGTTTCACATTTTGTAGTACATATTGGTGTAGCCCACTACTATGGATTAGGATACACACATCATTACTTTTATTTTAAAATACTGAAGCCCCTTAGTCTATATTTATTATAAACCCGTTACTAATTTGAAATAACCACAAATTATAGTTGTATTTAACTGATGCATCACAACGTAAAAAAAAGATGTTTTGTTCTTTACTCATAAGACACTTGGGAACAACTCAGAAATATTCCTAAAATGCAAAACCCAATTGTAACACCACTGATTCCCAAAACGAAGCTTTGAGAACATAAATAGTAGAAGAACCGACACCATCACCGAAGGTTACAGTAATGCAGCGAAGCAGTAAATATTTTATTAGAAACGGTTTTTTTGCTACGGGAATTTCTTTCGTTATTCACCCGATCTATTTTCATTTATTACTAAACTCTGATGTGTTCCCAACAGTGACACAGAGACCCTATTTTCAGCCATATTTGTATAGTAAAGCTTCGATATGGTGTATTTGTGTATTTTTTCAATGATAATTTTTCAGAAGTATATATAGGCCGGTGCAATTCAGATATTGTATCCGCATCTATATAAGAATATTGAAGGTATTGTGACAACGATCATTTTGATATATGGTTCAAGGTCATATGTTCAAAGGTCAAGGTCACAGCTGCAAAAGAAGACAAATTGCTAGTTATCTTGAAAACTATTAACTTTTTGTATAGGCATCTATATTAGAATATTGTAGGTAATGTGACAACGATCATTTTGATATATGGTTCAAGGTCATATGTTGAAAGGTCAAGGTCACGATGCAAAAGAAGATATAAATTGCTAATTATCTTAAAAACTGTTAATTTTTTGTATAGGCATGTATATTAGAATATTTTAAGTATTGATATGACGATCATTTTGATATACGGTTCAAGGTCATATGTTCAAAGGTCAAGGTCACAGCTGCAAAAGAAGACATAAATTGCTAATTATCTTGAAAACTATTAACTTTTTGTATCCGCATCTATATTAGAATATTGTAGGTATTGTGACAACGATCATTTTGATATATGGTTCAAGGTCATATGTTCAAAGGTCAAGGTCACAGCTGCAAAAGAAGACATAAATTGCTAGTTATCTTGAAAACTATTAACTTTTTGTATAGGCATCTATATTAGAATATTGTAGGTATTGCGGCAACGATCATTTTGATATATGGTTCAAGGTCATGTGTTTAAAGGTCAAGGTTACAGCTACAAAAGAAGACATAAATTATCTTGAAAACCCTTTGTATAGGGATGTATATTAGAATATTGTAGGTATTGACACGACGATCATATATGGTTCATGGTCACATGTTCAAAGGTCAAGGACATAGCTGAATAAATATACAGAAATTTGTTAATGATTTGGAAATTTTTTATTGTACTACAGTTACTTCATGCATATTATATAAGCTACCTATAAATGAATTGTGAATGGATATATTTCTGATTAAGTTTTGTGGGAGTTCTTAACTTGAGAAAACTTTTGAAGTTTCTGTACTTAATATATTGTCTATTGCACTTTGCAAACAATTTTGGAAATACCTTCAGGTGAGCGGTAGGGCCCATGGACCTCTTGTTTTGGATTCTGATTTGGGCAAGGACTGCTATGTTTGTTTTATTTCAGAGTATTATTTTTCAACACTAAATAAAACTTGTCCAGCTGTAAAATTTCTTGAGGCGACTTTTCTGCATTTTCTGGCTATCGTGATGTTGTCAAAAGCCAATTTTCAAGGAATCTTTCAGATGCGATTGAAGCAAGAGGGCCATGAAGGCCCTGGATGCTCACCTTAAAATGATGTACACTCAGCTTGATTTTGGCAAACTGGAGCTTCTATTTTTAAAAGAGATTTTCCTATATTTCGAACTAGTGACCTACTTATTGACCAAGCATGACCCATATATGAACTTAAGCTAGCTTTTGTCAGGAGGATCTATCTCAGCAAGTCTGATGAACATTGGTCTAAAATTGAGCTCTCAGATGTGTAAACAGGATTTTTATATAATTTGACCTAGTGACCTACTTATTGACACAACATAACCAGAAAAAAAAATTCAGCTAGCTTTTGTAAAAAGGATCATTCTGACTAAGTTTGATGAAGATTGGACTAAAATTGAGCCATCATATGTGTTAACAAGGTTTTTCTATTATTTGACCCAGTGACCTACTTATTGACCCAACATGGCCAATATATGAACTTGAGCTAGCTTTTTGTAAAGAGGATCATTCTAACTAAGTTTGATGAAGATTGCACTTAAATTAAGGCCTCAGGAGTGTTAACAAGGTTTTTCTATTATTTGACCTAGTGACCTACTTATTGACCCAACATGGCCCATATACAAAGTTGAGCTAGCTTTGGTCAAGAGGATCAATCTGACAATTTTTGATGACGATTGCACTCAAATTAGGGCCTCAGGAGTGTTAACAAGGTTTTCTATTATTTGACCTAGTGACCTACTTATTGAAGCAACATGGCTCATATAAAAACTTGAGCTAGTTTTTGTCAAAAGGATCATTCTGACTAAATTTGATGAAGATTGTACTTAAATTGGGGCCTCAGGAGTGATAACAAGGTTTTTCTTTTATTTGACCTAGGTGACCTACTTATTGACCCAACATGGCCCATATACGAACTTGAGCTAGCTTTTGTCAAGAAGATCATTCTGAGCAAGTTTGATTGAGATTGCATTCAAATTGTGGCCTCAGGAGTGTTAACAATCAAAAGTTTACGGACGACGCACGACGGACAATGATCCATCACATTAGCTCACTTGAGCACTTTGTGGTCAGGTGAGCTAAAAAATAATAAGAGGCCCAATCAGGTCTGTATCATTCAACCGGCAGACAAGTTGCATCTTATTTAAAAGCAACGGTGGCCATCTTGAAAGCAGAAAAGAAGCTGATTTTAATAAACTTAAATTACGCTATCTAGGGACCTTCCACATCAAATCGTTCTATTTGACACAGTAGTTTCAGAGATTTTCTAAAAATCAGTTATTGACAGCAAGCTAATTTGAATTTTCCACTAATTATAAGCTAATTATAAATGTGAGAAAAATCTGTTACATGTGTTTAAAGGCTATCTATCTACTCTTTATATCAAATATGAACTAAAGTGGTTAATAACTGAACCTAAAATAGCCATTTAGCGCTTTTGCTATTTGGAGCAACATCGACCATCTTGGATGTCGCAAGAAAATGATTTGTATAAACTTTTCCACCTAGGGACCTTCCAAATCAAATATGGTTGTGTTTGGCTCAGTAGTTTCAGAGGTGAAGATTAACCAAGTTGACAAAATAATTGTTGAATGAATGATGGGTTCATTTATATTCCTGATGATCCTATATCCTTGTTAAAGTTGATTATGAAATGCTTTTTGCATATACATTTTACGTTTAAAATACTAAGAGCTCATTTTCTTTGTGGCATTATTACTTATAATGACACTGAGCATGTGCAAGTTCAAAAAACCTTAGAACCAATAGAATCATCTACCATCAAGAATTTTTGTCAGTCACCTCTATGAGAGGAAAGCTGCACACCTTATGCATTGTCTACCTATCATACCATGTGCACATATGCACTTTATATAATAGAATGAAATTAAAACCTTTGATTGGCTCCAGATATTTAGCATAGGAATGTACTAACAAATCAAAATACAAATACAAAAGAGACTGCAGTCAGGAATTTATACAGCAACTGATTCTTGAGATGAGACATTAAATGCCCCATTTCATGATAAGAAACCCTTACTACATATTGCTATAATGCCACTTCACAGTTATGAATTTTTCTCCATTGTCACCTTTTTTCATAAAAACCCTGACAAACCCTAAAAAGAAATACATGTACCAAGGATCTAAAACTCATATAATTCATTTAAACACCATTGTTGTTCACTTTTATCTGTGTAAAAATATTACAAATACTCTAACTCATGTAACATGATTTATTTTAATTCAACAAAAATATTGAATTTTGATGTTGAAACCAATATAAACCTGGCCTATATATCATAGAAAATTTATAAACCAAAATAAATGGTAACAGTTCATGATAACTCTTCATATGTAAAGTACTTAGAAAATTAACAAAATTAAATGATATTAACAAAAATCAAATTTTTTTTTCTTGTTATAAATACAATCTACACGTATAACAAAATGCACCAAAAGATGTTTAAAGCTACAAAACTACTTGTATATCATGACACTTATCAAAATTATAACCAGCACTATAAATAAACCCATTCTATCTCGGAGCAATTTAAATTAACAAAATGTAACGACATAGACCATCTCTTTTGCTTCTGTTTTTTTTTTCTTTATAATATGCAGAAAATACACAAGTTTTTTGAAAATTATTTAAGTACATGTATAGCAACTTAAAACTACATTGTTTTTTTTCTTTGTTGTCTAAAAATTGAATTAAGTCATTGATCTCTGATTAAACTGAAAAGACATAACTTATAATTCAAATTAGATTAGAACACTAATATTAGATTAAATTTCTTTGAGTACAAAATATATTAAAGACATGTAACATATAGGAGACAGTTAATTTGTACGGATTTGTGTTACAAGTAATTTTAATTACTGTATTATCAAAAGTATTATGTAGCAATGGATTCGAGTCTTACTTTCTGGGATACCAAAATATCTCATAAAAGTTACAAAAAATCTTGCCACAAATACTTCTGATAATACAGTATTATATCAATACCCAAACATAGAAGACAAAATTGGAATAAATTCCATTGATTTCTTGATAAAATTTTAACTGTATATAAATGGAATTCTAGTATTTTTGTTTGCATTTGATCATATCATATTCCAGAATTACATTAACTATAAAACACAAAAAAGCTCAATTAGGATGACATGTATTAGGTCATGTGGAGTCCATAAGTATTACTGAGACAACATCTGCTCAACTGCTTTAACGATACAGCAACTACTAATTCCATAGCGCTGGAGTAACTCTGCACATTTTCCACTTCTAGGAACCTCCTGTACAGCAAGTTTCTTTACAGTGATATTCTTTTCTTCACTTACAGCAGAGCATACAGCATCACCAAGACCTCCTAAACAAGAGAAAAATCAAAAATTTTAACAAGATTTATTTTTAATTGTTATATTTATAAAATTTATTGGCTTACTTTCCTGAAATATAGACAAGAAATATTTGTTTTCCAATACATGCTAGAAGAGTGGGTGGGATAATGATGTTTTACACCCAGGTCCAGATTCTTTTAACTATAATGAGGTATTCTTGTTTTCAGGGATAAAAAAGCACACCAAAGTGCCCAAAAAGAAGTGCAAAGTTTTGCGAAGCCAACTGACTAACTCTTTCATATAAAGGATAACACTAGCAGGCCTAGGACTCAAACTTATGCAGGCAGAGGCACTGTGCTCTTTAAGCATGCAACTTTAGATAACTATGCAACAGAGGCCTTGACTAACTTAGAATTAGATAATTAGATTAACTAGAAGCTTATCATAAAATCCTCTGAAAGTCTGTTCATCAATTATCCACAATAAAGCCCTATATTATCGGTAACTGGTTACAGGTAAAGATTTAAACTCAGAAAAGTCAGGCTATTCAAGGTGAAGTATTGATTTTTTTATCACCTCTCAGTGGGGCTCACAAATGGAATAGGTTACTTGGACATGTATAACCGGTAAAAACAATTTTTTAATTTAAATTAGTCCCCTTGTTTCTTAAATACAAGTATTCTTCTTGTCAGTCAATTATTTTTGAAGTGAAAGTTGTCCAGATTTTTTTTTATTTATATAAACAAAAATTCCCCCTAATTGACAACCCTTCTATTACTGAAAGTTGTCAGGACAACTACTAGAAATGGGAGATCCAGGTTATTAGCCTAGGGGTTTAGGTAATGTAAAAATGGTACAAATGCCAATGCAGAGCTTTTTGAAGCTCACCAGATCAACTGTATATGTCAGAAATATTTTGAAAAAGGTAAATTAATGCATAGAAAATTATATAATCAATAAATGACACAAAGCTAATAATTTTTCTTGCATTTTAAAAGTCCCTAAAATATTAAATAAAAACAATTGTCAATTTTAATAACTATACATTAATATTGATGCTTTGTTTATTCATTTGATAACTGTCCAATTGGAAAAGTTATAAGTCAAATGCAAATCAAGGGACATAACTGGCCCTCAGGATATCGATCCTCTCTTCAAAGGTCACCTGTAAACAAAGGCCACTTTTAGCCAGTCCCTCAAGTGGCCTTTGTAGACAGGTTTTACTGTACTCAGATAGAGGAGGAAACCGAAGTACCTGTAGAAAATCACCAACCTTTGGCAAGTGACCAAATTTCTCACTCTAGAATATGCCCAATTAAAATTCAAATTTAGGCAATGTAAGATGTTGTAATCTATGGTTTTCAATGAAGAATATTCTTTTTCTGATTATCTTGATTGGGGTCAAATTCAAAGGCCAATACGTAATCCATAAGAACACTCCAAAATATAACCATTTTCTTCTGCAAAAATCTCAAAAAATGTTGATAAAAGACCTAGGTTTTATTTTCTTTTTTCAATCAAATTACATGTGTATTTTAGGACTTACCCGATGGATAATGATCTTCCACAGTCAGTATCTTGCCACCAGTGGCCTTAGCATTGGATATAATTGTGGCTGCATCCATTGGTTTAACAGTGAATGGATCAATGATTCTGATATTTATGCCATTTCCAGCCAGTTCGTCAGCAGCCTTCATTGCCTCCACCAGAGTAACACAACAGCCAATGACAGTCACTTTATCATTGTCACTCTTACGAACCACCTATCAAATATAAGGTAACAAAGTAACACAACAACCGATAACAGTCACTTTATCATTGTCACTCTTACAAACCACCTATCAAATATAAGGTAACAAAGTAACACAACGGCCGATAACAGTCACTTTATCATTGTCACACTAGGGAACCACCTATCAAATAAAATGTATCAAAGTAACACAACAGCCAATGGTTGTCACTTCATCATTGTCGCTCTTACAAACCACCTATCAAATATAATGTATTAAAGTAACACAACAGCCAATGGTTGTCACTTTCTCATTATTACTGTTTCAAACCACCTATCAAATATAATGTATCAAAGTAAAACAACAGCCAATAACAGTCACTTTTTCATTGTCAGTCTTATGAACCCCCATCAAAAATAATCTATCAAGGTAACACAAAAGCCAATGACAGTAACTTTGTCATAAATTCATGGAGCAGACATGCAAAATATGGATTAAATCCACAAAATCCAAAGTTATAAACAGACCTAAATTAAGCAGAAAATCCAAACAAGGCAATGACAATAGTAATACTTTACAGATTTTAACTAAAAACAAACTTGGCCTTCTTTTTATCATAAAACATGTTTATTGTACATGTGCATCCATATTATTGATCAAAATCATTAAGACCATCAAGAGTTATTAAACGGACAGTCACACACAAATGCCATAACACAAGAATAATACTTGATATTCTTTAAAACATATTTTAGGTGGTATGAATAATGTTAAGATATCAAGATAAAAATATCTTACCTTTGCTTTTCCAATCTGGAAAGGCTCACTGTTATCATATATAACTGGAACATTTGGACGGCTGGTTCTGATGAAGCATACACCACTTGCGTTAGCTGCCAACTCTACGGCTCTCTCACAGGAAACAGCATCACTAGGATAAAACACGGTAGATCCAGGTATACTGCGGAACATAGCTAAATCTTCTAAAGCCATCTGAGATGGACCATCTTCTCCTGAAGGTATATAAAATAAATTTGTAAAAACCTTAGTCATATTGATTTTGATAAATATTTCAGAAACATATATATTATAAATGTGTGAATTACCATTGCCACTTTGATAGAAAGTTAAATGGAGGGTAAAAAATTGATTATAATCTACATTCAGGTGGACAAATTGATTTTTATGTCTATATTGTTCACATCACATTTTCTACTCATGCTAATTTTCTTACATGTATGTTTTCAATGTTGAGCAACTGATTTATAAAATGAAATTTATCCTTTTCAATGTTATTGAAGGATCACACCTACCTATTGAGATTCCAGCATGCGATCCAACAAAGTTTGCATTAGTCTGTGATATGGCACCCATACGGATTTGATCAAATGCTCTAGTAAAAAATGCAGCAAATGTACTGATAAATGGCACGGTTCTGTTTCTAGTTCCACATCCTATACCAACACCAACAAGATTCTGTTCTGCTATAAAACACTCAATAAATCTGTCTGGGAAAGCATCCTGGAAGATGAAGTATAAAGAAATGAATACCTGAACCATAGATAATATTAACTCATTTAAATACCATTGCTAGATATTCTTGTCAATCTCAAAAATGCTTAAAATGACACTGAGGAATTTTCACCAAAAAGTTTTAGAACTGAAACTGACTGATTACCTTACAATACTTGTATCATAATTCACTGGCTGATACAAACAAAATAACACAGAAATAGCAATTTTTTTAAAGATACCGTTTGGTGTTTATTCTGCTTATTAACTTTTTAAAACTGCATTAAGTTTTTTCAATTTTCTAAAATTTTTTTATATTTTCTTAAAACATACTTTTTTTTTGAAAAAAAAATAACTTCAATTCACAATTAGTGAAATTCATTTTCTAAAATTTCATACCTATTAGCTGTAAATAAACAAAATCCCCAACAGGTTGGTCACTTGTTTAATGATGATTATTATAAGCTTGGAGCATACACACTGATGTACAGAGACTTGAATGAATCAAAGAAGAATCTGACAAAATGCATTAATTGTCTGTCATTAAAATCCAAAATTTTATGTATCAGCAATGGTGTTATTTATCCCTTACAAAAGACAAATTAAATGAATTTCTGTGTTTGATTTATCAGATTTCAATGTTTTGTAAGTTGTGTTTATATGACACAGTTTTTATATGACATAACAATGTTCTAAAATTAGATTCAACAGGCTACATCTCGCTGGGAAATCACTGCTATTTCTATAATTACTCAAAGATTTTATAGTTAAACCAAATGTAACATTGTTCATTAGGAACATCATTAAGTAGATCAGCACAGTTTTAATTTTTTCTTAGGAAAACTTAATGCAGCTTTACGTCATTAAGTCACATCAAGACATCTTATACTGTTTTTTTTCCATGGACAAAGTTATTTATAACTAGCTTACCTTAAACTTCTGTGCAAAGGTAGAATTTTTGGTATCGCCATCCATGGCTACAACATGACTGTTATTTTTACCAATCTTAACAATAGCTGAACCATAGGCCAGTCTGGTGGCAAGCTGTAAAATGTAAGTTGATATGTAATAATATAAAATAGAACATAGTCAGTCTGATATCACAGAAGTGTTAAACAGTATAAAGTCACTTTGATATCACATGCATTTTTTTTTTTTTTTTTTTTTTTTTTTTTTTTTTTTTTTTTTTTTTTTTTGTTGTTGTTGTTGTTGTTGTTGTTGTTGTAAATTTGATTAGTATGAAAAAGAAAATTATTGGAAACTTCAAGTATGTAGCTAGAATTATTAGAAGTATTTTAGTCTTTATTGATCTCATTTATATTCAATGTGATTGCTTAATAAACAAATTTTAATAGAGAGTAACTACGTTTTGTACAATAGAATGAAACCATTAGACAAGTGACTTAAGGAATTTACTGATTAATAAACAAAAACCTGATTTTGGGATAATGATGTATCTTTGTACAACTGATTAATGACTTGTCTGTCATAATCTCTATACACGCTATTTTTCACAAAAATGCTGAGAATATAAAATTATTAGCGATTGTTGGGGATGGGTCGGAAAATTTTCTATGCGATTAAGGGGAGTTGTACATTTTGCAATTATGTGGGTATTTTTCAATAGACTACATAGGAAATGGTTTTGGATTTCAAAATCCTATGTGATTATCCGATATATGCTGTTATCTGATATGCGATTAAGTGGGTTCGATGTTCATGTTTAATCATAAAATGGCAATATAATGATTATAAACAAACCTGCTGTCCCATTTGGTAACTTGGTGGTTCAGAAAGTTTAATGTTAGATATATTATTTGGTGGTACTTGTTTAGATGGACTTGGTGGCTTGAGGCCATGTGGTCCCTTATTAACAATCTGGTCATTTATAGCTTTTAGAGCAGCATCTGATTGTCCACCTAAAGGTTTTCCATGCCAATTATCAAGATCTTCAGCTCCTGATAAAATAAAATAGTCAATCTTTATGTTGTAAGTAATTAATTGGGATTTACTAGTGTACCAGTGTGGTCCTAGATGTTTGTGTAGGCCAAATGTTTCCACTGGTCATAAATAACATTTCTGTATCATTTCACAGGAACATGCCAAATAAGGAAATTTCAAATTTTTAATGGAAATACTGTAAAGCTTGTTTTTTTTACAGGATGCAAATTATGTCAAAATTTTGGAAGTTAAATTAAAATCAAACAATTCATAAATGAATCCACAAATGAATATTTCAGATTTTTCTACAACAAAATGATCACATAAACACTAAGATTAAATACAGTCCATATATAAAAAAGCCTTGTTTTTATATCTTGACAAAAATAAATGTTAGCTATTATTAAAAGTAATGGCAACATTAACACTACATTCCCATAATGTAAGTAATGCAGGTAATGATGTAATAAAACTACTTACCAGGGCAACCTTTGCCTTTGTAAGTCTTAGCAAGTATACATGTAGGTTGACCTTTAACAGTGCTGGCCTCGTAGAAAGCTTTACACAAAGCTTCAACATCATGACCATCCACTATGTATGTATTCCATCTGAATGTAAAACAATGTGTAATGCTCAAACTCAAACTTGAATATTCAAGTCAAATACTTAAATTCATTGGATAACTTAAAGTAATGTTAATATGCTTGTTAGCAGATAAATGTTCATTTTGTGAAAGTAAAATGTGTAAGTTTGTTTTGCTAAAGCAAAATGTGTTAAATGTGAATGGTATATACTTCAAAGTGTTATTTTTTTTCTCTTTTTAAGTGCTTTTAAAATGGTTTCTTGAATAATTTGTTTGTGAATTCTGCATGTTTAAAATCAGTTATGAGTGTGGTAAATTTATATAAGTGTTTGTTTTAATCATTACTATCTTTGTTTCAGTGTCTGCCATTAAAACACATTATATACCCAGGAGTATATAATATATATATATATTTGTCATCTTCAATTCTTGATTAAACATTTTTATTAGGTTTATTTGTTTTTCATTTTTAATTACTTGACAATGTGCTAATTTTTTAGTGCACAAAGTAAAAGTTGACCATCGAAAAGGATTTCTGTCAAGTAAAAAAAATCATGTTGCTATATGATGACATCAATTTTTCACTTTAAAAACTTGACATCCTATAAACTCACATTCAGTTATTCAAGTTCTACTGCACTTTTCTTAGTTAAATGAATCATAAACACAACAGTTTAACAGATACATGTATGAATGTAGTGTACATATATTAGCTGTATTGATAAACAACATTTTGGAAATTGCATTCATTCTTTTATATTGATGTATATTAAAATCATGTACACTAATTATGCAAAATTACAAAGGTTTAAAGGTGCCAGATCTTTTGACCAGCCCCAGTTTCACAATCATTCACTCAACTGAGTGTATAAGCAACTCCTGTTAGGGAATATTTCAGTGTCAATTTTTAAAACATTACACAGTTAAAACTGAATGTCTGTTTCAATTGTTCAGTGTAGGTTTGTTCAACAAAACAAAACATTGCCTCATAAAAACATCAAGTTTTTGAAATATTAAGAGAGAAAAATTGGAATTTTGAGTTGAGTGTACACTCATTTGAGTGAATGATTGGAAACTGGGGTCTAGGATTATATAGATATAAAATTATTTGAATATTCATACCCGAATCCTTCTGCTCTTTTCTTGTAAGTTTCAAGGTCATGTTCTAAAGATGTAGGCTGGCTCTGCCCAAGTCTATTGATGTCATATATAGCCACAATATTGTCTAGTTTATATGTGCTACAGAATGCCATGGCTTCCCAGATAGAACCTTCAGCACTCTCCCCATCACCAATAAGACAGTACACTCGGTAACTGTAATACAAACAACATTCTATTGTTAATCAAAACAAATAGCAGGGTAGATTCATTATCCAAAAAATGTTCCTGCAAATTGGCATTGTGAAAACGATTAATAAAAACTGTTAAATATTTCAGAAAGTAGTAGTTGAAAAATTTCAGGAAAGAATCTTTCTTTCATTTTCAAGTTAATCAGGGAAAAACCTGAATTGATGATATGCACACTGTCTACTATAATTCCTAAAGTGTCCATTCAGGTTGCTTTTCAATGAATGGAATGCAAATTAGATTAAATTCTTATAATTAAATTTTTGATAAGAAATTAATCTTTTTATATCATTTGACAATTTTCATAATTATTTTTCATTTACAGAATGTGCCTGTTACAAAAATATAAAATGTGGTGTTACCAACAATAGTATTCTACAATCTGCATTATTTTTCATTTACAAAACATGCCTGTTATGAAAATATAAAATGTGGTGCTACCAACAATGGTATTCTACAATCTGCATAAGCATTAAACATTTCACTGTTGATTTGATATCTTTCATCCTTGGAATATGGCTTTTAGGCAAGTCCATCACAAATAATGCCATATGTCTTACATGGCGTCACATATTGATACACTGCATAACATATACCAATGTGCTTTTATACACAATTCCTGTGTTCAGTACACTTAATTTTTTTTCTAAATATTTAGAACCCTTCACGGGTCTAATTTCAGAAATACATACTCTGCTTTGTCGAAGTATTTGCCTGTGTAGGCCATACCAGCAGCACAGCTAAGACCCTGACCTAAAGAACCAGTGGCGACATCTACAAAGTTTAGTCTCTGAAAACATACAGAAATAGACAAACAATTAAAAAATGAATAAGAAAAATAACTTAAGGAGTATTTTGATTATATAACTTTTACTTTCAGATTTTGGGATATGATTTTCATCCCATGGAATAAATAAACATTTAATACCCTCTGATAATTAATTTTGCCCAAACAAGACTGTATGGAGCAAACCAAGAATAAACTAATATACATAGGCTCAAATTGCTTTCAAATATCAACATGAAATATTTGCCTGTGAAAAAACAAATATGAGTGAAGGCACAAAAAATCAATGACCAGTTTAGCTTTATGCTATAAGAGAGCAACCCATGAAAATCTGAGATTTAAAATCTGTAACCTGTTTGTGGCTGATATCAGTTGATCTTAGCTGAGGGTAGAGGGATATTATATCATAATTGATAGCCTTGATTGAGATGTGACATCATACCATCAGAGATCAACCAGTATTGGTCACAAACAGGTGATAGATTTTTTTCTGGTATCCAGCTAGTTATATGTAAAACATACTAAAACCCCTGATTAGGCCCCTGCATTCTTTTGGAAGATTCATTCATTGTACAAATCTAGCCCTCCAAAATAATCTCACTGACCAAATATTAACAATATTTATTTGAAATAAAAATAAATATCTTAAACAATAAAATAGTTTTAACATGGAACAATAAATAAATACATGTATTTGAATGTGAGTAAAGAATTATTTTTCTGATGATGACAAATGGAAAAAACAATTTATCAGACGGGTAATACTGAGATAATCAGAATTATTATTCTGTAGGAGTTATAAAATTGTTGCATAAAACAACATCAGACTAACAGAGCGAGACAGAAATCTCTAAAACTAGTTTGTCTTTAGAGATGTTTTCTGTCTTTATCCCTGAGCTGTTGTAATGATCTTTTTTTTTTTTTATTCTTACAGGAGTTGGATGACCTTCAAGGTCATCATCCATCTTCCTAAGATTAAGCAGGTTTTCTGTGGGAAATAACCCTGCTTCTGCCCAGGCTGCATATAGTATAGGTGCTGCATGACCCTACAAATATAAAATGTCTTCAGATTTTAAATTCAAACAATGTTTTAACTTGCAGGTCAATGTTCAATGGTCCAATGAGTGAAATTTACAATCTAAAATTAACTCTCTAAATGTACATTTTGTTCCTTTCATTAATTTTGAACAGTTTAAGTTCAAAAGGTATGACATGGTGAATGAATATTTGACAATAGTATAGTTCTAATTGATATCTCCCATTCTATGCCTTCTTTTCAATCTGGTATGCTACAATTTTCAAATTTTTTTTATCTTCATTGTATACAATAATGGCCAGACTATGAAACCACTTGACAGGAAAAATTCAAAACCTTGTCATGTGATAACTAAAATAATATCTTAAACATTGTTTACTACTGTATCTAAAATATTTCAATTATTGGCGAAACAAGTTATGTGTGTGATTTTGATTTGTACTGAGTGCTGTCGATGGACTAGTCCACAATATTGAAGGTTAAATTCAAATAAATTTAAAGCATTCAAACACACACCTTTGATAGAACAAATCTATCGTTTGAAGCATCTCTTGGTTGATCGACTTTATACCTCATAACATTGAAGAACAAAGTTGACATGATCTCTGCTGCAGAACAACATGATGTTGGATGTCTGAAAAAAAAAACAACTATGTTATAAGATGACATTTAAGGGTCATGCATAGAAAAAAAAATTATTAACACCTGTTCATAATTAAATTTGTCCATAAGGAAGTTAGTTTTTATTTCAAACTAAGTCAAATAGCACACTAAATGGTCAGGTTCTGAGTTCCTGTTGGATCAGTTTGGAGACTTGAGGTTAAATTTGAATTTCAAGCTAAGTAAGATTTGGAATTTAAAATCGAGTTTTTTTCCCCAACTTTATTTGATGGAAATTAAAGGTCTAATTTTGATTTCAAAATCTGTCATAGCCAAATGTCTTTTCCAGATAGGTCAGGTATAAGACTTAAGATCAGATTTAATATAATTTTCTGTTTTGTAAGATTGGACACCCAAGGCCTGATTTTGATTTTCAGCTGTATCTGATCAGAGACTTCAGGTTATGTTTTGAATCCCAGATTGGTCAGTTTTAAAACCATGAACATAAATAATTTCCGAATGGTTCAAATCAGAGACTTGGGGTCAGGTTTTGATTTTCATTCCTTTCTCTTTAAATTTTTACAACGTATACAAAGACCACATGGATATAAAGTCCATTTTCCTTGTTTTTATTTTATGTCTTTTATAACCAAAATAATAAATAAATAAATAAATAACTTAAATAAATAAATACCGGTAAATAAATACTGTATAAGTATTAATTTTGACTGTGTATTAATATTGGCGATTTAACTGTTAAATTAATTTCCACCAATATTAATACACTTCAACATCAATTTTAGTTCACCTGTCTAAGAAGGAACAATAACAGCACAATATTAATACATGCTTAATGTCCGAGACCCTCAGAGTGCCAAATATAATACACACTTATATAAATACTTATACAGTAAATAAATAAAAATATATACACGATTAACTTATAATTATCCAACAGTGTTTTGGTGAATCCTACACATCAATTTATACATCATTTTCATGACATCATGAAATTGCAAACATACCTGCACTGTGGGTTGTGTTAAACAGAAAAATTGTGATATCTGCTCATGTTTATTTATGGATACCAGTATATGATGACAGATTAAAATTGAAGTTGACCAGTAAATCATCAGTCTGATAAAAATAACTGGTATTTACTTTCAGTCAGCAATAATTCACACATTGATCATTTTATTGTTATATTATACATGTACTGTAATTCATTGTCCAAGATAAAAGTTTCAAAAATAAT
Organism: Tegillarca granosa; assembly: GCA_029721355.1. NCBI lineage: Eukaryota > Metazoa > Mollusca > Bivalvia > Arcoida > Arcidae > Tegillarca > Tegillarca granosa. Next base: position 8,380,354 of record CM056599.1, read on the forward strand.
TGTAGCACATATATTTTCTTGTCTTTGAAATTTACAATTATGCTTGATGTAAGTACATGTATAATGTGTCCAAGTACAGAATTTGGACTTGCATTATTTTCAGCATTTTCTAAACTTTTTACTTTACATCAATTGATTTTTAATTACATGTACTGTATAAGTATTTATTTTAGATGTTTAGTAATATTGGCGCTTTTGGTGTTAAATTAATTTCCGCCAATATTAATACACTTCAACATTTATTTTAGCTCACATGTTTTAGCAGCAACAATGTACAGTGCCAATATTGATATATGCTAAATGTCCGAGACCCTCAAAGCCAGCACAATATTAATACACACTAAATGTCCAAAACCCTCGTGAGTGCCAAATATAATACACACTATTATAAATACTTATATAGTATTTAATTATTATTAAATAACATGTACTGTCCAGTATTCTGAAATTTTTCCCAGATGATCAATTTTAATGAAAATTTCTTTGTTACATGTACACTTTCAAGCTTTCTTCTGACAATTTTAATTGTTTAACCCATTTTTAATTGTATAACCCATTTTGTGGTTTTGAAAACATAAAGAGGATAAGTAACCGTGTAAAGCAGCATCAACACTATTGCAATTATTCATAAAAATGTAAAACTCAAGAGTTTAACACAGATAAAAGTTTTGCGTTTTTGTCAGGTGTGCTAACTAGTGAAATTCTCTCAAGAAAACTGAATTTCTGAAGAAAAAAAAGTTTTTTTTTTACACACCTGGCATGATGCCATTTCTTGAATATTAAAAGAAACCAGAGTGTCCAAAACTAGGATCTGCACAAGTGAGCTAAATACGAACCTAGACATGATCTTGAAGCTTGATAACGTACTATGTCACCAAGGTACTCTTATCTTAAGAAAGATTTGGAATATAGCTATGAATTATGTGTCTGCAGTCAACATCCTTTAACAAGACCTTGGAAAGGGCATTCAGACATCCCCTAACAAGACCTGGGAAAGGGCAGTCAGACATCCCCTAACAAGACCTGGGAGAGGGCAGTCAGACATCCCCTAACAAGACCTGGGAAAGGGCAGTCAGACATCCCCTAACAAGACCTGGGAAAGGGCAGTCAGACATCCCCTAACAAGACCTGGGAGAGGGCAGTCAGACATCCCCTAACAAGACCTGGGAAAGGGCAGTCAGACATCCCCTAACAAGACCTGGGAGAGGGCAGTCAGACATCCCCTAACAAGACCTGGGAGAGGGCAGCCAAACATCCCCTAATAAAACCTGGGAGAGGGCAGTCAGACATCCCCTAATGAATGACATAATTTATTTTGTCAATTTTTGGTCTTAAAAAGTGACCTACAAAAAAATAAAGGGACACAAAGAACGGTAAATTAAAGGTGGGTTTGAAATGATTAAGTATTCTTTCAGTTGATCAAAACTTAAAATAATTAGAAATCAACACATTTTTGAGCTGGATTAATTTAACTGATGGTTAAATCTATAACATCAATTAAATCAATGTTAACTTATCAAAGCATCAAGTTCAATACATGATTCAGTTGCAGTTTACATACTTTCACTAATTAATTGATTTACCTAATAAAGGTTTGAACAACTTGACCCAGGTGTCAAAGTTTACGAGAGATATCACTATAATCAGGATGTACTGAGTTATTTACAGAAGATTATTCAATTGCCGGTATTCTCATAAATTCATGAGATAAGACAATCAAGGATGTATTTTCAAGTAAACATTAATACATACATGTATTAAAATTAAGAGTGATTATGGTTGACCACTTATATTGTGTACTAGTACATCAGGATACCTACTCCTTCAGCTTAGTGTTTGATTATCTTTGTTTAGATGATTTAGCAATAATAAGTGGCCTATTTAAGTGTTTTACTTCCCTGTTTATCTTCAGTGGAGAAATGATGTTTAATGACCCAGTCAAGATTCTTTTACTTATGTCGAGGCTGTTGGATCTTGGATGGTGGAGGAAACCAGAATACCTGGAGAAAACCACAGACCTTCGGCAAGAGAAATGACAAACTTTATCTGACTACGATCTCAGACTGGAATTTGTCCAACAGAGATTCAACCTAGACAGTGAGAGGCACTGTGCTCTGTAAATGTAGGCTTAAGTAGCTACCTCTGAAGTGTGAAAAGTTGTGACTCAATTTTATGTATACATATGTCAGGTGACACAACTAGGCAGGTATATAAATAAATACATGTATGTATTGTCACCATATAAATTATTGTAAATCATAAATACATGTATGTATTGTCACCATATAAATTTTTGTAAATCATAACTTTAATTTGTAAAATTTTCATACTTTAAAAACTTTGATCTTAATGCATGTTAAAATAAGTTTTCTTGGGGAAATATTTTTACAATCTATTGTTACTTTGTGGGATTAATTAATAAAAGAATTTTTTTCTTATTTGAAAATGTGTTTAGAGTTATTTTTCAATTTCCTTTACCATTACTGATATCAGTACAAATAAACAAATGTGAACATATTTCTAATTATATCAGTGCAGAATTTATATACTATAAATAACAAAGTCAAAGGGGTAAGCTGATGACCGTTACTGCAGTTATGGTCATCAGCTTACCCCTGTGAAGGTGATGGACAAACAGAATCAATATTAATTTAACTGACTACTGGCTATCACCCAGTAAAAGACTAAGTGTGCATGACTCTCTACTGGAAGGGAGTGGAAATCCATCAAAAAGTAGTTCCAAGTATTTCTAACAGAGACTTAATTAGTATACAAGACTCCATCCTGAATGAGATGAAAGTCCACCACAAGATTAGGTCCAAGCAGAAGCTAAGTGTACATGAGTCCATCCTGAATGGGATAAAAATCCACCATAAAGCTGGATCCAAGAGACTAAGCTACACATACACAACTCTCCCTGAATGGGATGCAAATCCACCACAACATCGGGGATAAGCATTTCCACAAGAGAATTAGTATACATGACTCTATTGAATGGGATGCAAATCAAACACCAGGGAAAAGCATTTGTTCTGGAGAATAGTATACATGACTCTCTCTCAATGGGATGGAAACCACATCATCAGAGATAAACATTTCTACCAGAATATAAGTATATGTGACTCCCACTAAATGGGATGGATATCCAATACAAGTTTTAGCCCTAAGTTTTTCTTTCAGTTCCCATTTACTCCAACAAAATGCATTTTGTTCAATGCTATATGACATGCAATGCAGTCCATCTAGACTTAAAATGACCATTTTCAAATTTTCAGCCTTTTGCTATAACAATTTATCTTAGATGCATCTCCAGTGTTTTTCAAAAGTATAAATATATGTTAATCTCTGTATATGTATTTTAGTTTCACTTTTTGTGTGAATCTCTCTCTTTCTGTGTGTGTGTGTGTGTGTGTGTGTGTGTGTTATGAATACATTTAATATTACTAACCCTGATCCTGAAGCATCTGTAGAACGTATAGAGTCTATTCTTAATATATTGGCTATATCAGATAAAGACTGCTTAGTTTTAGCATCAAGCTTTCCTTGAGTGTTCATGATGACTCTGGTCAATGTCACCCTACCGGACTACACAACACACAACAATGTCAATCAACAAGACTACACACTACACTGACTACCCACACAGTGAATACAGCTTAGCTCAATCAATACTTATACGAAGGAAATAAACTACAGCCGTTTAAGGGAAAGCATTACACTTATAACTCATACTGGATATATTGTACAGCCATTTATCAATAACTGTTACTTTACTACTATTAATCCACAATATCTAATTTATAATACTCTGAAACACTTTTTTGGCAGATTTTTTTACATAAATTACTTCAGCAGTTTTATAATGCAATTTCAATGCTAAATATTAAAAAAAACCTTTTTTTTCTGAAGAAATCACTCTATTATTGTTTGTATGATTATATTACAAATGATACATGTATTAAACATTGGTGTACACTTTTCAGGATACACCAAGTTTAGTTTGCCATGCCCTTTTCTAACTTTACAAATAGTGATACTGAATGGTTCACTTCTAATGAACCCTTGTCAAGTTTTGTGATTAGGAAAAGTTTTTTCTTCTAAGCAGAGATTTTAGTTTTATGTTTGGTGACCAGTCTGCATTACTAACTGCTACAAACTACAATAAGTTCAAAAAGTGTTAACCGAAGTTTTATTAAATATTATTCTAATTCTTTCAACATTGCTAATATATGTTTATAATATAAAGTTTTCTACTTTTAGGTTTGCATAGTACTTAAAGAAACCAGCAATTAAATAAATTAAACTCAATGCAAAAGATAATAAATAAGCATGTAATAAGGACGAGATGATATTTAACAAATTCAAATTGAAATTTCTTTATTTCTCATAATTGCACATTTACAATATAGAGAACATATAAAGTGTTTACAATTACATTTACAATATTGCATGCATGAGCTGACATAAATTTACATTACTAACCTGGAGAATTGACTCTCTCAAAGATAATTTTAATAAAGTTACATATATTGTTTAATATGGACAGTTTCTTTATAGTAAATAATGAGTTATACTTCAGGACATTTGGGTTTTTCCTATAAAACAATGGTATATACTTTTTTCTTTCCTTATCAAAAGCTTTACAACATAATATATAATGGTATTCATCACCAACATCATCAAGACATAATGTGCATAATCTGTCTGACTTCGGTATATTAATCCAACGCCCTGTTTCTATAATCAATCTATGGTTACTAGACCTAAATTACACAATAATATTCTATTTTTGAAAGATATATTAGATACTAGATAATATTGCAAATCGAATTTGTTGACAAACAATCTATAAGATGTACCTTTGGATGAGTTGTTAATATCACTAGTTCCATTTTTGTATAAACTGGTCACATAATCTTTTTTTTTATAGCTTTACCCAACCATATATTATTACAAAAAGATTGAGTTAACCAAACATTAGATAATCCACATTCATCAAGAATTGCTTTAACATTACACAACCATTTTGAGTTAATACCTTGTAGAAAATTAGAATATAATAATTTATAGATTATATAAGAATACTTTGTTTCTTTACCACATAAAATATTTGACCAAAAATGTATAATTCTTGTTTTTATATAAACATTGATAGGAAATCTACCTAATTCACCATATACTATAAAATTTGGTGTTGATTTTTTAACATTTAAGATATGTTTACAAAATTTAAGGTGTACTTTTTCCAACATGTCAACTTTTTCAAAACCCCATACTTCACATCCATATAATAATATAAGCAAAACTGTTTTGTCAAACAGATCAAGTTGACAGTCAATAGATAAATTAAACAAGCTGTGCTTTCTTAATAACAGAAAACATTGCATGTGTGGCTTTATCAGCTAAATATTTTTTTGTAGCAGCAAAAGACCCAGATTTACTTAACAATATACCAAGATATTTAAAATCCTTTACAATCTCTATGATAGATCCATTTAATATAAATTTTAAATTAGGTGAAAGTCTACCTTTTGCAAAAATAACAATTTTTGTCTTAGAGACATTAACATTTAGCTTCCAATGTTGACAATACATAGAGAAATAATTTAACTGAAGCTGTAAATCTTCATTGGACTCTGCCATAAGTACAGTATCATCAGCATACAGTAATATAAATAGTTTTAAGAAAACATCACACTTATATTGTAAATCATAAGATACTGTTGAGAGACCAAAAATATTATTTATTATTTTCAATAAAAAACTATTCAAGATCATTTAGGTAAATAGCAAATAAAAATGGTGATAAGTTTTCACCTTGTCTAACACCACTATTACAAATAAAATACCAAGTACAATATATATATTATATATATATATATATATATATATATATATATATATATATATATATATATATATATATATACTGGTATATACCGGTATATTAGATATTAATGTCCTTCCTGAGTAAGGAACTCTATCAGGAAACAGCAATTATATTAAGGATTAGGTGTTTATAATGAAATGCTTGTCACATTGTAACAAAGACTTAAAATGATTTATTATTAAAATTACTACAGAAGTGTTTTTACTTGTACAATGTATTTTTTAATCCTTAATATTGTATTAATAGTTACTGTAATTAAAAAAATTGAAAGTTAAAAATCACCTGAACTGCAATGGCATTTGAAAACAAGACGTTGCTTTTTGTGTATAAATATAGTCTGAATTTCCTTCAATTTTCTAGTTTACTAATATCATTTGTCTGAAGTAAAATGAGGTAGTACCCCTTCCCACACCAGTTGGTAACCAAACCCAGGTTTTTGATATAGGAATTCTTACCAGGTTACACACAGTTGCTAGACAGTGTGTTAGGGTCAGAGAAAATTCAGACTAGCATAAACAATGCTACTTTTGGTATATGCATATGCTCACTGAATTATTTTTGATATAATGTTCCTTATATACAGGTTATAACTGCACAGTTGGACTTGCCTGTCAAGTCTTAATTGATAAATGACAGCTGCCTACTTTCAGATGCAAACTGACTGGTTCCCTATGGGAAGTTTTAATGATAATGTTGACTGTACACACAAACCTACATTTAATTTACCTTTCTGTCCATAAAAATGTTGTGTAAAGATATTTTATAAGTGTTATACTAACAATAAAATGTTGCATGGAAATTTACAATTTTTTGTAAATTTTAATAAAAGGTAAATCTTATTGTATTACCATGGTAAAAGAATTTATATCATACCTGAATAAAATCACAGAACTCTGGTGTAAAGGTCAAATCCTTACATTATGAAAATAATATGTTAACATTTTACTTTATGAATGTTTAACATGAAAACTACATCTGTGTGACATATATACATGTATCAAAATACTTTAAAAAGATTTTATTTTAATTTTTGTGATATATGTAGATGTAGTTTTTAATTTCAATGATAATGCAATTTCATTAGTCATATGTGTGTGTGTGTGTGTGTGTGTGTGTGTGTGTGTGTGTGTTTATATACTGTACATTTTTACAACAGTTTATATTCCCCTATTCCTGCTTTTAGGGAAAAAACTTTGCAATAACTGATAAATTATCAATTATTTTATAAACAGTTTATAATTTTCCAAATATATAATTTAGTTTTTTATGCTGCTATGACCTTAATCTTTGAACTAATGACCTTGAACCATAAATAAATCTGTTAAGTTATTTATCTGTGTTTTTTTTTTAAATTTATAGTAATGATGGTCATCTTTGTTTTCATATGACAATGCTTGCCAAATTTTTAATCTGCATCAACCAATGGGCTTCCTATTTCTCATTTAAATCTATTTGGTCTAAAAATTTCACGGAAGATTTGAAAAGATTTGGTTTCAAACAACATCCCATTTCCCAAAATCTGATAATTTGGTAAACCTGTAATGGATATTTGTCTGTTTTTTTTGTTTTTGTTTTTTTTTTTTTTTATATTTTAAGTAACAGAGGTCATACTGGATTTGGACAACCATGCCTAACAATTTTCAATCTGCATCAAACAATGATCTTTCTGATGAATTTTGGTTACTTCTGGTCTATACAAGACTGCTTAAAGAAATGGCGTACAGCAACAACTCATTTGCATAACTTGTGAGTAAAAGTTCAACAAAAATTTACTTAAATGACTTGGTAACCTAAAATAAATGGTTATACATCCACTTGCCATAAATGAAAAACGAACTAAACTGGTCCATAAATATGTTTTTCTACTTGTAGTAACAGTGACCATATTGGACGAATGATGACCATGTCAGACATAATATTTAATCTACATCTCTTGATGACGTTTCTCAAAAAATTAGGTTGAATTCCACCCAGAACTTTGTGAGTTAAAGTTTACAGATTAATGGACCAATGCAAGCATACAAAAATGAGACTTGGCCACACCTTATCTCAAATGGCTGTAGACACCTGACCTAAATGCTGGACTAAATAAGTTAGATTTGGAATCATGTCAGACTTTTGATAACCTTATGACTCGTGATATAAGTGTATTAATGTTAGTCTAGTCTCAACAAAGAAAACAATTTCTGTAAATCCATTACATATCAATGTCTTGAATTAGCTTAGATTCTGTCAGTTTATATGCATATCAAATATAAATCTCCCTGTAAGTTTGATCAACACATATAATCATATATACTTATATCATCTAAATAACAACTAAACTTATTGATAAGAAACTTTAAGTTTGGACAAAGAGCAATTACTCTAGATCTACTGATTGTTACCATAAATTTGTACAAGAGGCCAATGGACCCTAATGCCCTCACCTAAAGAATTTAGAGGTGTAAAACATAATGATCTGGTTAAAGCTGCATTAAATTTTCCTATGCATAATATAAAACAGTGCAGTTTTCTCTTTACTATGCTTCTCCTAAAAAGGTAATACATGATTCCATGACAAGAGGCCCAATGAGCCTAAATGGTCACCTGAGGGCATTTAGTACTGTAGCTCAAAAAGAAGGATTAAATTTTAACTAATTTCTGTGTTGTTTTATTTTTATTTTTTGTATCAAAATAGAAATGGTTTACTGTCACCTTGAATGAAGGTCACAGTCAACAAGCTTTGCAAACTGCATTCCTAAAACTAATAATAATAACTTTATTTCTCATAAACTAAAACACCAGTTATCAATGAATCACCATTCAACGTTTCTGTCTCAAACAGGTCTGTAGAATGTCAGATGACGAGTTATTACAAATGACTGATGAAATAGAAAGGTGCACATATAAATTCCGAAAAATTCATTGTGGGGATAATTTTGGAAATTTCAAACTAAAATGTAAATTTTGACATTGCACATGCCTATTTTGTTTAATTTGGTGCATTAATTTATAAAATAACATATAACTGAAGACTGAGTCATTATACAGATCATACCCATGAGTAAATTTCACCTAATCCGATTAAACTTATGTATTTTGTAGACATGCAAAAAGCATGATATTGCATTGTTTACGAGTATGACAGCTCGTAAACAATGCGATATCCCTTACATGTTCACATGTATATAAACTAGTATTCATAGTACATGTAACTATATATACATATACAGGTAGATTAATAAAGATTTATTATAAAGTCAGGTACAGGTGTAAATTTTGGGTTCCCAAACTGACCAATCACTGGCGCTATAAATAAAACTGCAGTAATACAACTGGCATTTTAAATTTGCTAAAATTTCTATGGGATAATGTAACACAGTTTACAGTATTTCATGCAGGTAGTTTGAAAAATATTAGTTCGAACATTTATGGAAATATGACCTTTCACTGCCACCCTTTGGTTGACCATTGTTGTCATTTTTGTTATGCCCTAAATTACAAACTAGTCACATGGTTTAGGTCTATACTAAAATCTGAATTGGTAAGAAATAATAAAATCTGCAAAATGATGTATATCAATCAAAATTTGTTAAAATAGTCAATATAACAAAACAATTACATTGTATTGCATTTTTGATATAACATGTGGAATTAACTTTTACATCACATTGTGGAAAATGCATGTATCGTATTAAACACAGTGCAAATAACACACAGATTTGATTTCACTCAAAACTACATTTAACCAGAACAATTAGTTTAAAATTAGGATTGAGTAAACAAGTCAGAATCTCCACTTGCAGATGGCATAGTTTACATCTTGATTATTTTACTTGCGATGAAAAAGTGAATATATAGCTTTGGTATTAATTCAGGAATAGTGATATCTGACAAAAATAACAACATTTTATATGTTTATTTACCAGATTCAAACAAATTTTAAAATTTACTAAAAACAGAAAGTTAAACCCTTAAGACATCTTTCTAACTCTGAGTTTGTGCCCTTTTGCCACATGAAAATGTTTATCAGGAAGGAGAAAACAATGAAGCAGCAAAACCAGGACTCAATCCCCAAGACCTTCCCAATACTAACAGATCGCTCTATTATAAGAGCGATCCTAGCCACCTATTAGGCTTTTACTCTGAATTCCTTCTTTCTTTTTCTCCATTTTACCACAAGGTCTAGGGAGTGGAGTTGAGTTGAGTAATGATGTTTAACGTCCTGTTGATAAAGACTGAGACTCTTATCCGTATCCATTGATCTTTGTCATATATATGTATACCAGACTGAGACTTTTATCCGTATTCATTGATCTTTATCACATATGTGTATATGCATGTAGTACATCCGGGTCAAATAATATAAAAGTTGAGTTATATGTGAAAGACGTGTTGTCGTCTGTTAGATCTGCCCTGTTAGAGCAATTTACTTGGTGGCAGTGAATTATGGCGGAATCACAGTTCAGGTTACCACCACAGCTAAACATACACAACTGAAACGTCAGTAAAAAATTACGTAAATGGAAGCGACAAGTAGAAATTTATATGTCAGCCAGCAGCGTGGCTGACAAAGCCAAGAAGATGCAGGTGGCCATTTTGCTTCATTGCGCGGGAGTACATGTGGTTGACATCTTCGACCATTTCACGTGGGAGAAGGAGGAGGACAAGGAAGATATTGTTAAAGTCTTAGACAAGATAGAAAAGTATTGTAACCCGAGAAAGAGTGAAGTAATAGAATCGCACAGATTTTGGTCAACAGAATGGTTAGTGCCTCTTGACATTTTTTTTACCGAGCTGCGCAAGCGTGCCGATCAGTGTAATTTTGGGACAGCTAGAGATAGACTTATAAGAGACAAAATTGTGTTTTTGAGTTCCGGGAAACTTTTGGAACAATTGTTGAAAGAAAATGACACTTCAATAGCTAAAACAATTAGTATATGTCGTGCATTCGAACAGTCAGCAAATCACGTAAAAGAGATCAGAGACAGTACTTCTAATGTGAATAAATCTGGAAGTGCAAATGTCCAGAAAGTTGTAAAAGCTCGGGGTTGAAATATTTCTCATGAAAAGTCTAATGATATGATGTCAAAGGTTGGTCACAGTGCTCACGACAAGTCCTGTAATTTCTGCGGTGGAAATCACCCAAGAGACAAAACTAAGTGTCTTGCTTATGGAAAGACCTGTAATGCTTGTCATGGCCGTAACCATTTCAAAAAGAAATGTCGCAAAATCTATTCAGTCTCTGTTCAGGATAATTCTGATGACACTGATGATCATTGGCTTTCCGAAATTTCAACAAGCCTAAGGAAGTCTAGACCAAAGCACCAAGTAGTGGCAACAAGAGGCCCAATAAGGCCTGTGATGCTCAACTGGCTGCATATGTAAGACAATGTTTGTTTTTGTTTGTAATGCTGTTTAACGTTCAACTCAAGAATATTTCACTTATACGAAGACTGTCAGTTTTGGAAATGGTGGAAAACACTGGAGTACCGGAGAAAAACCATGACCAAGCAGCAAGTTAACTGACAAATTTTGCCATGCCATAAACTCAGCTGGGTTTAGCCAGTTGAGCTTAAGATGGATCAACAATGGCCATTTTTTTTTTTATATCTAGTAACAACGGGCATCTTGGACTTGTACAAACTTTTTTCAGGCTGATGTAGGAACCTTCCACACGAAATATGGTTCCAATTCGCCCAGTGGTTTTAGAGGAGAAGATTTTTACTAAATATTACACCTAATTTGCACATTTCTTGAAAACTGGGTCAATAAGAATTTTTTCAGAAAAAAACTGTTACATATTTTGAATCCACACAGTACACTTTCTATATTTAAAATTTGAGCTCAATCGATGGAAAAAAGGATCCCAATGGCCATTTTTATTTTTTTCTATTTTTAGTTACGGTGGCCATCTTGGATGTCAGGCGGGGTTGCCTGGTACAAACTTAAGTCAGGCCAAGGTAGGGATCAACCACACCAAATTTCATTCCAATTGGCCCGTGGTTTCAGAGGAGAAGATTTTTACTTCATTTCACAAAATATTGCACCTAATTTGCTTAATTAGTGAAAATTGGGTCAATGAAAAAAGACTCGGAAAAAACTGTTAAATATGTTAAATCCCTCATGATATACTTTCTACATTTCAAATTTGAGCTTAATTGGTGGAAAAAACGGAACTACAATGGCCATTTTGGTGTATTTTCTATTTATAGTAACAGTGGCCATTTTGGATGTCAGGCCGGGTTGCCTGGTACAAACTTTAATCAGGTTGACGTAGGGACCTTCCACTCTAAATTTCATTCCAATTGTCCCAGTGGTTTCAGAAAAGATTATCAAAGATTTCACAGAATATTGCACCTAATTTGCATAATTAGTGAAAATTGGGTCAATGAAGAAAGACTGAAAAAACTGTTACATATATTGAATCCCCATTGATATACTTTCTACATTTCGAATTAGAGCTAAATCGGTGGAAAAATGGAACTACAATGGCCATTTTTGTGTTTTTTATATTTATAGTAACAGTGGCCATCTTGGATGTCGGGCATGGTTGTCTGGTACAAACTTTAGTCAGGCCAAGGTAGGTATCAACCACACCAAATTTTGTTCCAATTGGCCCAGTGGTTTCAGAGGAGAAGATTTTTCAAAGATTTAACTAAAAATTACACCTAATTTGCATAATTCTTGAAAATTGCGTCAACGAAAAATTTCTCACAAAAACCCATTAAATATGTTAAATCCCCCACTATATACTTTCTACATTTTAAATTTGAGCTTAATTCGTGGAAAAATGAATCCACAATGGCCATTTTTGTGTTTTTTCTATTTATAGTAACGGCGGCCATCTTGGATGTCGGGCGGGGTTGTCTGATACAAACTTTAGTCAGGCAGAGGTAGGGACCTTCCGCACCAAATTTGGTTCCAATTTGCCCAGTGGTTTCAGAGGAGAAGACCAAAGTTTACGCACGTACGCACGCACGCTTCGCCATGTAATAACCTCACCTGGCTTTAGCCAGTTGAGCTAACAATGCGTGTGAATGACATTGACATTGAGTTTCAGCTAGATAGTGCAGCAGATGTTAATACAATCAACCAGAAATATGTTCATCGACACCAAGTGCATCCAACATCTGTAAATCTCAAAATGTGGAATGGCAGTGACTGCAAACCTCTAGGACAAGCTAAGCTTGATGTTACTAATATTTGCACAGGGGAAACCACTCCAGTTGACTTTATTGTTGTAATGAATGGGTTTAACTTGTTTATTAGGCTTACAAACTAGACAGCAGTTAGGTTTTAAGACTATTAATACTAATTTGTTTGTAAACAAAGTATGTGCTTCTACTTTAGGTGATTTAGGTGAAGTTTCTCTGCAGGTTGATCCAGAAGTCCCACCAAAAATCTTGCCGAGTCGTAAGTCCAATAGCAATTCGTGAATGATGTGAAACACGAGTTGGATACGTTAGTCGAGCGTGGTGTTCTTGTGCCGGTTAGTGAACCCACACCTTGGGTTAGTCAAATGGCAGTGGATACAAAACAGTAACAACAAGTTCCAAATATGCATTGATCTGCAGCCGTTGAATTCCAGCTCTCATGCGTGAAACACTTTCGTCTACCGACATTAGATGATGTATTACCAGAACTTGCTAAGTTGTTTAGCAAACTTGACGTAAAGGATGCCTACTGGCACATTCACTTAGATAAGGAATCGAGCCTTTTAACAACTATGATCACACCTGTTTGGTTGTTTCAGATGGACTCGATTGCCGTTTGGACTCAAAGTGTCCTGCGAAGTTTTTCAGAAAAAACTTCATGAGACTATTGGAGATCTCAAAGGTATTTTTCCCACTGCTGACGATATTCTGATTGCAGGATGTGGTGCAACAGAATGCGACCCAAGGCGTGATAACAAGTGAAAACTAGCACAGATACAAACCCGAAGCACAAAGCATAATATCATCTGAAACAATGAAAAAATTAAAGTAGGTCTCCTCGAGATTACGTTTCACGGTCATCGCATAACATCCGATGGTGTTAAACTGGATGACAAGAAAGTCCAGGCCATTCTTAATATGGAATCACCTGAGAATGTCAACGATGTTAAGCATTTTTGTGGAATAGTTCAATATATGGCCAAGTTCATGCTGGATTTATCGACAATGCTCGAGCCGATTCGTGCTCTAACACGTAAAGAGGCCGAATGGAATTGGTCTCCAGAATGCGAGTCAGCATTTACAGAAATTTAACAAAGGCTAGTATCTGCTCTTTACAGTAGAGCTTCGATAACTCAAACTTCGATATCTCCAATACCACAGATAACTCGGTCTTTATTATGTCCCAACCTGTTTTCTTCATAAACAATATTCGAAAAACTTTGAAAACTTTGATAACTTCTATAACTCTGATACCCCCGATAACTCGAAGTAAAAATTTGGTCCGTAATTTAAAAATCTATAAAAAATTAACTTCAAAAACTCGAATTTTTTTCTAACAATGCGTGATCAATGGCCCGTTAAATAACACGATCAGAGGAAATCACAGGAATTATTAGTAATTAGGCCATCGATATATAAGAGAAGTGAAAAGAGTAGTTCTGGTTATCTAACAGTAATAATTAGTATCAATTAACGGATTAATATTAAGTATAGTCACTGACAATTAAGTTTAACAGGTATGCTAATCCCCATACCCGAGTAGTCTGAAGCTTTCGATCACATTTCAACTTTTGACTTAATTTAAGTGCTTTGTAAAAATATTAACTATCTGTTTGTATTTTTAAACATATGTAATAATTAAGTATTGCTTATATGCATGTACATATATCTGTTTTCCGATTCTGTTTTTTTCCTATACATCTCGAGTTTAAAATAAAAAAATTTTTAAAATTTTTCCTGTCAATATCAATTCTTTAATAGATTGATTATTATTTTTTATTTCGAAAGTATCTATATAGTATTTAGTTTTTTCCCTATTGCATTACATTCGAGTAACTGTAACTTTTTACAACATCAAAGATTTCTGAAGGAAAAACACATAACAAGATGACGTCATCCTTCAACTTCTATAACTCGAACACCCTGATAACTCGAAGTCCCCACCAAGGTCCCGTGCACTTTGAGTTATCGAAGTTCTACTGTATTTACATATTTTGATGCCAGGAAGCCAGTAGTAGTACAAGTTGACAGTAGTCAGTTTGGTTTGGGAGCAGTGTTGCTCCAAAACAGAAAACCAATTGAATATGCATCTGGCCGTCTTTCTATGTCTGAACGTAATTAGTCGCAGATTGAAAAGGAAACATTATCAATCCTGTTTGGACTACAGTGATTCAATCAATAAACATACGGTCGGCATGTAACTGTTGAAAACGACCATAAGCCCCTAGCTTCAATTCTCAAAAAACCTTTGAGCAGTGCTCCTTGTCGTCTGCAAGATATTTTAGTACTGTTGAGTCGTTACGATTTTGATTTCAAGTTTGTAATGGGAACAAACTTGGTGATAGCTGATGCATTAAGTAAAGCTGGTCTAGGGCATGAACACGATTTTCGACCAAGAAACATGAATCTATTGGCGTATACCGACATACCGGATGTCCGTCTAGATGAAATATGAGAAGCATCACTCAGTGACCCCGCTATGCAGGAACTAGTTAACGTTATTCAGAAAGGATGGCCAGAAAAACGCAGTCTAGTAATTGAAAAAATTTAACAGTATTTTAATTTCCGAGACACGTTGAGCTACCATGATGGTCTCATAGTTAAGGGCGAATCTGTGGTTATACCATTGTCATGCCAATCCAAAATACTCACTCGTCTACACAAGTCGCACCTAGCATGTGATAGCATGGTCCGTCGTGCACAAAATGTAATATTCTGGTCAAACATGCGTAAAGATATAAAGAATACTTATGATAAGTGCAGTGTTTGTCAAACAATGATGCCAAGCAATACGCGGGAACCTTTACAACCGCATGTTGAAGGTACTCCCTGGCAGAAAGTTGGTATTGACCTTTTCGAGATTCAAGGTCGCCACTATTTAGTTGTAGTGGATTATTTGATTTTTTGCAGACGACAACAAGTAGTAAGGTCATCAGTTGCATTAAAAAGCAATATGCATGGTTCGGAATACCTTGCACGATTGTATCTGATGGAGGACCACAATTCTCCTCAGCTGAGTTTCGAAAGTTTACTCACGAATGGGGAGTTAATCACGTAAAGTCATCCCCACACCATCAACAAGGGAACGGGAAAGCGGAATCGGCAGTTAAAACTGTCAAGAACCTATTAATTGTCAGCGCGATGGTACTGACTAATATGACGCCTTGTTAGAAATGCGAAACACATCCTGTCAAGATATCGGTCTAAGCCTGTCGCAACTCTTGTTTAATCATAGCCTTCAAACTATGCTCCCGGACATCAATTCGCAAGATATATCAGACGATATAAAATCGAAACGTCAGAAAAGAAAGAACAGTGTAAAGCATAGTTATGACCGGAAGTCACGTGATCTACCAACTTTATCGAAAGGACAGAATGTCTATTTTAAGAAATTGCCACACTTAAAGACTGAGACTCTTATCCGTATCCATTGATCTTTATCATATATATGTATACGAGACTACTGAGACTTTTATCCGTATTCATTGATCTTTATCACATATGTGTATATGCATGTAGTACATCCGGGTCAGTTAATATAAAATTTGAGTTATATGTGAAAGACGTGTTGTCGTATGTTAGATCTGCCCTGTAAGAGCAATTTACACGTCCCAGTCAAAAATATTTCACTTATATCGTTGTCAGCTATAGACTAAAGTGCAGAAATTTTGCCTGTGCATTGCAGCAGGGTTCTTTATCGTGTCACTGTTGTGTCACGTCACAGTGACACAGGACCTCGTTTATTTTAAGTTCCAATCCTAGCAACTGAGCTATCACAGTGGTCTAGGGGAATAATAACATTAATAAAAAAATAATTATTATTATTAATATCCATATTGCTATATTGGTGTCAAAATAGAGAATTATTTGATTTTAACACCAATATAGATATAATAATTTTACCTTGAAAATAGGTATGCACATCCCATAAGCGATATTGTTCACCAATACACATTAGGCAGGTACCGTATAATATGTCTTAGATAAAAAAGCAGATGTTTTAAACTTGTATGAATGTATATTATTTGTATAAGTAATAACAAAAACAATACCAACAATAATTCATTTTGCATACTTTTTTCTATTGACATCCAGAGCATTGGTATATGCGAGAGTTTCCTCTCTTTGACATTACATAGTTTCTACATGAATGCACAATTTTAGGTGTAAAATACTTAAAATTAACCTAAAGCCATAATTTTTAAAAATTCATTTAGCTCTTCAAATTGTATCTATTGAACCTACCGTAGACTATTATAAGTAATTTTAACTTCTTTATAACCCTCTCCCGTTCACTTTTTACACCTATCCGACCTAGCTATCCCTACCTATCATGCCCGGTCACCTATAAAAAAAGACTTCACTTGTCTTTTGCTTCTAGCCTGCTTTTTCATATTCTAAAATGTAAACTTCACAAGCAAAAAACTGACAATTTAAATGTTTCAGTGTTTTGTTACAAAAATATACTTCAAGTGAAGTCAAAATGTGGAACAAGACATCTTACCCGGAATTACTGGCATTTGTAGCCTGAATGCTGTGGACACGAAGCTTGTTTGCAATGTCTTTCAGGTTTTGGACTTTTTTGGCATCAGGTCTGTGGTATTCGGCACTCATTTTCGTGTACTTCTGTTAAATTATTTTTTACACCGGTAATGTGCACGCTTTCTGTTTCACGACCTTGAACTCCAGTAACTTCTTTGATTTCTGGTACTTCCTTCCGATTATTGGGAAGGTCTTAAAAACTGGACAGTACTAAGCGTTACCAGTTATTTTTAGACCTACCGGAATTAGTTGTGATTTTCTCATATAAATTTGACAAGAGATTTCAATTTAATGTATTTTTATACAACGAATTAGTTGTATTTTATGTAAGAAATGATTTAATGCTTAAAAAAATGGTAAGACATAAAATTGAAAAAGGATTGTATATAAAAACACTAATCATTGGCAGATTAAGACAATTGTAAAGACAAAATTAATATGCTCCAAATCTCGTCTTAGAATTTAAAAGAGTATTTTTTATTTATAAAGAAAGTTGCTTTTAAATGGCGATATAGAATTCCGGAGAAAACGTGTATCTTATCTAAGATAAACACCTTTTTTTTTTAGAAAACGCATTGAGTTTTCAAAAAAAAAAAAAAAAAAAAAAAAAAAAAAAAAAAAAAAAAAAAAAATTGGGACAATGAAATTTTGTGGTGAAAGTTTATTGAATGCAAAGTGCTTCTCCACGCTAAGCAAGTTTGTATCACAAATAGGAACACTTAATTAAAATATAAACCTCTAATCATGGGTAGGACATCTTAACGTATTTAATCGCTATTTAAATTTATTTTTCTTTTCATAGCCAGCTATTGCAGTCATGCGATAGCTTTTCATAAAAATTTACCTATGTAGGTGAAGTCTTAAATACGGTCTATAAAATGTATAGGGACTTGTTGGTTTTTATTTTATATCTTTGTAATAGATAAAGATTTTTAAATTATGCACCCCTGATTGTGTTCTTCTTTCCCTTCCGATTCTTCTGATATTATTTTTGAATTTTTTGGTCAATGGGAAATTACTTCAAAATTCATTCAAAGTTACGAGGTAAAGTGCACTAATAATGTATGTATATATTCACTAAAATGTGCTAAAAATTGAATTATATCTGTTGTTAAAACAACTATATCTCCAAATTTTAAAATTATATTGCATTTATGCATGTCTACGTGTAGAGAGAAAATATTTATCTAACTAGACATCTAAATATCAATATGCAATTCAAAAGCTAAATTACTTCAAAATTAATTCAAAAATATATGAAAATCGACCACACTTGCCTATTTAACTCCTCTTGATTAGCACACATCTCTTGTAGCGTAAAAGATATTTTAAAATTTAATAATAATAATAAAATAATAATAATAAAATAAAAATAATAATAATTTAAAGATTAATAGATAAATGAAAAATAACCCTAACAATGAATTTGATAAAGAAATTACTAAATAAAAAATATGTGACTTATTAAAAATTAATTATCGCATATAAAAAGAAATGGAAAATAATTTTACAATGGTATAAATTAATTAAAAAGAAAGAAAAAAGGAGAAAATATTGGATTATAATTCATCAGTAAGGTAAAAAAAAAATAGTTAAAGCAGTACTAATTGAATAAATAAATAAATAAATAAATAAATAAATAAATAAACTTTTTGGAAAATAAGTTCAAAAAATGTTTGGACTCTTGTAAAGCCAATAAGAAACTGGTGAGAATTAATCAAATATTTCTTAATTGCAGGTGTCAAAGTGCTGCTTTTGATGTAGTAAATTACTAAGAACACTCATTAGCAATGTTGATCATTTGCGGGACAGTTTGGTTATTTCCATTCAACAAACTGTCAACAGATTTACCTGTTAGTACCGGAAATAATTAATTAAACATCTTATCATCAATGAATGCATGAGTGAATAATATACACTAAATGAGAAGGTAACCGTGGGAAAAATCAGTAAACAGTTTACAATAAATTAACAAAATGGTCATAACGATTACTAAATATTGTTGTTTCAAAATTTTCCAAGATTTCGTGGTAAATGAGAAAAGTAAATAATAAAATTTTCACCACATTTCAACAATAAATATATAAAAATAATAAAGTCTGTGAAATAATAAAAAGTTTGTCTTTTTATTTTAATCAGTTTTGTAGAGTGTAAAAAAAGTTTTTACAATAAGTGGTTATTATTAAATTATTTTGAAGCAAATATAATTTTTTTTAAATTAAATAGATCAAGTAATTAAATACATCTACTACACAACAACATGGATAAAACATATATAACTCAGATTTTATATATTATGAGGTTAGTGTAAACAATATTTATTTTCATACATAAAAACAAGATTTACATTATACCAATAAGGGATTATGAGGTTTCTTTCGCATGATCGACAATAAAGTAAATGTATCAAAATTAGGCCGTAAATTCTTATTTCAATGAGAAATGCTTGCTCTCTTAAATCCGTGTTTAAATTTTAAAGAATAATTGAGAGAGAGATAGAGAGAGTGAGAGACTTAAATCCGTGTTTAAATTTTAAAGAATAATTGAGAGAGAGAGAGAGAGAGAGAGAGAGAGAGAGAGAGAGAGAGAGACTCTCTCCCTTATACATCAGTGTAAAGTACGTTATCTGGCAGTAACGACAACTCTAAATGGCACAGGTAAACTACCGATTAGAGTTACGCCGCCTGATCATAGTACCCGATAGCTGGAGATGAAAAAGTTCCACGTGTTTTTAAATAGTTTATTATTTTGAACACATTTCACGGTCTATATTTTCAAGTTTACCATCATCGTACAGCGGATATTTCTACCATCAAAAAGGAAATAAATTTGCGGTAACTCCAGAAGACATAAAAAGCAACTCATGGAAACATATAGTTAGCATAAAGCACATGTAGCTTTTACTTTTAAGCTTGAACAATGCGAAAAGAGTTCATATTATTTTTAACGTAATATGACAGCCTTAAATGGTATGAACTGTACCTAAAAGTTGTTGATTCACAAAAAAAAAAAAAAAAAAAAAAAAAAAAAAAAAGAAGAAGAACAGAAAAACAAAGAAAGAAATAAATGAAAAAAATTAAAAATTAAAAAAAAACGACAACAATGTGGAAAAGTCGTAAAAAAGAATCCAAACTTCTAAGGTTGGCTGTTCGTTGGTTGTAATCATCCGTTTGTCCTTTCAAAGTTAACTCTGAGCGGCCGTCGAGAAAGTAATTTTCTCAAATTTTAAAGTTTTATGTTTAACCCGGCCATGGTTTGAACCGCGAACACTCTACCACAGAACAACTGAGACAATTACTTTTTAAAAAAGGGGTGGGACTAGCTATAGATAGGATCTTTATAAACAAAAATTTAAAAAAAAACCCTTTTAAATTGTATAAATTTCAAAAAAAGATACCGATAGATTTATTTATCTGTTATAGGTTCACTGATTTGAAAATTTGGACTTTTGATTGGCGCCGAACATATCACGGTGATAATAGGGAGTTTAGTAGTGTAGTATATCTACTTCTCAAAGACTCTAGCCATTACATTTAACGACCGTTGTCTAAAAATAGTATTATCAAAATTTATAATGCCGATAAAAAACTGAAAAGTAGTCACTTTACTAACTTTGTTTATGTATAAAATTTTGTAAAATGTTTAAAGTTAGCTAGTTGTGTTACACACAAATTTTAATCAAGGTCCTTTAACTCCTGGATATATATTTAACATTAAACAACTGCAGGCTCGAATACAGACACCAAAGGATTTAAAACAGTACAAAAATTACCTTTAAACAGAACACTCTTAACAAAACGTTTAACAAATAATACAGATTCAGGACAATGTGTTCATAACATATAATATATAACGTTCGGTTTTGAAAATAAAAATTTAACACTAGATATTTAAAAAAAACACTATCGATCGAATCAATGTCAAGTTATTCTGTTTGCTTCGAACAGATTTGCTGCCCATCGAACTAGAAGCACTAGCTTTCTTAAAAGTGGCGTGTATCTGTAATAACATTGCTTTCTACTCCTATTTCGAACGCGTAATTACCGCACCTAAAACTTGATAATTATGTCATTTGGTTCTAAGATGTTTTGAATAAAACAAAAAATAAAACATATTAGGAACATCTATTTGACTCGTTCGTGCTATATCGACATTATATATTTACTTCTTGACAAGTAGAAACGTCCAGTGTACGCTAACAATCATAGACCTAGATATTCACATAAACATTTACACAAGAAGCACATGGTTCTTTCTTTAACACAAGAAGCACATGCAATCTTTTGTTTTCTAAAACGTTTTTATCTTCACACAGACGTGTCCTTGACATTTGACAATAAATAAGGTATGACGTAATTAAGAAACAATGAGTTGTAATTGATCCTCAAAGACCTATAGGGAGTTGTTTCTCTTATTTAACCACTTTTACTTATAATGGTTACACAATTGTTCCTCAAAGGCCTATAGGGAGTTGTTTCTCTTATTGAATCACTTTTACTTATAATGGTTACACAATTGATCCTCAAAGGCCTATAGGGAGTTGTTTCTCTTATTTAACCACTTTTACTTATAATGGTTACACTATATATATATATATATATATATATATATATATATATATATATATATATATATATATATATATATATATCCAACATTTGACATTTAATTGTGAAGTAAAACATTTTTCTTATACATCTTTCAACGGTTACGCGTTAAATCACCCCAAATTACGGAGTTCTATGACACATTGAACTGCGTGGTCAACCATAAGAAGCAAAGGTTACACCCGTGAATATACATCCGAGGAAATTTGTTTTCTTTCCCAAGATGGTGGCGAGGTTGTGTTTTTGACTCGAAGTACATACATACTAGGGGTGTTATTTAGAGGATTATTTAATTTACATTGATATTTTGTTTATACTAGGACTGTTAATCTATTTTTTATATGGTATTGTTTGCAAGAACATTGCACAAATCACAAATAGATTTCGGAGAAGTCGAAAAAGGTGTTAACGACACACGAACGCATATACACACGCTGCGCTATGCCATAAACTCACATGACCTATGGTCAGGTGAGCTAAAATGGATATAAGTAACTGTTTTTGATATAGTATTTTTTCTATAGATGTAGCATGTGGTGTGTTTAGTGAAGTAGCTAGCATTCCAATAATTTTTTTTGTAAATCGTCGATATTATTATGTCATCGCAATGTATTAAAAATGCGTAGCGTAGCATGGCGTGATCAATAATATTAGTTACTCCAAGTATTACGTTTTTCGATCTCAACTATTCTTACAAAGGATTATTTTATTAGTTTTTTATGAGTGTTCACTGACCCATTCGTGGTACAAATTTACCGCGGCACAATTTCTCACAACATCTCAGCAGTTATGGGTCATTCACACATAAAAACGAAACCTTTGATTCACTGTTAGAACAATAGGTTTACGGCAACACAGTGGTTTAATTTATAATAAGCACCAAGGATACTTTGCGTGACAGAAATAAAGAACTTGGAAGTTTGTTTGTTTTTTTTTTTTTTTTTTTTTTTAAAGATATTGCATGTTGAATTCCGTTTTAGCATTTTTACACGGTGGGCAATCAATAAATAGGTCAAATATGCAAAACCAATATGAACTGAGGATAATGACATTGTGAAAAAAGCTAAATCTTCGAGAGAGAAAAAAAAGAGAGTAGGGTATGCAACTTTAATTTTGTGTAATCGTGATCAACTCATAAACTTTGTGTGAGCGTGATCATTTTGCACAATCTGATAAACACTGGCAAAATACAATATTAATTGACATGTATATTGGCTGAATGGTTACCTTTTTTGTATAAAATCTAATGTATGCTACAAAATTGCGCGTAAAATGCGCTAATTTTGTCGTTTCTTTAAATTTAATCTGCGATTGCATAATAATGTAAGCGTGATCAACAAGAAAATTTAACTCACTTGACACTTTGTCAACGTGTTTTAGAAACTACGGGGGATTGAATTTTGTCCTTTGGCAACAAAACTTAATGGACATGACATGTACATCTTCTTAAGGCTTTATCTTATTTTCAAATTCACGCGCTATCATATTAAACTAGCGTCAACTTACCTTTGAAGCGAGCTTCTGTTTGTTTAAGCGTGATCCACAGGAGTCACGTGATTGCCCACCGTGATTTACCTCAAATTTATTACCTTTAATCAACATGCAATTCCCCCGTAATATTTATACATCAAGTAAACGTATGTTTAGAAGTCTAGCTGTCTGTCGCGACAATGAGTGAGGAATATCAAACTTTTTGCACGATCCCCGGACGCCCCGATATTTATGATATTGCACGGTTATTTTCTTTTGTATTTCAATTAATTTTGAACTGTACCTAAATCCAAATGTGTGTCACGTTTAATGATTTATTTAAGAAATTACAGCAGACATTTTTGAAGAAAAAATTATAGCTTTGCTGCGATTCAAACCCAGGGAAACTGATTCACAAGACAAGAGTTCTACCACTAGACCATTGACCTATTCATATTAGATGATCTCTTTCAATAAAAATAACCCTTGGTTGTTCTAAGATTTTTTTATAATTCAAATGTAACATTTAAAAGTATAAATGTTTAAAATGAAAAAAAAAATTGTAAAAGGCAAAGCAAACTTAATCAGTTATAAAATAAAACTAAAGAAAATAATAATTTAACAAACTAATACTAGTATTAAGGCCGAACAAAACATGAATAGTACTCAGGTTTCTCACACACTGGATATGCTCAGTAAATAAGCCTGCAATGTTTCAATTCATGGACATTGCTGATATTAAAATAGTTTCCATGGCACAATCCCGCAGAACAAAAAGAAACATGTAATGGACAGAAAATGCCTGGGAAAGTTGGGCCAGAGTGAGGAATTTAGTTAAACAGTTGGGGCAACACCAAGTACCTCAGACAAGGAAACTAAAGGCTATTTCTGACTTATAGTTAAATTGAAAGTACTAGTTTTCCTAAAACTAAAACACCAATTGTCCATGAATCACCGCTCGACCTTTCTGTCTCAAACAGATGACAAGTAACTTATGAAATAGAAAGGCCCAAATATAAATTCCGAAAATTTCATTGCGGGGATAATGTTGGAAATTTCAAACTAAAATGTAAATTTTGACCTTGCACGTGCTTATTTTGTTTATTTTGGTGCATTAATTTAACTGAAGAATGGGTCATTTATATGTTACTTTATTAAATTAATGCACCAAAATAAACAAAATAAGCACGTGCAAGGTCAAAATTTACATTTATTTTGAAATTTCCAAAATTATCCCCGAAATGAAATTTTTGAATTTATATGTGCGCCTTTCTATTTCATCAGTCATCTGTAATAACTCGTCATCTGGCATGAGACAGACAGGTCGAACGGTGATTCATGGACAATTGTTGTTTAAGTTTTAACTATAAGGCAGAAGTAGCCTTTAGTTTCCGTGTCTGAGGTACTTGGGGTTGCTTTAACTGTCTAACTACACTCCTTACTCTGGTCCAACTTTTCGAGGTATTTTCTGCGCATTTCATGTTTCTTTTTGTGTTTCCGCGGGATTGTGCCATGGAAACAATTTTAATATCCACGATGTCCATGAATTGAAACCTTGCAGGCTTATTTACTGAGCATATCCAGTGTGTGCGAAACCAAGAATACGAAAGTGAATACTTAATTATATATATATATATATATATATAT